>CP092865.1:22594274-23194274 GCA_030710605.1 Cordylochernes scorpioides
AAAATTTATAAATTTTGATTTATAACTTATTAATATCTTATTCGGTGATAGAGAAAAAATATTTTCAATTAATTACTTCACAATTTGAATCTGATTTTGTTAAATATTTTAAAATGTTCGATTCATTCTATTATATACTTTATTGAGATTATAAGTAAATTGACACTCGGGTCAGAAAGAAAACTTTTTATTTTTAGAAACGTTTCGGTTGATATCATTTGCTTTCATCAGAAGATTGTATATAAAATAAATGTTAAAAAGCATTTTTAAAAAACATCAAGGAACTGTTCCTTAGTTATTTTTATATATATTAAGACGGTAATTTCATTTTTTAACCTGATGAAAATACAATATATATATATCATGGACAAAACTTAAGAAGGTGGAACTTCTTTGATATTGTTGGTCGTCTTTTTTTTTTTTTTTTTAAGAAGAGAGGCAATTTTGTTTACACTTGGTTATCTCGTGTGTCTTCAATAAAGGTCAATGTGTATCAAATATCTTTAAGAGTTATTGTCTGAATCCCGATATACATGCTAAATGATACAACTTCCTTAAGTTTTGTCCATGAGTGTATCTTTCAGAGTTATTGTCTCAATCCCGATATACATGCTAAATGATACAACTTCCTTAAGTTTTGTCCATGAGTGTATCTTTCAGAGTTATTGTCTCAATCCCGATATACATGCTAAATAGTACAACTTCTTTAAGTTTTGTCCATGAGTGTATCTTTCAGAGTTATTATCTGAATCCCGATATACATGCTGAATGGTACAACTTCCTTAAGTTTTGGCCATGAGTATATCTTTCAGAGTTATTGTCTGAATCCCGATATACATGCTAAAAGGCACAACTTCCTTAAGTTTTGGCCATGAGTATAAATGATATTCACTAAAACATCTATGGAAATAAAGATCTTATTCCTACCGAGTGTATTTATAAATTATTAGGAATGCCACTGTATGAACCAGACAGACACTATTAACTTCTCTCTCTCAATGTGTTTATTTATTATTACTTTCAAATATATGAGTTTTCGATATAGAAATATATTTATAATTAAAAGAGTTAAACAGGTTTTTGAATTAAGAAAAAGGCATCTTCTTATCGTGAAACTGAAAGTTGTTGATGGCTTGCGCCATCAATCGGAATAAATAACAACTATTCTCGTTGAATTTTAATTATTCCAGAATTGGCCAAATACCCATTCTTGATTAATCAAGAAAAGCTAATCACGGACGCGTTTCGGGCTGTTGGCCCTCATCAGCGTGGTGCAAGCTATACCTCAACGACCAAAAAAAAATTGGTCATTCAGGCATCCTGAATTTGAATGTTTTTTGATTAATCAAAGAAATTATTTGTGAATAAATACCTTTACATACAAATACCTCGACACAAATGTAATCCCTCGCATCAATTCATTTAAGAAAAAGGGCATCTCTCTCTCTGAGGATAAGCTTCTTATTCAACCCCTTATTGAGACCAGACTCTTTGGAAAAATTAGGAAAATACATCCTAAATTAATATTGTTTCACTACTTTAGTATTTTTCTATTTTAGGTTTATTTTATCATTCCAGTAAGGAAAGTAGAAATTTTATATTTAAAAAAAATCATACGGGTTAAAAATAATTTAAATTTCTTATTACAGATAGCGTATTAAGTCATGATATTAGTATTATGTTTTTAAAATACTTTCAATTGTGCTTTCAATACTTTCAATTTGAGGAAAGGCATTGCTCAAAGCATATTACAATGGCGAGGATTCCACATTTTAAATGCCAGTTAATTGAGTAATGTTTCTTTTTTTTTTACTTATCCTTTTATTTAGTCTAAATTAGACAAGATCTTGGAGGTATGGAGGTATCTTGGAGTAATGTTTCTGAAATTTTAAAGGTTTTTGGCCTTTTTTCAAGCGTTCCAAATTTGTAACATATATCCATATAGGGTTATTCAGATCGTAATTTTAAAGATCTAGAGAGAATGTGCAAGAATCCCATTTCATAGTTAATATGAAAATTTCATATTAATAAACCTATTTGTTTAACAATCCATTTAAATTGATGACCTAATCGGTTATAAGGTACAATTTATACTAAAAGATTATAAAAGCATATTACAATGGTATATATTTATAATTATAAGTATTTCCACTGTCCCCTCAAAGCTTATATCCATTGTTCATTTAAAATACTGTATCCAAGAGTTTAGCTTCAGTACCAGTATAAAAGGAAAACAGCCCAATTAAATATTAGAGCGGTTTGGTAGATTAAACTGGAGAAACCGCTTAGAGGATTCATCACTGATGAGCCAGGCCCTCCCATTAATTTATTATTGCAGTAAAGACGGTAGATTTAAAAAATATATATTTTAAAGATTTGAGGACAGCAGAATTACATGCAATTATAAATATATAATATGCTCCGAGCAATCGCTCTTCCGCATATATCAAATTGAGTCTTTTATTAGAACAATTATAATGTAACAAAGTAATTATTAATTTTATTATTTTTTTTAACAGAGTGGTCATTTTTATGTTTATATTTTGCTACTCTGTAAATTTCCCTCATTGCTTATCTTTTGTTTACCATTCATAGTTTGTCCTTGCCTGAAATAAATTTGCAGTGTCAGCCTGAAGTTTTTGTCTTCCCTAATTTTCCACGTGGCAATATTATGATGCATTAGCGCGCCATCTGTTATGAAAATTCGAAACTATTATAGACCCTTATGATTCTTTTAATTGCCTATAATAGTTTCGAATTTTCAGACCAGAATATAACAATATAGGAAAATTTTAGCAAGTTTTGGAGGGGTCGAAAATATAAATATTTCGTTATAAAGTGTTATTATATAAAGTTAGGTAAAAGCTGAATAATATGAATAATAAATAATATTTTTGAACGACAAAAATGGAATAAATCACATCCATCTTTCCTATACCCCTGGCTCACGTTGTATTCTGTTCTGGTATATATCTACCATAGAGAAGCTCATCTCTCCAAACCTATAACTGTAGTCTCTCGTATAATCTACGTGTTTATATATTTTACTTGATAAAGGGATCTCTCGAAAGCTTGTAAATAAAAATAATAATAAATAAATCAATTAAGAAAAAAGGCATTTTCTGATCGTGCAACTGAAAATTGCTGATGGCTTGCGCCATCTATTGGAGTAAATATCAACTAATCGTTGATTTTTAATTATTCCAGAATTGGCCAAATACCCTTTATTGATTAATCAAGAAAAGCTAACCACGTACGCGTTTCGGGCTGTTGGGCCTCGTCAGCGTGATGCAAGCTGTACCTCAACGACCAAAAAGGCTGGTCTTTGGGGCATCCTGAAAAACAATGAAACAGGTATTTAGGCCAATTCTGGAATAATTAAAAATAAACGATTAGTTGATATTTACTCCGATAGATGGTGCAAGCCATCAGCAACTTTAAGTTGCACAATCAGGAAATGCCTTTTTTTTTTTCTTAATTTATCCACCTGATCCAAGTACAAATTCACTTTTGTACTATTTTTAAAATAAATCAATGTGATAAATTTTATTAACATAGTTGAGATTTTCTGTTGTGTCCATAATTACTGTGTTTCTTCCTTTGTCTGAAGGTGTTATAATAATATCTTTATTATGTTTTAATGATTTGGGATATTTCAGATATATTCATTATCACAGAATTGAGGGGCGATTTCGAAATATTACAAAATAAAATCATAAAATGTCACAACTCTTTTTATTAACTTGAGTGAAGGAAAGCTTTCGGTTAAACCCTTCTTCAACTAAAGGTTTTAGTTAGATGAAGAAGAGTTTGGCCGAAAGTCTCCTTTATTCAAGTTATTTAAAAGAGTTAGGGCATCTTATGATTTTATTTTGCAATTTCAAATTTTTTTTTCTACCAATTTCGCGCGTCACCTATTGACGAAAACTGGTATGGAAGCTTTTTTTTTTTCAGATACACATATAATTTAAACCAATTCCTACTACAGACCTTCTACTGAAATCACTAGGAGTTGGAAATGTAAAAAATGGATTGTATGGCTCTTCAGTGATAAAACCCTCCCAGTAGTTTCACCAGTTTAGTCACCAGACTCTACTATGCAGACTATATGAGAAAATTAGTTTTTAAAACAGTATAATAGTTCTGTGTAGAGATTAAACTGGCAAAACCGCTGGATGGTTCACCACTGATGAGCCATACCTTCCCTTATTTTTAACATTTATTCATTGCAGTATATGCTCTCTGTGTATAGTAATAGTTTTATTTAGATGCATATTCAAAAAGTAACGTTAAGGACTTTGAAATGTTTTATTATTATCGAGGTAAAACTCTATATAGAGAGATACCTTTAAGGAATTAGAGAGAGGAGAGTGGATTTCCTGAACTGTTTTAAACAACCTAGGGAATAGACATCCGTATTGTGCTTTATATTTATAAGTCTCCTACAGTACTATCACTCTTTACAAAGAAAACATTAGTATAGTGTTATATCGAAGTTTTCAGGTATTGTGTGTTGTCAACAGAGTATTGTTGTTATTGACAATGTTCTTTATCATCATACCTATATATAAATCAGACCAAATAAAAAGCTATCAAATCTTCCTTCGGACAAGTATAGGAGCTCCATTCAACCTATCAAACAAGATACTGAAGGAGGACTTAAACCAACCCGATCTAGAAGATATGTACCAAATTTCTGTTAAGAAATTATACCTTCAAATGCAAAATTCATCTAATCCAACGATACAAGACATCATTCGAAATAAAGGAGTTATCAATACCCGATTCCGATGACCTGACGCTTAGTTAAGGAGCTCATCACCCAACAGCTGCAAGGTCTGGGGTCTCTACTCCACCAACTGGCCATGTGTAAATAGCCAGAATACGGTGACTCGTAAGCTGTGCTCGAATGTAACACCTGTAAATAGAGACGAAATAAATAAAAAGCTATCAAATCTGCCTTCGGACAGTATAGGAGCTCCATTCAACCTAACAAACAAGATACTGAAAAAGGACTTAAACCAACCCGATCTAGAAGATATGTACCAAATTTCTGTTAGGAAATTATACCTTCAACTACAAAATTCATCAAATCCTTCTATACAAAATATTCTTCAAAATAAAGGAGATATCAATACCCGACGAACTGACGCTTAGTTAGGAGCTCCAACAGCTGCAAGGTCTGTCACCTCTACTCCACCAACTCGCCATATGTAAATAGCCAGGACAAGGTGACTCGAATGTAACATCTGTAAACTGTGACGGAATAAATAAAAACTATCATATGCCTTCGGACAAGTATAGGAGCTCCTTTCAACCTATCAAACAATATACTAAAGGAGGACTTAAACCAATCCAATCTAGAATATATGTACCAAATTTCTGCCTAGAAATATACCTTCAACTTCGAAATTCATCTAATCCAACTATATAAGATGTTCTACAAAACAAAGGAGATATCAATCCACGATGACCTGACGCTTAGTTAGGAGCTCCAACAGCTGCAAGGTCTCTACTCCACCAACTAGCCATGTGTAAATAACCAGGACAAGGTGACTCGACACCTGTAAACTGAGACGAAATAAATAAATAAAGCTATCATTATATGTCACCTGCTGACCTTCTCTAAATCCTACATGCCATCAAGGATATAATAGCAGGTTTCTATAAATCTTACACACAGCTTGCGTCGCACCCACAAATTAACCAAAAATAGCTAATATTAATAAACCTTGAAGTACGTTACTAATAACATCACCGAAAACATCGAAATACATAGTATCTTTAAATATATTCGATCAATATACAATTTATTTTACCAATATTTCAGTTAGCTGAACGCCAACCTTTTTCAAGGTATTAAAACATATTAATATGTGTAAAGCCTGAATGACCAGTTTTTTGATCATTGAGGTACAGCTTGCACTACGCTGATAAGGGCCAACAGCCCGAAACGCGTCCGTGGTTAGCTTTTCTTGATTAATAAAGAATGGGTATTTGGCCAATCCTGGAATAATTAAAAATCAACGAGAATAGTTGATATTTATTCCGATAGATGGCGCAAGCCATCAGCAACTTTCAGTTGCACGATAAGGAGATACCTTTTTTCATAATATTAATATGTGTCAATGTTATAATACCTTGAAAAAAGTTGGCATTCAGCCAACTGAAGTTATGGTAAAATAAATTATATTTTGATCCAATATATGTTTTTTTTTGTTTAAAGATTTATTTATGGATTGTTCTATTTTCAAAATAGCATAGTATATTACTCAATTCCATTCAAACGATAAATCTAACCTTAAAATTCTAATTTCACTATATATTAATGCAATTGGTTGAAAAGTTTCATTATAAAAAGATTTCGTGCTACATTACATATTTTTCGAATTTTTTTTTTTTTTTTTTTGCTTATCCCTAGTACACGTGGTACAGGCCATGATAATCATGGTGGGTAGTTAGCGACTGCTTTTACTGTAAGTGCACCACATGTCTACACATGTGAAAAGCAGTTCGACTTTGCACTTACTAATGCCAGAGCCCCGTTTGGTTACTTGCACTCGCTGGTGGGGTTGGACTTTTGCAAGAATCGGGGGCCATTGGAGCATTTTTTTTTCTTTAAACAGAAAAAAGTGTCCAATGCGGGAATCGAACCCGGGTCCTAGTGGTCGAAAACCAAACGGTTTAACCAGCCTTCCACCGACCCCCTCGAATATTTTTAAATGATCAAAAACTTTTTTTACACCTAAATTTATTCTAATCATAATGACTACCTAAATATGTAAAAGTATATATAATGGTTGATTATTTTGAAGAATTATAAACAAAACTATATAATATACACCTCAAGTAACTTTTAAAAAGCTATTCTCTTCATAAAGACGAGAATCTCAAGAAAGGCACATGGTACTTTCTCCCTTTAAGGCATATCCATCAAAAAAAGAACGAAAAAATTGAAATTGAGAACAGGGTATGATGGAAATTCAATAATTTCAAACCAGAAGATTGCAACGATCAATTCTCAGCAGACGATATGCGAGAAGCAGATCGTCTGATACCATTTCAAATCTCCCCAGACGAGATTATGTTCAGAAGAATTCCTCTCCAAACGATCTTCGACAACTTTCTTAAAGGAGTGGGGGAAAGATAAATTAGAATACGTGTTTAATTAGATTTACTAGCCTCGATTCCCGCCTTTTCTTTTCCGAGCAGACGAAAGGGCTTTCTCTCACAGAGGGCGCTATGTTCAATTAGTGTGATAGGACTTAATTAAACCATCCTGGGCGAGAAATATCGGGACTTTTTGTTCATAACTCTGTGGTGTTCTATTAATTTTCATCTGGAGTTTTTAACTTCGATAATTAAATTTTGCAACCCTGCTTGATTTATCCCTCCCTTTAGGGGTTTTGTCCTTTAACTACACTTTCAAATTTTGCTATTGTTGAATCTATAGAAGTATCGCTCCATTGTTATACCATTTTTGAAATTTAATTTTTTTCTTTTTATATTGTTTTCTTTTTAACGATTATCGATATAGATTATCAATTTATTGTAAATATTTTTATATATATTTATAATTATGAATTTGTGGATGCGTAGACTGGAAATGGCCGCTCAGGGAGGTGGTCGCTTGTTATATGGGTCACTCAGGGAGGTGGTCGCTTGTTAGATGGATCACTCAGGGAGGTGGTCGCTTGATATATGGGTCACTAAGGGAAGTGATCGCTTGTTATATGGGTCACTCAGGGAGGTGGTCGCTTGTTAGATGGATCACTCAGGGAGGTGATCGCTTGTTAGATGGATCACTCAGGGAGGTGATCGCTTGTTATATGGGTCACTCAGGGAGGTGGTCGCTTGTTAGATGGATCACTCAGGGAGGTGGTCGCGTGTTAGATGGATCACTCAGGGAGGTGGTCGCTTGTTATATGGATCACTCAGGGAGGTGTTCGCTTGTTAGATGGATCACTCAGGGAGGTGTTCGCTTGTTAGATGGATCACTCAGGGAAGTGGTCGCTTGTTATATGTATCACTCAGGCAGGTGGTCGCTTGTTAGATGGATCACTCAGGGAGGTGGTCGCTTGTTAGATGATCTTTCAGGAAGGTGGTCGCTTGTTATATGGAAAACTCAGGGAGGTGTTCGCTTGTTAGATGGATCACTCAGGGAGGTGGTCGCTTGTTAGATGGATCACTCAGGGAGGTGGTCGCTTGTTAGATGGATCACTCAGGAAGGTGGTCGCTTGTTAGATGGATCACTCAGGGAGGTGTTCGCTTGTTAGATGGATCACTCAGGGAGGTGTTCGCTTGTTAGATGGATCATTCAGGGAAGTGGTCGCTTGTTATATGTATCACTCAGGGAGGTGGTCGCTTGTTAGATGGATCACTCAAGGAGGTGGTCGCTTGTTAGATGGATCGCTCAGGGAGGTGGTCACTTGTTAGATGATCTTTCAGGAAGGTGGTCGCTTATTAGATGGATCACTCAGAGTTGTGGTCGCTTGTTAGATGGATCACTCAGGGAAGTGATCGCTTTTTATATGAGTCACTCAGGGAGGTGGTCGCTTGTTAGATGGATCACTCAGGGAGGTGGTCGCTTGTTAGATGGATCACTCAGGGAAGTGATCGCTTGTTATATGGGTCACTAAGGGAGTTGGTCGCTTGTTAGATGGATCACTCAGGGAAGTGATCGCTTGTTATATGGGTCATTAAGGGAGGTGGTCGCTTGTTAGATGGATCACTCAGGGAGGTGGTCGCTTGTTATATGGGTCACTCAGGGAGGTGGTCGCTTGTTAGATGGATCACTCAGGGAAGTGATCGCTTGTTATATGGGTCACTCGGGGAGGTGGTCGCTTGTTAGATGGATCACTCAGGGAAGTGATCGCTTGTTATATGGGTCACTAAGGGAGGTGGTCGCTTGTTAGATGGATCACTCAGGGAGGTGGTCACTTGTTAGATGGATCACTCAGAGAGGTGGTCGCTTGTTAGATGGATCACTCAGAGGGTAACTTGTTAGATGGATCACTCAGGGAGGTGGCGCTTGTTAGATGGGTCACTCAGGGAGATGGTCGCTTGTTAGATGGATCACTCAGAGGGTCGCTTGTTAGATGGATCACTCAGGGAGGTGGCGCTTGTTAGATGGGTCACTCAGGGAGGTGGTCGCTTGTTAGATGGATCACTCAGAGGGTCACTTGTTAGATGGATCACTCAGGGAGGTGGCGCTTGTTAGATGGGTCACTCAGAGAGGTGGTCGCTTGTTAGATGGATCACTCAGAGGGTCACTTGTTAGATGGATCACTCAGGGAAGTGGTCGCTTGTTAGATGGATCACTAAGGAAGGTGGTTGCTTGTTAGACGGATCACTCAGGGATGTGGTCGCTTGTTAGATGAACCAATCAGGGAAATGGTCGCTTGTTAGATGGATCACTCAGGGAGGTGGTCGCTTGTTAAATGTATCACTGAGGGTTGTGGTCGCTTGTTAGATGGATCATTAAGGAAGGTGGTCGCTTGTTAGAAGGGTCACTCAGGGATGTGGTCGCTTGTTAGATGAACCAATCAGGGAAGTGGTCGCTTGTTAGATGGATCACTGAGGGAAGTGGTCGCTTGTTAGATGGATCACTGAGGGAAGTGGTCGCTTGTTAAATGGATCACTGAGAGATATGGTCGCTTGTTGTTGACATAAATACGTTGTTTTACCTTGAAAAAGGTTGGCATTCAGCCAACTGAAATAATAAATTATTTTTTGAATCAATATAAACCTTTTTAATTAAAGATATATTCAAGGATTGCTCTATAAATTTCCAGAGAGATAAATATATAAAGGAATGTGTATGTGAACTCAGAGATCCTTGTTTAAAAATTCAGGTCATCCTGGTGAATTTAGGTCACAGGTCGTTAATTATTAAAGTGGAGGAGTTTGTTATTGGATTGTACGTTAAACCAAATAGTTACCATTTGTCCCGTACATTAGTCCGTAATTTGGTTTCACAATTAGATAAAGTCTTGGCATTTATTGATGGATCCGAGAACTGACTTATGAGATTATCTTTGAAGACACCTCAACTATATTTTACCTTTTTTAAAAAATAGTTGTTGAGTATATTGTAGCCTAAAACATTTTTATTATTATATAAATAAGATGATGATAAATCTTTAATTAAAAAGGCATAAATTGGATAAAAATATATATTTTTTTACCAATATTTCAGTTGGCTGAACGCCAACCTTTATCAAGGTATTAATGGTTGGCGTTCAGCCAACTAAAATATTGGTAAAATAAATGATATTTTGATCCAATATATGCCTTTTTAATTAAAGATTTATTTATGGATTGCTCTATTTTCAAAATGATGATAAAATGTTTATATAAATAGTTTTATTGTTCCCTCTCTCTAAGAATTAATATTACTTGAAAAGATGGTCACTGCCATCTATCGGTGTAACTAGAGAACCATGTATACATGATATAGAAGCTTCCAAGATACTGGCTGCTAAGACATGACTAAGCCGAAGTAAATTGTCTTAAAACACTCCAGGTGAACACCAATTGGATTTCAGAGTCAGTCTAAAAGCAGTCTTAAGACTTTACTCACCATAGTTATAATTGCTTCTACTATTATATATGTTTCTTATACATTAGATTTATAATCCTCTGTATCAATTCGATTAATCAAATATAAATCTCCGAGGATAAGTTTCTATATTATACTTTTAACGAGTTTACAAGCTTTCGGGTTTTAAACGTTCCTTCTACAGGTAAAAATTTTAAAAACCCGAAAACTTGTAAACTCGTTAAAAGTATAATAAAGAAACTTATCCTCGGATATTTATATTTGATTAATCTAATGTTTATTATATATTCATATAATGAGGATATGAAAACATTAAATAACGAATGTTTATTATACATATAAAACAAACTTCTACTGTTCTTTTTTAGGTGTAAAAGAAGCAATCGTGATTTGATGCTTTTTCCCCTATATATAGATGGCGCGTTAATCCCTTATAATTAATTCATATGATTAATCGTTCAATTTCAGCATATATAGTTGATACAGTATAATTGAAGTGAATAATACACAAAGTGCACTCTGCATTCTATGGGGATAAAATTATCAGTTCTATATTATTTTAAATCAATATTAGGCAATATAACACACCATCTATATATAGCAAATAAAAACATTAAGACTCGAATGTTTCATTCACACATATATCATAAAGTCAGTGGACGAGTGGGTAACACCCTCGATTCCCGACAGTCATGAACCGGGATTGAATCCTGCGTTAAAATTTTGTTTAATATGTCAATAACCTTCACATATTATTCACTGTTTCAATTATCATGAACTAGGTTGCTCTTGTTGAGCGCTACCTATTAATGTGAATTTGAACCAACCAGTCACAAATAAATCAAATCTCTACTGTCCTTACTGCGATGAAAAAATATTGGGAGGGCTTGGGTCATCAGTGGTGAACCCACCCAGCGGTTTCGCCAATTTAATCTACCAGACCGCTTTTTAGAGCTGTAATACTGTATTTACTTCTATATGCTACATTGAAAGGTAGAATCTCATAAATGGAATTCAAGCAAACTATGGACATAAGCTTTTAGGATAGTAGAATTACATATAATATTTGCATCGAGCAATGCTCTTTCCCAAACAATAAGGACAAGCCAGTTAGCAATAAATTAATACGAAGTAATAACGTGCCATCTATACATAGAAAATGAAAACGTTAAGACGCGAATATTTCTTTCACACATAAATAAAACTTGTCCTTACTGCGGTGAAAATATATTCATTTGGTATATTATTTTGAATGTTGCCTCGTGTTGAAAAATGGGGGAAGAAAAATTTGAGGAAAAGACGACAATTAATTTCAATCAAAAACAATAACCAATTTATTTATTTGGCTAATCCAGGTTCTTGGAGCGCATAAAAGACGCCAACTACCCGGGCTGTCCTTTTGATTTAAGTGTTCTTGATTTTATTTACAATGTCAGTGGAAGTCCAATTACTGAGGTGGCGCCATGTAGTTTAATTTCTTGGGAGATTTTCTAGGGATGGTGTACTTAGGTTGGTGATCCCTAGGAGGATGGCTGTCAGGAATCTTTGGTATTGGAAGGTTGGGTAGGTGAAGAGGTCCACGGTTTTGGTCTTCATCTTGGCAATGGGGGCAAGTTGGGTCTTCTTTCAATATATTTGCAAATTTTGCCTGAATTAACCATGGCCAGTCAGAATTGTTGTTGAGGTGAATCCTTGTTTGATGTTTTAAAGCATTGAGAGCAGTAGTTTCGGGGTAGCAGCAAATCTTCGTAGATTTCTGGTGGAGTCGTCTTGGATGTAGAGGTCTGTCCACATTTTTGAGCTATCTGATATTTTTACCGCGTACGACACTCTTTGGAAGGGTGGTGAAAGATAGTTTTTTTTTCTTGTCCCAGGTAAAAGATAGTTGCAGGTTAGAATATGCTGCGGCTTTTGCCGCCTGGTCCGCCAGTTCATTTCCTACAATACTGCTGTGGCCTTTGAGCCATCTGGGTTTCACATTTGGTGTACAATTCAGGTTTTCCAATTTATTCACACAAATAACAGAGAGGTAATGCTAGAAAGATGCTGAGTAACAAAATATAATAAAATACTGCTAATAATAAGTTTGCTGAATAATTTTGAAATACTTGGCCACAATACGAATTTTTACAATTAGACAACAGACAATGAAAGGAAATTGGAAATGCTTAGCTCTCATTGGTAAACCTTCCAAAAAATATTCTCAATTTAATCCACCAGATCGCTATAAGTAGTTTATGTTCCTTCTCGTTTTAAATTCTAAACTTGAAGGTTTATTCTTGATGGTGGTGATTAACAATTAAGCTCTCATTATTTGTAGAAATTATTTCATTATTAAAAAAAAGCAATAGCGTTAATAATTCCATCCTCAACTTCCAGAGAGCATTACGTGTATTGTCCACCTATGTTGCCTAAACAGGTTTTGTATTTGTTGTCTTGTACTTTAAGCGGAAGAGCTGTGCTCGAAGCTGGAATATTTGTGAAATTTCTACAAATACAAAAGGAATCCTTCCAGATATTACGTTAACTACCATCACCAAGACTTCAAGTACAGATATTATAAACAGCATAAACATACAATAGTTGTTAAAATACAATATTAATATAAGGCATTAGTATGCCATCTGTTATAAGTAATTTTAACGAATTTTGACGCGTATATGATTCTTTTAATTATAAATCAATTTTCTACTGCCCTTACTGTAATGAATAAAATACCCTTTCCAAGAGTCTAGCTTCAGTATTAGTATGAAAGGAAAACCGAAAAATGCAATATTACGGCAGTATGGTAGATTAAACTGGCGAAACCGCTGGGAGGGTTCACCACTGATGATCCAGACCCTCATATTATTTTTATCATTGCAGTAAGGGTAGTAGAAAATGTATTTATTCTCAAAAAAAGCATACGCGTGTAAAAATAGTTAAAATTTCTTATATAATAGTTGCAGCTTAGATATGGTAGATTAAATTGGCGAAATGGCTGGGAAGGTTCACCATTGATAAATCAAACCTTCATTATTCTTTTTCATAATAAATTCACTAAATGTAGAAATACACACTTTCGTCCACGTTATTTACAAAAATAGAAATATAGTTAAACCTGTCTATAGCGCCCCCTTTTGGGACTCACCAAAATGGGTGCTATAGAGAGGGGGTGCTATAGACAGGTCATTTTAATGTAAATCGCATCGTACTACGTATTTAAAATCGGGCGCTAGAGAGAGGAAGGCGCTATTTAGAGGGGGCGCTATGGACAGGTTTAACTGTATAATTAATAATTCCATCATCAAAATATAATTAATCGAGAAATCTTGTAAATCTTAAAATAAACAATGAAAGATAAATAACTCCAAGATATGTCAATACTTCAAATAACAATGTACTCTATGTTTATATAATGGTAAATAAAAACTAAAATCAAATACAAACAAAGCTAATCAAATGTTTTAAATCTATATCTTTATCATTTGATGCAATAAATTTGATTAAACCACGAGATAAGAGAGAAATTAAAAGTAAATAAAACAGATTTAAAAATAACGCCATCTACCGAATATTTAACGAACTAAAGTTGATGTGTTAGTTGGAAGTAAATTTCCATTTCAGAACGCGTTCATCATTATTACAACAACCTCCAATGTAATTGGGTTAACTCTATTTGAAGGAAATAAAATCAGTTGTTTATTCTAGAAAATTTGAGGAGAGTGGGGGGTGAGGGGTTGATGTGACAATTTCGCTGTAATTCGATTGGTTGTTGGAGTCACGTGACCGGCGGAAATGTTGACAATTCCATTACAACGAGACGACAAGGTCTGATAATGAACACCGCTGCGAAAGAATTGAGTGCCCCCAAGATAATTAAAATATTTATGATAGAGAGTTTTAATAAGGTTGGCTAACCCAATTTCTCTAATTAAACTGGTACTGTGGAGAATAATTAGAGAGAAAGTAATATTTTTATACTGAGAGAGGTGCTGAATCCATTTGGTGTTATGAATTTTAAATAATTATAGAACATTGTTTCAAAGTTCTCTATATTTATAGCCACTATGTAAATATGTATTAGTTGATTTATTTATATTGTGTTGTTTCTATTCACCCATTCATTGGTTCTCTACTTATTCTAACAAAGCAACCTGGTGACGCTAAATGTACCTAAAATGAGGCATCCCTCTCTTTAATTATGGATCAGAACGATATAGTATGCTTATCTCTCTAGTAGAACACTTTACTAGTGGTGATAAAGAATTATTGACGAATTCAGACAAATATAGGTTGAATTTTTGTCTGGGTTTTCCCAAATCTCTGGTGTTGTGGCTTATTCTTTACCCCACTAGTTGAGTTTTTTACTAGAGTGATAAGCATAATGCATCGTCCTTACGCATAAATAATGGGAGAGGTGCCTCTTTAGGTACATATGTATATATGCAGTTACTATATTTATATCTCAAGAGGTGTATGTATATTGCGCCCGTTCTATTCTCGCGCTCATTGACTTTCTGCCGCCTACCAGAGCCACTGGTGACGCATGCGCAATTCGTTTTCTTTTTTTTTATTCTCACTGATAAGGGAATACCACAGAATTGTTTTTCTTAAAAGTTATTTTCAAAATGATTGTTTTCGCTATGAAAATAGTGTGTGGAGACTTAAAACAATTATGATTTAGTGGCCTATCTATTAATTGCATCTATCTCATCAATAGTGCCTGATTCATCAACAATGGGCTAACTAAACAATGGTATATTTCTCATCAATAGTGTCTGAGGCATGAATAATGGCCAAACTAAACAATGGTATATATCTCATCAATAGTGCCTGAGGCATCAATAATGGCCAAACTAAACAATGATATCTAACTCCTCAATAGTGCCTGTTTCATCAACAATGGCCGAACTAAACAATGATATCTAACTCCTCAATAGTGCCTGACTCATCAACAATGGCCTAATTAAACAATTGTATCTATTTCATCAATAGTGCCTGACTCAACAACGATGACCAAACTAAACAATTGTATCTATCACATCAATAGTGCCTGTTTTATCAACAATGGCCAAACTAAACAATGGTATCTATCTCATCAATAGTGCCTGTTTCATCAACAATGGCCAAACCAAGCAATGGTATCTATCTCATCAATAGTGCCTGTTTCATCAATAATGGCCAAACTAAACAATGGTATCTATCTCATCAATAGTGCCTGTTTTATCAACAATGGCCAAACTGAACAATGGTATCTATCTCATCAATAATGCCCGACTCATCAATAATGGCCAAAATAAACAATGGTATCTATCTCATCAATAGTGCCTGTTTCATCAACAATGGCCAAACTAAACAATGGTATCTATCTCATCAATAGTGCCTGTTTCATCAACAATGGCCAAACTAAACAATGGAATATTTATCATCAATAGTGCCTGACTCATCAACAATGACCAAACTAAACAATTGTATCTATCTCATCAATAATGCCCGACTCATCAATAATGGCCAAACTAAACAATGGTATATATTTCATCAATAGTGCCTGTTTCATCAACAATGGCCAAACCAAGCAATGGTATCTATCTCATCAATAATGCCCGACTCATCAACAGTGGCCAAACTAAACAATGGTATCTATATCATCAATAGTGCCTGTTTCATCAACAATGGTCAAACTAAACAATGTTATCTATCTCATCAATAGTGCCTGTTTCATCAATAATGGCCAAACTAAACAATGGTATCTATCTCATCAATAGTGCCTGTTTCATCAACAATGGCCAAACTAAACAATGGTATCTATCTCATCAATAATGTCCGACTCATCAATAATGGCCAAACTAAACAATGGTATCTATCTCATCAATAGTGCCTGTTTCATCAACAATGGCCAAACTAAACAATGGCATCTATATCATCAATAGTGCCTGTTTCATCAACAATGGCCAAACTAAACAATGTTATCTATCTCATCAATAGTGCCTGTTTCATCAATAATGGCCAAACTAAACAATGGTATCTATCTCATCAATAGTGCCTGTTTCAACAACAATGGCCAAACTAAACAATGGTATCTATCTCATCAATAATGCCCGACTCATCAATAATGGCCAAACTAAATAATGGTATCTATCTCATCAATAGTGCCTGTTTCATCAACAATGGCCAAACTAAACAATGTTATCTATCTCATCAACATTGCCCTAACTGAACATGGTATCTATCTCATTAATTGTGCATGACTCAACAATATTGCCCTAACTAAACAATGGTATCTATCTCATCAATAGTGCATAACTCATCAATAATGGCCAAACTAAACAATGTTACCTATCTCATTAATTGTGAATGCCTCATCAATAGTTTCTGATTCATCAATATTGTCTGTATCATCAATAGTTTCTGATTCATCAATAAGGTCTGTATCATCAATAGTGTCTGTATCATCAATAGTTTCTGATATATTCATCAATAGTTTCTGATTCACCAATAGTGCCTTACTTCCAGCGAATAGATAGAATTTTAAAGTAAGTTTATACTTGCACCCAGACAAACACATCTAGTGTAACTTTATATAAAGAATTTAGCTGTCGGAATGGCCACTATCTCAGAAAACAATGAAGCTCCTGGGTGGTAAAAAGAGGCGGTGCGATAAAAGGTTTGTAAAAGTCCCTCAGAGGGGCTGCACGTTTGTCTGGACTTCCCCTTGGAGGAATTACTGCCACATCCATCTTCATTTTGTGAATGGACTTCTCAGTCCGCCGCATCTGTATGCACCCCTGGATTTTCATTATCGCGCAGTCCATCCTTGAATCACTCAATTAGGATATTATACACCCCATCTATGGAATAGAATGGTAATTATTTTATTTTCTCTTATCTCAAATTATTTCTACTGACATTATTTTTGTATTGAGGAGAAGATGTTCAAATTAATAACTAATTCTTCCACATGAATTCCTTGGAAATATCTTTATTAATGGGGCTGATACCCAGAATGGATATTTTTTTAGCCCCGATAGACGCATAGAGCGGAATACAGTTAAACCTGTCTATAGCGTTCCCTCTAGGTATTCATCAAAATAGGGTGCTATAGAAAGGGAGTGCTATAGACAGGTCATTTTTAATGTAAAATGTTTTCATTTTAATGTTTAAAATCGGGCGCTATAAAAGGAAGGCTCTATTTAGAGGGGGCGCTATAGACAGGTTTAACTGTATATACAAAGTACTATATACATTGCACTGTTAGAGGAGCCTGGGGAGATGAATTCCTTAATAAGTTCCCACTATGAAATATATATAGAATAATGTCATAGTAAAATGATCTGTATATTAAACTGGCGAAACTACTGGGAAGTTTATTATTGATGAGTCACGCCCTTAAAATATATATATATTTTACAATTCACAGAATAGATAATTACATTTTTCAACATAGAAAGTAGAGTTTTAATCTGCTCGCACATTTTCAACGAATTGATTCTGGAGTATTTTAAATGATTGCCCTTATATATTTCTTACTAAAATAAAAATTTAAGTTTTGGTTAATTGAAGGTGTTTTTATCATTTTAGTGGATAAACTATTGCCACGTGGAAAATTAGGAAAGACAAACTTCAAGATGACACGGCAATTTTATTAAATTTTATTATTTTATTCCCGCCCCTGGACACTTTTATTTTTCCGTTCGCCATTACTCTTCATATTTTCACCCTTTCATACTTCATCCTTAAAGTTAGAAATAGTCGTTATTTCTCTTTAAAATAAATTTCGATTTTTGTTTAAAAGAAACATTCGCGGTATAATTGCAATTTTCGTTTTACAAGAACAGAGATATATATTTATAACCCAGGTTCCTGGAGCGCAGAGCGCCAACTACCCGGAAGGCAAGAACAAATTATCTATATATATAAAAATGAATGTATGTGTGTCTGTCCTTTATGCCTGACCAAACCACTCATTGGAACGCCATGAAACTTTGGGAAGTTATTTAGTATAGTACTGGGAAGGTTTCTAGTAAATAAAAATTTTGAAATAACTTTTCGCCTAAAAATAATCAAGATAAATATTCTAATTTATCTGTTATAATTCAACAATCTGCTCTAAATATTATCATGATGATACGATGATTTTGTAATGTAGAAAATTAGGAAAGACAAAATTCAGGATGACACGGCAATTTATTTGAGACAAGAATAATGATACAATTCCAAGGCAAGATACTATTCCTTTAACTTCCAATTACCGAGGGAACCAATTAATATTGATTTTATTCAACTTATCGAGTATTTTTCAGGGGACCGGGAAAAATGTTCACTTTATCGAGAGATTCGTTAGACAAACCTTTACTCGGGTAAAACCCGGGCGAAGCCGGGTACGTCCGCTAGTAATTGATAAAATACGAGCAATGAGGGAAGTTTTCAGAGTAACAAAACATAAATATCAACACACACACACACACATTGATAATCTGTCAATAAAATAATAAATACTTTGTTACACAATATACATATGATAATTACTTTAAGATGGAAATCTTTCCGGAATGATTATGTACTATAAAAATAAAAGTCACATCTCCCGTCAAAATAGACGTCAAAATTAGACTATACTTTAGGTTTATATATGGCCTAACCACTTTACCAGTTAAACACCTCTTTGGCAGATTGTGAAGATTCCATTAGATCCCGTGTGGATCTCATGGAATAAAGTCCGCCCTGGACTGACAAAGGCCATTATCCCGAAACCATGGTCTCTAGGTGGACGCTTCTCAGTTTGCCAAAGCTGGTGTTGTGGCTTTGTCACCGACCTGAGTCCGATAGTTTGCTGAGATGGTAAATAGATAGCTCTAGGTTTTGGCGTCTATTTTGACGGGAGAAGTAACCTTTGCTTTTATATATTACTAAGTTTTTTTTTAACTCTTGCGCGAAAAAAAAAATAACGATTGAAATTCTGCCGTGTTTTGGTTTTAGAAATGGATTAATTTAATAGTTTTTGTAAATCCCTCCTTGAAGAGAGACCAATCATCACAGATAATACCAAAAGTACTCTCAAAAATTCATTTGAAAAGTATTGCCAATTAATTAACCTGAGAGATCTTACAAAGAAATATACATTTTTTGCTTATCCCTAGTACACGTGGTACAGGCCATGATAATCATGGTGGGTAGAAGTTGGCGACTGTTTTACTGTAAGTGCACCACATGTCTACACATGTGAAAAGCAGTTCGGCTTTGCACTTACATGTGCCAGAGCCCCGTTTGGTTACTTGCACTCGCTGGTGGGGTTGGATTGAAAGGGGAGGGGGGGAGATTGAAAACTAATTTTTAAATTAAGAAAAAGGCATATCCTGATCGTACAACTGAAAATTGCTGATGGCTTGCGCCATCTGTCGATATAAATATTAACCAATCGTTGGTTTTTGATTATTCCAGAGGATTGACCAAATACCTTTTATTGATTGATGAATAAAAGCCATCAGCAAATTTTATCTATATAATCAGGAGATGCCTTTTTCTTAATATATCCACCTGATCCCAGTACAATTTTTGTATTATAATTCTTAGATGTTGGTTCAATATTTCTATGAGCTGTGAGCCCCTATAAAAGTCGGTGGATGAGAGGGTAACACGCTCGATTCCCGACAATAAGTTGGTGGATGAGAGGGTAAAACGCTCGATTCCCGACAGTCATGAGCCGGGATTGAATCCCGCGTTAAAATTTTGTTTAATATGTGAATTATTATTCACTGTTTCAATTATCATGAACTAGGTTGCTCTTGGTGAGCGGTACCTATTAATGTGATTTGAACCAGGCAAGCTGTGAGCCCCATCCCTCTATCTTCAATCTAGATAAATAAATAAATATTGCATTGCGAGTTTAAGAATTTGTTTCTACAACATTTTACATATCCGGATGACACGTGTATACGATATAAAGTTAGGTCTAGAAAAAATCAATTTGATTTGCATATTTTAGAATAGGTAAATAATTATGATGATAACATTATTTATACATATAATTCTATCATCATCACTACTGTTACTACTCTACAGCATAATCTCCCAAGGAAGACCACAGCTTAAAACATGACCGGAGGTCACTCTTGGAGGTGGTCTCTATTAGAGGACTCTTTCGTATCAGGTCAATTCGTGAGAAGTGTTTCAACCGAGACAGGATCCCTGAAGAGAGACCATCTTTTAGAGAGTCTGAATTTATTCCAGGCTAGGGTCTCATATGAAAGACTCTACAACTGATAAAAATACAATGGTTAATAAGCCACGTTCACTGTTCTCTTTTAAAACTACTGATTCAAAAATTGATAAATTTAACAAGAAGTAGATATATAGATGAAGATACAATTTAAAATATAAGCTATTCAAATTAAACCAATTTATTTATTTATTTATCATATCGGACGTGATATCCCAGCTTGGGATACTTGCGCTTAAATACATTTTATAAACTTATATACAATTCAATAAACAAGACTAAAAACAAAATTAAAACTGAAAAGTTGGTTTTCTCAAACAGAAAGGAAAATCTGAAATGAATTTACAAAAATTATTGAATTTTACATAGGTGTCTTTGTTATATACAAATTCGCACCTTTCTTCGATCGGATAAAAATTATTAGTTCTGTAGCTGTGAAAGATTGGACATTCTATCAATAAATGTATTGAGTCTTGGTTTTATTTTCCACAGAAGCAGCTAGGATCATCTGTTGCCTCGATTTTCGCCAGAAATTCTCCAAAATTACCATGATTTGTAATGAACTGTGCGTTGTAAAATTTGGACTAAAATAGTAAGGAATTCCAAATGAGAAAAATTTCCGGAATGTAAATAACTAATTTACATATTTTGTGAAAGCAAACGATGATGAATATATATATGAGTGAACATTTTTACTACTACTGTGTGTGTTGATAAACTAGAAAAACTTTCTCTCGGGTAAAAACCGGGCGAAACTCGGTATATCCGCTAGTATATGATATTAAAAAAAAAAAGTGTGCCTTATTTATAATTCGTAGATGTAGATTGTTGTCCTCATACGTAAGGTGTAGAGAATACGAAGCTATAGAACAGGAGCAGAAGTATGCATGACGTCAAAACAAAATGTTGCTCCAAGTATTGATTATCACCACCTTTGATAACCCATCGATTTCTCATTACAGATAGCTCTGCTCGCCTTCTCCTTCCTAGTGTCTGGAGGACAGGAAGCTTCGGCGTCTATCTCAGTCTTGCTGAGGGCAGGGTGATGTCCTCCTCTTAGTCTATTTCCGTCTTGGTGAAGGATAGGATGATGTCCTCTTCTTTGTCTATCTCCGTCTTGCTGAGGATAGGATGATGTCCTCTTCTTTGTCTATCTCCGTCTTGCTGAGGACAAGACGATGTCCTTCTCTTTGTCTATCTACGCCTTACTAAAAGACAGGACTGTGCCCGTCTCTTTGTCCATCTCCGTCTTTCTACGACGCTGCGAATATCGTTTGCACATTTGCTTTGGAACTTGCTTCAAGCAAATGCGGCACCTACTTTGCGCGCAGAGCCTTCCAATCCTTAATTCTTCGTGCAAAATTTTCTGCACCCTTTCTTCCGATATTACCAGGGTCTCAGATATCTTACACACCTTTAATCGTCCAACACGATATTGTGCACCTTTTCGATAGTTTCCGGTGCGGTTGCATTTTTGGCGGTCCGTCGCGTTTGTCATCTTTGAGCCCACTTTTTTAATGGTTGAAATTGAAGGAGCAGAGTTCACGTAAACTTTTGTCAACTTCGAATTTCTTGATGAGTTAATTCATCCAAAACGAAGAATTTAATAACTAAAAGATATCAATGTTTATCCATTTTAACGAAACACGTGCAAGACATGTACTCCAAAGACTCGTTTATACAAACTAGTTGAGCGAACAAGTTGAAACATGTCCTACGAACTAATGACACGCGCGCAGGGAGGAAACGTAATCTTTGGCCGATTGGAATGCCATCTCTGGGTCAGAACTGTTCACCTTACCTTCGTAGTTCCATGTAATTACGCTAACTTGACGTTAGAATGTTTGGATTGCCTTCTCCTGTAAACACACGATAATTTGAATATCTAATTGATGGATTTAATATATTAGAGCAGATTCTCCACGGTCCAACTCGCAGTTGAGAAAATCCTTCAATTATCCCCCATGACTTTCCATATTTTTACATCTAAACTGGCACAGTGAGTGTAAATATCAAAGATAAAAACTTTGCGGAATTTTAAAATACAAAATTAAACTGATTTTTCACATATTTAAAGAGGCGCTACGTTTTAAGTATAAATAAGTTTAACCTTTCATTCAAATGCACACAGTAAAAATGTTATCAAGGACTATTTTTATAAGCTAAAAGGCGCTTCGCAATGACCTCGCTTCATGTCGAAAGGATACCCTGGTTTCTTCTATTTATATACAACGTTTGAAAGTATACAAAATCTGGTACATGCTCTCGTTCTGCATCACCTGGACTTCTAATCTATTTCTTTTCTAAAATTTGTCTACTCCTTATATATACACTCATGGACAAAACTTAAGGAAGTTGTACCTTTTAGCATGTATATCGGGATTGAGACAATTACTCTGAAAGATGTTTAATACACAGTGACCTTTATTGAAGACACACGAGATAATCAAGTATGTAAACAAAAATACAACTGTCTTCTTCAAAAATTATATAACGACCGGTGGAATCAGACTTTCCACTTCCTTAAGTTTTATCCAGAAGTGTATAGTATACTTTTGTACTACATAACGCATAGTTTTTGTTACATATGAGCATACATTCATAATTTTATTTAAGCAATTTAGAACGTAGATGACTTTGAAAAACGGTGAACGTGTCTGGTTATACGGCTCTGAAGGCTCCTTGTGAGAATCTTAGCAGGCTCCTTTATTATTATTATTACAGGATCATCATGAAGCGGGTAAGTATAAACAAAACAAAAAAAACCTGGAAAATTCGATCAAAAATAGTTCCAAATTGATAATTTTTCAATATTAAAAACAAAAATTGTTGAAATAGTAAAAGGCAAGGTAAAAATCTGTATCAAAAAATGAGAAATTTTGAAAATTTGATCAAATAGTGTCTTAGAAATTTGCAAACACGTGCTTTTACAAACGTGATAGTATTGTTAAGCCTTATTTTATTTAGATTTTTTTTGTTCATGTGTGTAGGATTTGTTTGTGTAAAATTTATTTATATTTTTCTTCTTTATCAGATTGTGAATGGCTGAAAACAACCTTCAAGAAAATATCAACTTGAATCCTACATTAACTTGGAGGCAGAACTCCAGCCAGTCAGATGAAGATATAGAGAGAAGTTAGAATATCTTTCTTATCCAATCATTTTATAAATATGCCGATAGAAACGGAAGGGCAGGTAGAAATTATTTCGTAAATCCAAGAAGAGTACCGAAAAAAGCCAATTTGGACGCGCAATAAATCTTGGTACTCTAAGAATAAAGGTTCACAAACTTATCAAGAACGAAAGATACACAGATATTGTCAATGAATACAGAGGGGTATCCAACAGATCTGCACCTGTTGTAAGCCAGGAAGAAGACGAAACAGAAAGCACCTCAAATGTTCTACACAACGGCGACAGTGACAGTAGAAACTGCGATAGTGAAATCACTAACGGCAAAACCAATAACCAAATAGGCCAAGAGGAAGCTGAGAGAACAAACGAGAGGGATCCATCAGAACTATTAAGCCAACCAGATAAGGAAAAAGAAATAAATGAAGAGACAAACAGCGATAACCCAGTAAACATAGAATTGCGGCTGAGAGTAACAAGGGCAATGGAGAAAGCGATAGAAGAATGCTCGAACAAACCAGTTAATGAGTAGACATCGACGTTCAAAATCCCATACGTAAAATAAAAAGAATCATATTCTAGAGGAAATTAACAATTTTTTTTTTTTTTTTTTTATATATTGAGGAAATCCTAATGGGAAATTTAAACTTGGAAAAAAGCAGGCACAATGAAGTGGTGAGATGCGTCTAATTCAATTTGTCAAAAAAATATTATTTTTCCACAGAGAATAATAAGATAAAGCCTCTCTCCAAAAAAAAAAAAAAAAAAAAAAAAAAAAACGACGAAAATTGAAAATTCATATGCTAAGATAATAACGGACCTGCCTATGATAAGCGATATCAATATCAGAGCTAACAAACCTGATATAATAGTATATGACAAAATAAAAAAGACAACAATCATAGAGATAGGCGTTACCTCCCAAGACAATATCCAAACTACGGAGCTAGCAAAGAAAAGAAAATACCAGCTACTGGCGAGGGAAATGGCTCAAACCGAAAAAATGCCTGTAAAAGTAGTGCCGATAGTCTTAACATGGGATGGAATAGTAACAAAATATAACAAACAATATAGGAAGGAAATAGACATAAGAAAAGAGACTTTGCATATATTAGATCCTTGGTCCTAAAAAATACTATGGGAATTATCTCAACAGAAAAGAAGAATGAACCTCACGATAAGAACCTGAAAAATATATGGTTCTTATATGGAAGCCATGGATCGATTGTTGGAACGATGTAGAGAGCTGGCGTGTGAAAACGAGGAACACCGGACATGGAGCACAGGGATACGACGACCATAGAGAAGATCAGGAGAACGACCTAGAGCAGATGATAGAAGACTTGACAGACAGGAATGGATCAAGGCTAGGGGACCGTCTTATCGAGGAGCCACCAGGAGAGGCCATAGAAAGACTGCTGGAGAGTTGCAGGACATCAGGGGACCATAACGGCAAGGGCCACAGCACTGACCAGGAGTCAAGATAGCAAATGTAAATATATTTGTTTACTTTTACTGTTTTTTTTTTTCGAAGTTGTAAATAAAATTATGTAAATAGACTGACCATTTAGAGAAAAACTTGTAACCTTTTGTTGAAAAAAATAAAGTTATTCTAATTATTACTAAGTGTGCGCAACCTCTGGAGCGTGCAGAAGGCGTCAACTCTCAGGTTTCCAGATACTGTCAAGTCACGAGGAGTCAGCCGAAACAGTCTCTGATAAGAGACCCCTCCAGGAGCGACCGGATTTAGCGATGTTTAGGTGGTATCATAAGATATTCTACTGTTTATACGTTTTGGATATAAATTTAACACAAAAATTACTATCAGTGTTCAATTAATTTGCCGTCCAAAAAAAAAATCGATTCAACTTTGAGATGTGATACTGGAGAACAATGTGTGGAGAACCGCTAACGTATTGTCTTTGAATTTACATAATAAATGGCACTTGTGTGTGTGTGTAGATTTAAATATTCTGTGATGGCATTTAAATCTAACTATCAATAGGCCTTTGGTTAACTGAAGAAAGGCTTGCCTGAAAGCTTCCTTTGATCATGTGAATAAAAAAGATGTTATATGATTTTTTTTGTAATTTGTCAAAATACACAATACTGTAATGGTGAATTATAACAATTATATATTAACATTCAATTAGCGCCTAATTTAAATTTGATTTTAACAAAAAAAACTACCAATTCTATATACGCTCGGGTTAAAATGAACTCGAAGTAAAATCTGAGCGTTGTCTGAGATGTTCGTCTAGTCATCTTTAAATAGCAAAACCTCCCGTGAGCGACCGATCTGATGAACAACCATATAGACACATCATTTTTATAAAAACAAAAAAAAAAGATCTGATATAAATTCGACCCCTTCAATAAAGACCAATAGTATCTATGCTTATAAGAGGGTTCTAATGAGAGATTCTACCATTCAACTTTCAGTGTCCATAAGAATGCTGTTGCATTGTCTGTCTGAAGTGCTGGGTTCTAACACAGATCGGAATGCCCAAGCATGGATTGCTATACCATCCAGTGTTATTTCAAGTCTTTTATTTACATAGAAACACTAATGTGCTAACTGAAGTCTAACAGTGAAGCAGCTATCCGTCCTACAGCAACAAGGTGGTCTGTCTGTCCAGGCGTGTGCCCGGTGCAGTGCAGCGGCCACGGGCGCTACTCCCAGGGCAGGTGCCGCTGTCAGGACGGCTGGAAGGGCCTGGAGTGCGAGGTGGCCGAGGGGGACTGCGAGGTGCCACACTGTAACGACCACGGCACGTGTGTCGAGGGTCGCTGTCGATGTCACTCCGGCTTCAAGGGTCGACATTGTGAGGAAGGTAGGTTCCTCCTTGAACAGAATCTCTTCTGATGGTCATAAGTTGACCGGGTATCGTCCCCATTGGACACTGAGGTCTTTTAGGAGGGCGATAGTAAGCTCAAAAGTACTGGGGGGAAGGGAAACATCACTAGTAAGCTTCAAAAGCAGGATATATTAAGTATTTATTCCTGTATTGGATTTATGAAATACGAAAACCGCCATAGATATGAAAACAACAGGCCTTTATTAAAAACACTTGTCCCATACAGGATTCTCCCAAATGGGTAAACAGAAGCAAACATAGCAGTTATCTACAGAAAGTGGGAATACCGTCGACCTTTTGTCAAGTTGGATCCATCTTCTGTGTTACGTCTATTGTCTAGGCCAGAGGTCGGCAACCTGCGAGCTACGTGCGGATCTTTGGATGTGAAATAGTATTCGAATAAATAAAAAAACTTTACTCATACTATTTATTATACTATACTATATACAGTTAAACCTGTCTATAGCGCCCCCTCTCTAAATAGCGCCTTTCTCTCTATAGCGCCCGATTTTAAATACGTAGTACGATGCGATTTACATTAAAAGTGACCTGTCTATAGCACTCCCTCTCTATAGCACCCTATTTTGGTGAGTCCCAAGAGGGGGCGCTATAAACAGGTTTAACTGTATATATTTTTTGTTTTGACAAGAAAAAAATTTGTGGATCTTTAAAAACTTTGAAATTTTGTAAATTGTAATTTCTGACTCAAAAGGTTGACAACCTTTGGTCTAGGCTGTTCTCCAGAATTTGTGAAAAGCCAATATATTGGTTCTGATTTTCACTAAATTTACCAATAAAACAAATGGCCAATTGTTTTCATAGCCAATCTTTTGACGGATAATTTTTCTCTCCTCCTCCAGAGCCGGACAATAAAACGCATAGTGTGGAAACTCTTGGCTAAATTTATGAATAACAATTAAAAAGTTGCTATAAATGAATTTAATAATTTTTGCAACATGTTTCTTGCACATTTAAGACAATATTTGTCATTCAAAATCTGTTGATATATGCATTATTTATGACATCAAAGAATGAAAAATAACACGCAATATTTACTCTCAGTGTCTATTTATTAAAAGTGTTAGCTATATACAAACATAAGGGTCAAATAGATAAGGTTTATCCTATATATACAATATGTAATTATGAATGTAAATCTTGCTCCAACATATCAGGAACCGTTCCGTCACGGATATATTCAGATTGCGTGAATTTAAATCTTGAATCTTTGGATAGGATCTGAAGGATAGCATTCATATCGACACCATCCTTGGTGATAGTCTTGAGAAATTTGACGGCAGAGGCTTCGATTCCTTCGTAATACTTAGCCTCGAAGGTTATGCCTCGTCCCATCAGAGCTAAGAACTCTGGAACGGTCTGGAAGAAATCTTTTTGACGACGGGCTTGATTGTAACCCTTGGTTGTCGAAGTCCTGTTCACCTTTCTTGAATCCATCTGAAAAAAAAAAAAAAAACTTAAGTGATTGAAGCCGTATAGAAGCTCTTTTATTCTCCAGTTCTTACTTTGCGATAATGGACACTCTAATGTATTCAAGTAACTAAATTTAACCATAAAATTTTTCATTGATAACAAAGCACAATTGAACTTCTCTCTAAAATACTAAACTCTGTCTCCGTTGGTTATTGAAATCCCGTTTCATTTGCTCGAATCCATACACCTTAATGATTGAAACTGTATGAAAGCTATTTTTAGTCGTCATTTTTTACTTTGCAATTATTCCAACTTAATGTATTAATGTGACTAAATATATAGTCACGCTCCAGGAATCCGGGTTAACTCAAGAGAGAGAAATATACAATCGAACTTGGATAATTCAAAGCCCAAGGGACCAAAAAAAAATTTTCGAATTATCCAAAAATTCGAATTGAAAACTAAAATTATATTTATAGGAAATTCTAGAAACAAATATAAATATTTGAATTAAAGACGATCGAATTATCCAAGTTCTACTATAACTATAAAAAAAAAAGAAGTCTGTGGACGAGTGGGTAACACCCTCGATTCCCGACAGCCATTAACCGGGATTGAATCCCGCGTTAACATTTTGTTTAATATGTGAATAACCATCATATATTATTCATTGTTGCAAATATCATAAACTAGGTTGCTCTTGTGAGCGGTACCTAATAAAGTGATTTTGGAACCGAATTAAAGTATAAATTAGAAACCTCGGGAGAGACCTGAAGAGTTTTTTAAAATCCGAAATCTCTCAATGATGGTTGGATCCGTTTAGCTCAAGTCATTTTTTCTCCAAGTATACCATTTCTGTATTTTATCTCATTGTTTTTATAACACACACATATTAGTATGGTGCATTAGTGCACCATCTGATGTAAGAAACTTAAACTGTTTATATTATTAAGTAAAAGTTAAAAGTGTTTGATATCACTGGTTGTCTATATATATTTTTATTGTTTTTTTTTTTTAGAGAGAGACAGAGACAATTTTATTCACACTTGGTTATCTCGCGTGTCTTCAATAAATATCACTATGTATCAAGTTTCTTTCAGAGTTATTATCTGAATCCCGATATACATGCTGAAAGGTACAACTTCCTTAAGTTTTGTCCATGAGTGTAATCCAACCTCTGATAAGCATCCACCTCTAGGAGTGGCCATGAAAATCTGTGAGTTTATTTTTTTTATTCTGAGGCTATGGTCGTGGGGAAGCTATGCGGTTATTAGAGGTTTGGTATACTGTATCTACTAGAAAAAAAATTCTGTGAAGAAACGGTTAAATAGGAACTCGCATGGAACTAAAACTCAACATCCTTTTATTACACTAGGTTACAATTTGACAATTGAGTCGATTTTTATCTTATTTCAAAATTACGCTCTTACAAGTTCACCAATGAATTTTCTTCATTCAACACAAAAGTAAATAAATAATATATAATAAATATTAATTACCTTTTTTGTAGAAGCTTTTATATCTAGTCAATCTCGCTCTCTTCATCGTGAAAGTGATTGTTCCAAAGTACAGTGTTGTAAAATAGAAAATCATATTTTATAAAAATAATATGTTCTAATAAAAAAATATCACTGAATAATTAATTTAAAATTATATAAGAAAGAACATTTAGCCTCTTTAGGAAACCGCATCACAATACACTAACCTTGTAAATACATGAAGACACTGAAAATGAGATGTAACCTGTATATATTCTATATTTTTGAAAATAGAGCAATCCATAAATAAATCTTTAATTAAAAAGGCATATATTGGATCAAAATATAATTTATTTTACCAATATTTCAGTTGGATGAACGCCAACCTTTATCAAGGTGTTATAACATTTTAAAGTGTGTCAACAAAATGTTATGACACCTTGATAAAGGTTGGCGTTCAGCCAACTGAAATATTGGTAAAATAAATGATATTTTGATCCAATATATGCTTTTTTAATTAAAATATTCTTTATTGTAAATATTATGACCCGAGTCTTTATAAGTGACACGCACATTTAATAAGGTTAATTTGAACTATCAAAATTCGAAACTATTATAGACGCGTATGATTATTTTTAAAAATATCCCTATATATATTTATGCGATAAAACAGAATAAAAGAAGAAAAGTATCTTTAATAGACAATTAAAGATACTTTTCTTCTTTTATTCTGTTTTATCGCATAAACAATACCGAGATTATCACTGTCGTTAATCCCTATATATAGTCACGACCGTCTTTCCTCATCGGCCTCTGTCACGGATGCGCGCGCACAGGGAGGTCACGTGCTCGCCGGCAGCCAATAAAAATTATAAAAAAAAAAAAACTCCCTCGAGCCGGATTTGAACCAGCGACCTAAGGATCACCGTTGTAACATCTACAGTCCTCCGCTCTGCCAACTGAGCTATCGAGGGATACAAACTGTATGAATAAGTTTACCTTATAAAGTCAACTAATCCTATTTCTACACAAAATGTACTCATACATATATATATAGTCACGACCGTCTTTCCTTTTCTTCTTTTATTCTGTTTTATCGCATAAACAATACCGAGATTATCACTGTCGTTAATCCCTATATATAGTCACGACCGTCTTTCCTCATCGGCCTCTGTCACGGATGCGCGCGCACAGGGAGGTCACGTGCTCGCCGGCAGCCAATAAAAATTATAAAAAAAAAAAAAACTCCCTCGAGCCGGATTTGAACCAGCGACCTAAGGATCACCGTTGTAACATCTACAGTCCTCCGCTCTGCCAACTGAGCTATCGAGGGATACAAACTGTATGAATAAGTTTACCTTATAAAGTCAACTAATCCTATTTCTACACAAAATGTACTCATACATATATTGTTGCACCAGGCTGCGGCTTGGCAGACTCTTCAGCCTTGATTCTCTCCTGTGCTGGGTCTTGCATCTTACCAGAGCGTGTTTCAACCATCCTACAAATTTATAAAAGGGAATAACGAGATAAGTCTTCTTTAAGTAGCCACCAGAATCCTCCCTTTATTTTCTCACATCAAAGAGAGCAGTGAAGTCACAGTGTACCTAAATACAAATGATGATAATCTAATCTGTTTTAAATAAATATCATAGAATATTTTATATAAAAATAAATAAATATATAATTTAAATTTCAAATATATTAAAAATAATATAAGAAATACGCCATTAATCATGATGTAACACTTCCCCCTCTCCAGAGGTCGTCACGTCCTCGTGATTGACCTCATCAATTCTTTCAAAATAGGGTTTGATTCTTGAGACATGGACAATCAATGGGTCTTGGCCAGGATTATCTTTTGGTTCAATTAAGTAATTTACGTTGGACAGCTTCTTTAATATTCTATATGGGCCAAAATATTTTCTCAGTAGTTTCTCACACTTTCCTATTTTCCTAATTGGTGTCCAAACTGCTACTAATTCTCCTGGTTCGTAGCTTCTTTCCATGTGTTTCTTGTCATAGTTCTTTTTCATTCTTTCTTGAGTCTTTATTGTGTTGTTAATAACTAATTTTCTTGTTCTGTTTATTTTGTCTAAGTGATGTTTTATGTATTCATCATAATCATCCTTGTCAATGTCCACCGAGATATTCCTGTCGTCCAAAAGAGACGTGGGTTCTCTTCCAAACATCAGGAAAAAGGGAGAATATCCTGTGGTTTCCTGAATTGTAGTATTGTAAGCATGAGTGATGAATGGGAGTATTTCGTCCCAATTCTTCTGATCAATGTTCACATACATACTGAGCATATTGATCAATGTTCTATTTAACCGCTCTGTCAATCCATTAGTCTGGGGATGATAGCTCGTTGTGAAGCAATGTTTAATCTTGCACGTTTTCATCACCTCTTTCATTAAATTACTGGTAAATTGAGAGCCTCTGTCACTAATAAGATATTGTGGGGCTCCGTGCCGGAGAAAAATATCCTCTACTAGAAATTTTGAAACTTCTTTCACTGTTGCTTCCGAGACTGCTTTTGTTTCTGCATATCTAGTGTAGTAGTCCGTCAGCACGATTATCCATTTTTTCCTGTTTTTCGTAGATGGCAATGGACCAACAAAGTCAATTCCAATTCTTTCGAAAGGAAAGTTGGCTGGGGGGATGGGCTGTAGTAGTCCAGAAGGTAATTGGTTTGAGCCTTTCCTACTTTGGCAAAGGTGACACGTCTTAACGAATTCTGAGACATCCTTTAGCATGGATGGCCAAAAGTATTTACTCTTTATTCGGTACATGGTTCTGGCGACGCCCAGATGGCCATTCGACATATGATTGTGATATTCTTTCATAATTTCTCTCTTTTTATTCTCTGGAACCACAAGCAACCACGCCCTGCCTTCAGGGTTCGGGTTTTTCTTAAAGAGGCATCCATCTTCTTCTTTAAAGTTTTGCACAATTGATCGCCTGCTTCCATTAAGGTTTTTCTTAACACTTTCGATAAATTTATCCTCTTCGTCTGTTATTTGATTTAAAAATAGCCTTTCAAAATCCTCATCCCAATCAGTTTCTGGTAAGGGCCCCCTAGATAAGCCATCGGCGTCCAGATGCTTCTTTCCCGATTTATGTATTATATCGAAGTCATATTCTTGAATTTTCAATGCCCATCTTGCCAATCGACCTGTTGGATCCTTCAAGTTTTTGAGCCAGCATAAGGCGTGATGGTCTGTTACTATTTTAAAGTGTCTTCCATAAAGGTAGGGTCGTAATTTTGACATTGACCAGACAACGGCCAGACATTCTTTTTCAGTGGTTGAATAATTTTGCTCCGCTTTACTTAGGGTACGACTCAAATATGAGATCACCTTCTCTTCACCACCGATGTCTTGGACAAGTGTTGCACCTATGCCGATGTTGGACGCATCAGTATGAACATAAGTAGGTGCATTTGGATTGAAGTGACCTAAAATTGGTGGACTTAATAGTGCTGTTTTTAGGGTTTGAAACGCTTCCTCTTGTCTTTCTGTCCAGGTAAATGATACACTTTTTTTATAAGGTTGGTCAAAGGGTCAGCAATTTTTGAAAAGTCTTTGATAAATTTTCTATAATATGAACACATTCCCAAAAAGGATTGTACTTCTTTGACCTTTTTGGGCCGAGGAAAATTTCTGACAGCTTCGATGTTATGTTCCGCGGGTTTTATACCATGTTTGCTCGTTATATAGCCGAGAATCTCCAATTCTTCAAAAGCAAATCGGCATTTTTTGTCGTTTAACCTTAAATTAGATTCACGAAAACATCTAAAAACAGCTTCAAGTCTTTTGAGGTGCCTTGGAAAATCCGGGCTATATATGATAACATCATCCAGATAACACAAACAAATTTGCCATCTCAGATTTCCAAGCATATTCTCCATATTTCTCTCAAAGGTAGCAGGCGCGTTACAAAGTCCAAAAGGCATCACGTTGAATTCATATAATCCATGCGCTGTAGTGAAAGCTGTTTTCTCTTTGTCTCTTTCTTCGACTTCAACTTGCCAATATCCAGATCTGAGGTCTATTGCTGAGAAGTGTGTAGATCCTTGGAGAGTATCCATAACTTCGTCTATTCTAGGGATCGGATAGACATCTTTTACTGTGACATTATTCAGTTTTCTGTAGTCCACACAAAATCTGTATTTACCATCTCGCTTCTTGACCAATATTACTGGAAAAGACCAGGGGCTAGAAGATGGCCTAATTATGCCTTCTGTAAGCATCTCGTCAATTTGCTCTTTTATAATATCTCGTTCTTTAGCACTTACCCGGTAAGGCTTGTGTTTAATTGGCTTCGCGTCTTCTGTGTCTATCCGATGTTTTGCCAAATTGGTTCTCCCTAATCTCGATGAAAAAAGATCTCCATACCTTTCTAAAACTTGTTTTAACTCCTTCTGTTCCTTTGGTGAAAGATTTTCGTTTATTTGGAATCTAGGTTCTTCGTTCTTTTCTACCTCTCTTTCTCGACTCACATTTATTTTCGCTGGACTACTTCCAAAAGCCAATGTTTGGTTTTTCATTATTTTTAACGGTCGAGGATACGGATTAGTTATCCAGATGTGTGTTTCCCTATTTATAACATTGATCAAGCTTCTTGCTAGACGAAGTCCATTTGTTTGAAACATTTTGCTGCTCTCTTCGATAATATATTCTCCATCCTCTGTTTCTACCAATGCCTTGATCAATTTCATGGAACATTCCGGTACAATGGAATCCTTGGCACTCTTTATTTTCAACCTTTCAAAATTGATTTCGTCATGATTATTCGTCAAATCATATTTTATAGTTTCTTGCTTACAATCTATTTTTGCGTTCATTTTCTTAAGGAAATCTCTCCCAAGAATTAATGTCCGTAAATGCGTTTTCAATATCACAAAGTTGTGTGATAATGTTTCGTCATCAATTTTTATATTTAAAAATATACTTCCTACCATGTCCAATTTTTTTCCATCGGGTCCTGCACAAATTTTTGCGAGTTTACTTATACCATGGCCTGTATCGAGGGCCGTTCTGAGGTCGACCACTGAGAGGTCAGCACCTGTATCAACCAAAGCTTCAAAAGTCCCTATCTTGTCCACATTAATTTTTAATTTGTATTTAGGGTCCAACTTCTTGATTCCGTTTATGGTCGACTTGCTTTGATTGACAGATTCAGGCGCGACGCTTAGTTTAAATCTTCCAACACGGAATATCTATTCCGGGTAGGAATATTTGTCTGTGTGCTATGACATACATCAGCATAAAGCCGAGGTCCTGATTTCTCTGATATTTCATTCATTTGGCATTTTTCTTCGAACTTCTCTTGGGTATCTGCTGGATCCTCTTCTAGGATTCTTATAAACTTGACCCTACAATAACGGGCCACGTGCCCTGGCTTGTTACATTTAAAGCAGATTGGTCTTCCATCTTCCGTCCTATTTTTGCTCACTTCTTGGCTTTTATTGTAAATGTTTCTCTGAAGGTTTGGTTTCGGCACAAAGTTAGGATTATAAGGACGTCTAGGGGTAGAGGGCTGGGGAAAGTTGTTTCGATACTGTCTGGGGGTAGGAGGGGAGTCGTTCTTGTAATTATTGGAAACAGGGGCTTGGGGCCTGGAAGTGGTCTGGTAGTTTCGTGCGGCAGTCGGCGGCACGTACCTCGATTGTTGTTGGGGTCTAGAATAGCGTGGACCGTTATATAGGTTTCTGGATTTCTCCACACGTTCCCGATACTTATTTTCAAAAGAATCCATTTTCTTGCACACGACAAGAAGGTCATTGGTCGTTTTAGGAGGGTTCAGGTAGAGCGCGAATGAGTACTCTTTTTTCAGTCCTCCAATAACATGTTCAATTTTTGTTTCTTCTTCCATTGCGGGGTCAACCTTGTTGCACAACACTAGAATGTCTTCCGCGAACCTGATTGCTGGTTCATTCCAGTGTTGCATTCTGTTGAGCTTCATTTTAAGTTCTTCTTTATTCGCGTCCAAAGAAAAATCCTGAATGAGGCGGATTTTAATATTTTCCCAGCTCGTGAAACTAGCTTTGTGTAAATTCAACCAGGTTTTAGCGCTTCCCGTCATGTTCATGGCGGCATAACGAGAGATAATGTAGTCTGCCCAATGGTACAAGAAGCCAATTTCTTCAAGAGATTCAATCCATGGGCGAGGGTCTTCCGTTCCATCATACTTGGGGATGTCGATGTTGGGATTCAGGACAACTGGGTCGGAACTAGCATCTCTACCAATTGTTGCACCAGGCTGCGGCTTGGCAGACTCTTCAGCCTTGATTCTCTCCTGTGCTGGGTCTTGCATCTTACCAGAGCGTGTTTCAACCATCCTACAAATTTATAAAAGGGAATAACGAGATAAGTCTTCTTTAAGTAGCCACCAGAATCCTCCCTTTATTTTCTCACATCAAAGAGAGCAGTGAAGTCACAGTGTACCTAAATACAAATGATGATAATCTAATCTGTTTTAAATAAATATCATAGAATATTTTATATAAAAATAAATAAATATATAATTTAAATTTCAAATATATTAAAAATAATATAAGAAATACGCCATTAATCATGATGTAACAATATATATAGTCACGACCGTCTTTCCTCATCGGCCTCTGTCACGGATGCGCGCGCACAGGGAGGTCACGTGCTCGCCGGCTCCCTCGAGCCGGATTTGAACCAGCGACCTAAGGATCACCGTTGTAACATCTACAGTCGGGTAAAACACGGGCGTTGCCCGGGTCATTCGGCTAGTTTATATTATAATTGAGAGAGAGTAGAGAGAGAGAGAGACGGTTAAACATACTTTAATGTTCATATAAAATTATATATAGTGTAATGCAGAAAAAAAAAAAAGGTCTTTTCAGCCGGAGATGTCTTCCTCCATTGGGAGTTGTTTTTTCCTGGTCGACGAGCTCGGCCCAGTTGGTAGAAGGTTTGCCTGTTCCAGGCCCAGGTTGCTCTGTTTCCCCAACAAATGCCGCAGTGGCCTGAGGGGCGCTGATAACATCAGCAAGTCCAGATGGCAATTAGCTTTCAGCCAAGGCCATTGTAGAGTCGGTGGGGAATTCCATAAAAAATTCTAATATTTTTCTTCTCTTCGTAGGCGGTTAAAATGCCAGCAAAGTTTGGGGCAGGAGCGCGCGCCCATGCATCCTCGCAGCTCAAGTTACCGCTCGAGAGAGAGAGAGAGAGAGAGAGTTAAATAAATTTTAAAATATTTGCATCAGGCCACTTGACCGCGCGAAAGCTTGCCTACCAATATCTGAATAAATGAACTCGGCAAATATTTTTTAAATTTATTTAACTCAATTGTAATATTATTTGCATCAATATTTCAAGTACAAATTTCTATTACATTGATAACAGATCTAATTTCAATAACAGATGGCGCACTACTAATGCATCATAATATAATTTGAACTATAAAACTGAAAATTAATATAAATATATAATCTCAATAAAATAATTATATTTCATCTCCTTAATCAAATTGATACCTTTGCTCAGTTTGTTTGGAAATAGATCATTGTTCATATTGAATGTGATGTTTTACAAGACAAATTATTTTGAAATTGCGAAAAATAGACAATATTCATGATTCAGCAATAAGAATGTTCAGTCCTATCACAATAGTGTTTTTAAAAATCTATCTTCATGGACAAAACTAAAGGAAGTTTAATGTCTTTGAAGTCACTGGCATTCTTTTTTTTTTTTTTTTTCATTGGAGACGAGGTAATTTTGTTCACACTTGGTTATCTCGTGTATCTTCAATAAAGGTGACTGGTGACTGTGTATCAAATATCTTTCAGAATTATTGTCTGAATCCCGATATACATGCTAAAAGGTATTTTTTTTTTTTTTAAGTTTTGTCCATGAGTATTTTGTAGGGTTGGCCGTTTTCACCACAGCTGCCAGGTTTACCATTGCCCGTCTCTATTTACGACTAATTGACCAAAGGAAGATGGTCTTCTATTCCTATTACTTCATGTCCGTACCAAGCAGACCGTTCAGAATGCACCGTGGCAAAACGCCGAGCAATCAGAAAGCTGCTGCACAAAAGTGAGATACCCAAGGTCAAGAGGTGGAGAGACTGGAAAGCAAAAGTAAAAGAATTAAGACTTACCTCTTACATCAACCATATTCCTTGACCATCAGCACGTTTATCTAAGAGAACCAAAGAAACCTACCCAAGTTCAATCATCCTGGCGACATCTCATATACTGAATATCCATCGCTAACAGGAGTTATCAAATCTGAAGTCCAACAAGATGATTGGCGACTTTTTCACGTAGGATTCCGAAGGAAATATCGAAAACTAGTTTTTAAGTGTATTGGAAATAATTCAGAACACAGGTTACAGCTATATTTTAAAAAATCCTGTTATATTTCAAATTTATTTACTTAGAATTAGTATTGTTATAGTAACTATAACATTGTACTTCACAACACACTTCTTGTATAGTAACTATAATATAGTTACTATACAAGAAGTGTGTTGTGAAGTACAATGCAACTTTATTTATTTACTTTTAACGCCCAATTACAACTTGTTTTTCTAACGTCCATTAACCTGAATGCATGTTTTACAAGTACATAAAACATTCATGTATGCTTGTTGTACATTTAAATCAGCTTTTAAAAGAAATTAGCTCTTTAAATCTCTTCCTAATCCTGTTTAGGCATTAATTTTCCTAGTGGGAATAATCAAATAAAGTGGAATGTTTATGTTTTTAAAAATTATTTGAAAGTGTTAATATTAGTTATTTTAAGAGTATGGGTAAAAAAAAACTAATACAGGGTTCATTATGAAAGTAATGAGCATAATGTTATTGTGACGCGACGATAGATGGCAGCACGGTAAAACCGTAAGAAATGTGATGGAGGGATATGTCCTTTCAATCCATCCGGTCGTCAGTTGAGTTCGAGCAGTGTGAGGGGAGATACGTGCCGCCGCTTGAAGTGTGTTTTCAACTTTTGTAACATAGCGCGATGGAGCGTTCGCTTGAACAACGATACGCCATAAAGTTTTGCGTGAGGCTTGGAAAAAATGTAAACGAAACATTCCAGATGCTGCAAAAAGCCTTCAAGGACGATTGCATTTCAAGATCACAGTCTGGGAAGTGGCACAAGGCGTTCAAGGAGGGCCGGGAGGAGGTCGCCGACGAATGAAAGTATTTATAGTGAGAGTAGAGTATTGATTTTCTTATTCTTACATAATCCAGCTGCAAGGACTGATCGGTTGCCGTTCTAATAATTAGGGGGATGTATCTTTGTAGAGTATTGAAGTCTGTATATTCAACAAGCCATGAGAAGCCGGTGTTATTAAGTAGCTCTGTTATACTTTTTACCAGTCCGATATTCTGTTTTGAAGAAATTGAAATGTCCCACAAATGTGCCAAACAAATTGAAGGTAGCCTGCTGCCGTCCATTTTCAGAATTCTAGTCCAGAATTTTAAAGTTAGTTTTTTCACTGTGATATCAAGAGAGTTTCTTCCTGTTTCGGCCCTCAAAATATAGCCCGGAGTATAGCTTGGAAGGCACAGAAAACGTCTGAGAAAGGTATCCTGGATTCTATCTAAGATTAAGGCTTGATCATGTGCCCAGATTGGAGCCGCATAGAGTAGGACTGTCAAGATCATAGAATCCAACAATCTCATACTTGCATGGAAGGATTTGAGCTTGGACTTCAAAATAATCTCCCCCACAGCACCCATCGCGGCCATGGTCCTGCCTCTATAATTTAAGGCAACTTGAGTGAAAGAAATCGAAGGGGTTGATATTTATGATAAAGTGATAAGAAACTTCGTAACCCAGACTACTGGAGCGTAACTGAAGGCCCCAACTATTCCAGTTAATCTTCAAACTTATTGTCCATTTGTTGCGGTGAACATCTAACTGTTGTAAGGAGAATGTGACTCTTACAATACTGAAAGGTGACTTTGCAAAATTTTCATGATTTTTATCATTAAATCATACAGAAGCCTTTATTAAGACATTTAGTTGGGGTCTGTGGAAGGATGGTCTAAACCGTTGGTTTTCGACCGCTACGAATTGGGTTCGATTCCCGCATTAAGGACATTTTTTTCTGATTAAAAAATTGCTCCAATGGCCCCCGATTCTTTCAAAAGTCCAAAACCACCAGCTAGTGCAAGTAACCAAACGGTGCTCTGGCATATTTGTAAGTACAAAGTCGAACTACTTTTCATATGTGTAGACATGTGGTGCACTTACAGTAAAAGCAGTCGCCTACTTCTACCCACCATGATTATCATGGCCTGTACCACGTGTACAAGCAAAAAAGACATTTAATCGTTTACATGGATTCACCACGGAGTGTGCCAAGGAAAAAAGTTTTAAAATGGGTATCTTTTTTATTGGAAAAGAGATATTTCGAGCAACGAGGCTCTTCTACTGGTTTAACAATGTCAAGTGGAGAAATACAAATGTTTACCTGCGGGCGTGCATTGCCCGACAGCTCACTTTTCTAATTAAAAAAAGATGCGTACCGTTAAATTTGTAATTAAATTTCAAATACATTTTAACATTTTTACTTAATAAAAAAATTGGTGCTATTCTTATTTAATAAGATAGATTGCATAAATATTTTTTAAAAACCTAAGATAGTCTCTTGAAAATAAAGATACTTCGGCCAGTAAATATTTTTATTTAATTTTATTAAAGAGATTTACTGGCGCCGAAGTATCTTTATTTTCAAGAACTATGAATGCCGCCGGCCAGGCAGCCTCTATCTTTACCATAATTAGTCTTGTACACATATTGTTGTATAAGTACAAGGAAAAACAAAATACTTACAATTATTATCAAACGAATATGAACTCAACCTGATTCAGAATTTATATTTGGTTTAAAACAACAGGCCAAAAACCAAATATAATTAAGACTTTCATGCAACGTTCATAGGGATTGATTTTATAAGTACATTTTTGGATCTTTTAAATCATGTATCAAAATTCTAAACTATTTTAGACGCGTAAGATTCTTTTTGAAATTGAACAATTTCTACTGTCCTTACATATACAAAGGAATCATACACGTCTAAAATAGTTTCGAATTTTCATAACAGATGGCGCGCTAGTGCATCATAATTTAAATCCTATATACATAGTAACACATAAATTGAAGTTAAAATACATTTTGGAACAGCGCTAAATAATTTTATTTACATATGAATCATTTTTCTCAATAAATAAAACAAATAATCGAGAAATATTGACGGTTTATTTATTTATTTTTTTTGCAGGCGAACTTCTCACTGAAGAGGCCACTTTTATCTGATCACAATCTATAGATTTTCAGTATCCAATTAAGCTTGTGTATAGGAACATCTATCCTTTAGGAAGGGTGTTTGAAATACTGCGTTATACTTAGCGTCCGAAATAATAATAATAATAAAAGGCTTCGGTTCCAAAATCACTTTATTAGGTACCGCTCAACAAGAGCAAACTAGTTTATGATAATTGAAACAATGAATGTGAAGGTTATTCACATATATTAAACAAAATTTTAACGCGGGATTCAATCCCGGTTCATGACTGTCGGGAATCGAGGGTGTTACCCACTTGTCCACCGACGTTTTTTATTTGTTATAATAAAAGGCTTGCCTGGTTCAAATTCACATAAATAGGTACCGCTCAGCAAGAGCAACCTAGTTCATGATAATTGAACAATGAATAATATGTGAAGGTTATTCACATATTAAACAAAATTTTAACGCGGGATTCAATCCCGGTTCATGACTGTCTGGAATCGAGGGGGTTACCCACTCGCCCACCGACTTGTATATAATAAAAGTCTTTCTATATACAACAAACTATACACAAAAATATAGAGAAGATATATGGTTTTACGGGCTACTAACCAAAGTATATGATTTTCGAGCCCAAAATTTTGCGCCAAAGAGAAACTAACTTTTTTATACCCAGTACACTCGTGGTTATCGGGGGCCATTGTATTAGGGGAAAATATCCTTAACACTGATTTCGATCCCGGGTGCTCCTCGAAAATGTTGAAGATTATTTTACCAATCAAACCCCAAAATTTTATATTATCACTAAACCAATACGTTCTCTTATCATGAAATCTTATCTATTCTATCAACGCTCCAGGTGTATTTGCATATTTCTTACTGGCCTTGACAGATCTTGGCGATATGGAATTTTATAGAAAACTTTTATTCGGCCAATTTTCATTGACTGCCATAACTGAAACAGGGAAAAATCTCCTGTTTTTGCTGATATTCCTTCCAATGGTACAAGATCCAAACGGCCTCGAAGTCTTAATACTTCAATTCTATAACACTGAAACCATAGCAGCCCAGCCTATGACCAGAGCACCATGCCATGTGCCCTCAATTTAATAAAATAATCCCTTGTAACAATATTAGGATGCAAACATCAGGATTCCAGGGATGAGTTTATTTTTAATTTTTTCAAGTTTTTTAAAATGTGAATTCAAATATCTAGTTTTCAGGAATGAAAGCTAGGATAAATACGATATGATAAATCGCCGTATAATAAAAATAAATAATCTTATCCCTGATGTTTTCACTTCAATAAGTGTCCTCAAAAACCCTGATTGGCTAATGACATTTATATATCATATTTGCATAAGACAGCGTCACTTCTAAATAAATATTTAAACCAAAGTAATATGCTCGAAACTTTTTTTTTTTTGCTTATCCCTAGTACATACAGGCCATGATAATCACGGTGAGTAGAAGAAGGCGACTACTTTTACTGTAAGTGCACCACATGTCTACACATGTGAAAAGCAGTTCGACGAAAGCTCGGATAAATAAATAAGCTTTTAAAACTACAAGAAACTATTCGCCAAACGATTTTGTTCGGCTTCTGATAATATACTGCTTCAGGTGATTATTGAACTTATCATAGTTTTATATTTAAGAGTTGGATGAAAAATTCCATGTTGGAAATTGAAGGGTTGATTAGCATGAACTTAGCATGATAAGCTTAGGCCGAAACATGAAAGAGCAGATAACTGGCCCGTTTTCTCATTATCCATCAAATCAAACTCGGCACCAAGTAAATTTTTATGTAAACTTTACAAGTAAATAAAATTGAACAAACTTTCAAGAACATGTTCGAATTGCTTCCAAGGATAGATAGTAAAAGTTCTTTCAGTAGAAGCAGTCAAAAGTCCTATAACTATCATACGTGAAGCTTTAAGTAAGACATCATATTTATCATTAGCCATTGGAGAGTGTATATATATGTCCTAATTTGCCTAATGCCCAAGATATATTATTTATTTTCGCCATAATTAATCTGTACAAAATAAACGTGGGAGCCAGCGCGCGCGGGCGAAGGCCATGCCTCAGCCGCTTGCGCGCGCGCTCACGAGTGTGGAACAAGTTCTTTTTTGACGCTTACATGCACAACGCCCTTCCATTCGACCACGACGGATACGACAAGTGTATATATTGAAAATTAAAAAGGCATATCCTGACATATTTTAACGCATATATATAGCCAACGCAAAATGACATACCATGCTAAAATTAAGAATAGGGTGTCTTCCAAGTTAATAAATATGTGGGATATCTTCTATATATATAAAAATGAATGTTTGTATGTTTGTTTGTATGTCCGGTATACAAATTCGCAGTAGTTCACTAATTCAAACCAAAATTTCCATACATAGGTAAAAAAAATACGGTGAAGACGATAGGCTATTTTAAAAAATATATAAATCAATTATTAAAACTATATATTTTTAGTCAGAAAATGACGATGACGATATTGCTGTATCATGTTTGATTATCAGATACAAAATTATATCGGGAAAAATTCCTAAAAGCAGAGACCACGGGTGAAACCAGTTCATTATTTTGTACGCAGGAACAAAATTCTAACAGAAAAACATTCATTCGAGCAGAAAACAAAAGCCAGATCATCTTTCTATAAAAATATCGCTTCTCAGACACAAAGTTTGGAGCGGGACGTTTCACAAGAGCGACATCCACGGCGCCAATTTATAATTGTAACGAATAATATTTGAAAATCAAAATAATATAATTTTCAAATATCGTTGTGAAAATGTACATATTTATTTTTATATTTTAAAAACACACAAAATGTCTTCCTAGACCGCATTTGAACTCAATAAAGCTAATAAAAACTGTTTCAGATAAGAAGAGTTGGGCAATTGAACTGTTCAACTATCAAAAAGCGGTTGGAAAAAAAATTGCACTCGTGGAAGAGAGAAGAACAGGGGCACAATAAAAAGTCACCCTGTTTGCCGCACCTTAACTGTAAATACTCTATCTTCCCCTTTTCTCTTATGTTTAATATTGTCTGTAACTCTACGACGAATCCGTACAGGGCAAGATGCCCTAATAAAGTTTTCTTGTTGTTGTTAAAAAAAAAAAAACACACACAAAGTTTGGAGCGGGACGTTTCACAAAAGTGACATCCACGGTGCCAATTTATAATTGTAACGAATAGTATTTGAATAAAAACTTTTAATCGGGTAAAACCCGGGCGTTGCCCGGGTCATTCGGCTAGTATTACTATATTAGAACCTCTCTGTAAAGAACACCTAATTCAAGTGTCAAAATGTCCTATAGGGAGAGATGTCCACTCGCGAGAGTGTACTCATGCAGGTGTTTGACTATATTCGTATCCTAAAGGGTCAGGGATATGGGAAGTTATCCGGTACCAACCCATAACACTCAATATTCCGATGGACTACACAGGAAATCTATGGCCAATCAACCTCCCAGTAATTGGCATTGATTGAATTTTAAATTGTTCCCCAGTGGAAGGAATATCAATCGATATAAAGTTATTATTATCTTTCTGCTCAATCGATCCCAGAGATTAGAAGCAGCAAACAGAACATCAGAAATGTGGATTTCAGTAAGTTCTCATAATTGAGACTGAATTCTGCCTCTAAAGCTCACGATAATCAACAAAAAAACTTTATTAAGACCTTTTAGTCTTATACAGATTCTCCAAGCATAGAAATGTAGGGTACATACATGAATAACAGTAATAGTACCAGTAATCAGCAATGTTATTTACAACATATCAAATAAGGGTAAAAAAGAAAGGAAGGGCTTAGCATAACAAGGATTACTTAAGGAGCAAGAATTAGTAGAATCGAGAGAAATATATCGAGATTGAAACTTCTTCATTACAATGTCCATATAGGATTATATAAAGTTAAATACAAAATTTAATAAATAAGAATAAATAAGTAAAAGTATATGAATGAATAGAGAAAGACAGAACTATACATATCAGGTATCTTCAGTCTTATACATGGATGGAGATCCAGGGTAGAGGGTTGTCAATCTCAAGATAATCAAAGAAGATCATTTTTATATATGGTTTGCCTTTTATATCTTTCACTACTGGAGCATTAGCCCACAGTCTCACACATGCGACTGCACATCGCAAGAAGAATTAAACCTGAAATATATCGATGTAATAAAATTGAAATCACGCCGCTAAATTTTACAATTACAGAATACGAATCTCAAGGTTGATCCCCCCCCCTGGAATAAAAAGCCTAATATTTTTTAAAAATACACTCATGGACAAAACTTAAGTGGAAAGTCTTTTAAAAGTAGACGTCTGTTTTTTTTTTTTGTTTTTTTTTTTTGTTATCTCGTGTCTTCAATAAAGGTCACTGGGTATCAAATATATTTCAGAGTTATTGTCTGAATCCCGATATTCATGCTAAAAGGTACAACCTCCTTAAGTTTTGTTTATGAGTGGATTTGATAAATATAGCTCTGAAATAAATTTGTTTTGAAAAGTATATATATATAAACAAATAGATGGACAAAGCAATTAAGAGAACTTCTAAAGCGCGCGAGGCGAACCCACAATTTTAAATTTAGAAATTTATTGATCAATGCAACAACCGAGCTAAAAAAAAAAAATAGTATGCAAACTAATTATATAATGAACACAACACTGTACACCAATACATATAAACTGATATTATGATAGACTCAAAATAAACATAACTTTCGACGATATTTCATTCCTAACTCGATTCGCCCTACAATTTAAGATTGTTCAAGACAAGAAACACAATTATGTGGTATTCCCATCAGAGCCCTAAATATGATTCAGTTGTGTTTGGTGTTGTTCTGATATAATAATAAGGCAGTATGAACATGATTCACGTTTAGATGAAGATATGACATAAATAATTGCCTTTATAATTTGAATAAAATCGATAAATATGGGGTGAAAGAGCTATCAACAACAAAAGCCTTTATTTAGGGTCACTGACCCTATACAGGATTCACCAGAGGTATGCATAAGAACAAAGCAGTGAGACAACGGAAATAGCGATATATACAGAGTAAAAAGAGAAAGAAAAAAAAAAACAAGAAAAGGAAAAAAAAAAATAATAAGAAGAAGAAAGAGGGAAGCAAGAAATCAACACAAAAAGAGTAGCAGTAAGAAAGTGAGGAGTGAGTATCACTTGGCCTTCTTCTGAGATATGGACTTGTGGAAACCATAAAACGCCGTAGCAATATACTTATTCTGGGTCATATTGTCAATTATTGATGGAAGTGAAGCACAGAGTTGCCCAGTTTTGAGCATAAGGGTTCTTCTTTCTTCTTTCAGAGCAGAGCAATCAAAAATATAGTGAGTGATTTCATTTTGTAGTTTTGAATTACAGAAGGTACAAGTCGGGTCCTCACCGCAGAGCATCTTGGTGTGGTTTTCTCTAAAAAAACTTGAAAGTATTCAACAACAACAACAACAAAAAAGCCTTTATTTAGGGTCACTGACCCTATACAGGATTCACCAGAGGTATGCATAAGAACAAAGCAGTGAGACAACGGAAATAGCGATATATACAGAGTAAAAAGAGAAAGAAAAAAAAAAAAAAAACAAGAAAAGGAAAAAAAAAAAAAATAAGAAGAAGAAAGAGGGAAGCAAGAAATCAACACAAAAAGAGTAGCAGTAAGAAATTGAGGAGTGAGTATCACTTGGCCTTCTTCTGAGATATGGACTTGTGGAAACCATAAAACGCCGTAGCAATATGCTTATTCTGGGTCATATTGTCAATTATTGATGGAAGTGAAGCACAGAGTTGCCCAGTTTTGAGCATAAGGGTTCTTCTTTCTTCTTTCAGAGCAGAGCAATCAAAAATATAGTGAGTGATTTCATTTTGTAGTTTTGAATTACAAAAGGTACAAGTCGGGTCCTCACCGCAGAGCATCTTGGTGTGGTTTTCTCTAAAAAAACTTGAAAGTATTCTAACTTGTGCGAGTAGTCTTACAACCGGGAAAGGAAAATCCCCTAAAAGGTATCCCTCCGTCATGAAAGATATGTGAATGTCTTTGTAGTGAGAGTATAGCTTAGATTTATCCATTCTTGTAAGGTCGTTTTGTATAGATTGGTCTGCCGCTGTTTTTAAGAGCCCTGTAATCGCGCTCCTCAGCGTTTCAGGGTCATCACAGGAAACAAGTGCAGGGGATCCATTATCGTTAAGCAGATTAGTGAGCTTTTTAATGAAACCGATGGGTGTGCCCGAAGCATTAGAGAGTTCCCGTGTTCTATTAAAACATATACGTGGCAATCTGTCACTGCTCATATTCAACACCCGCAGCCAATACTTCAGGGTTAATTTTAAGGCTGTTACACTCAATGAGATACGACCGGTTTCTAATCTGATTAGGTAACCTGGAGTGTATCTGGGCAGATTCAGGAACCTACGGATAAATATGTCTTGTATATTGTCCAGTAAGTCTTTATGCTCTGTTGCCCATAATGGAGCGGCATACATCAGGACAGCTCTCACTATTGTATCAAAGAGTTTGATTGATAAATTTATTGACTTTGCTTTTGATTTTATTAATATTGGGTGTGTGGCGTTAATTGCTGTAAGTGCTTTTCCTTTAAAGTAATTTGCCGGGTGAGTAGTTGTTATTGTTGGTGTCAGAGGGAATCCCAAGTATGTATATCTTGAAGTTATTGCTATGGGTTTATCATTCCAGAACCATCTATCCTTATTTGAGGGTTTACCTCCATTACGGAACACCATAATCTTTGACTTGGACTCATTTAGTGTCATTAAGTTCTCATCGAGATATTCTTTCAGTATTTTGATCTTCTTTTGGAGGTTTATCCTGGACTCACCTATAATTGCTATGTCGTCGGCGTACAGCAATAAATGGATATCTCCAAATTCTGGCAAATTTACACTCGGCAGGTCTGAGTTATTATAAATTTCGATTAAGTCCGTGATAAATAATATAAATAGCAGTGGGGAAAGTGGTTCTCCCTGGAGGACTCCCGAGTTTATCTTAATACTTTCCGTAAATGATCCCTTCCATCTGATAGCTATAGTTGCTTGTTCGTAGTAACTTTTGATCGTACTTATGAATTGGTAACTTATGCCTAGGTTGTAAAGTTTTTTCCAAAGTAGTGAGTGGGGTACAGTATCAAATGCCTTCCTTAGATCGACAAAAAAGACATATAGTTTTCCCCTCTTTTTTCTTAATGATAGTTGGATTAAAGTAGTTAGTGTAAATATGTGGTCAATACATGATCTTTCTTTTCTAAATCCCGCTTGGTTTTCGGGTATAACCCTTCTTCCTTCGACCCATTCCTCCAGTCGTGATCTTAGGATTGATGTGAAAAGCTTTGATACATTGCTAATCAGTGCAATACCTCGGTAGTTGGAGGGGCTGTTCTTATAACCGTTTTTAAAGATTGGGTGTATAGTGGAATTAGTCCAAATTGCTGGGTATTTTCCAGTCGTCATAACACTATTGTAGAGTTGTTTCAACAGCTGAAAGAGCTATCAAGATTTTCCTTACTTAAAAAAACGGAATGGAAAAACTACAAGTTGAAAACTTCTCTCTATCTCTCACTGGCCGTTACGGCTGAATCAGTTTTTTGACAAGCCAACTAACTGATCTTAATATAAAATATCCCCTTATAAATTGAGTGTTGTAGGCTAATACACAATAGGTTCAATTATATCCTATAACGAAGGATTAATAACAATAAAATCAATGCAAGCTTTTGGCAAAAATATCGCACAATAGAGTCGCTGAATTATAAACCACAATGTCCAGGCTACACGAATCTTGGGTCACGCACCGAGATAAAAATATATATATATATACACTCAGCTTTATTAAGACCTCCGGTCTTATACAGATTCACCACAGGAAAAAAAGGAAAGCATAGAGAAAGTTCCTATACTCCAGGCACAAAATGTCGGTCTCCTAAAAAAAAGACGCCTGGCGACAAAAAACGTTCCACTTCCTTAAGTTGTATCCATGAGTGTATAATACTGTTGAGAAAATTGGATGCATTAAAATGAAAGTTATTTGGTTCAAATGACAAAAATTATTCAGTTTGAGGCTTGTCTTTATTTCATAAGAGCTTTCACAAAAGTTTCTGAATCGCTAGAAGCCTTGAAAAAAAAAAAAAAGTTTGTTGAATTGTTCAACAATGAGGTAATTTTGTTACACAACTTTATACCCAGACAGTAAATAAAATTGCATATAGTATAGTACCAAAGATCAAAAAGTCTAGTTTGATAAATGAGACATTTAACAATGATACGACTAAAAAATTTTTCACTTTCATAAATCAGCCATAGCCCTAATATATAATTGTTTGGGCTTTTTTCTAGCTTTTCTGCAAAAGCTATCTGAATTAGCGAGTTTTATGTAAAGATGATCAATAAAATGGATTTTCTATTGCATTTCAAAAAAGAATGTAAACTATTTTTTTTTTAAATATGTACAAGTATTGTACATCCCTTTTTATAACAACAACAACAACAAAAAAGCCTTTATTTAGGGTCACTGACCCTATACAGGATTCACCAGAGGTATGCATAAGAACAAAGCAGTGAGACAACGGAAATAGCGATATATACAGAGTAAAAAGAGAAAGAAAAAAAAAAAAAAGAAAAGGGAAAAAAAAAAATAATAATAAGAAAGAGGGAAGCAAGAAATCAACACAAAAAGAGTAGCAGTAAGAAAGTGAGGAGTGAGTATCACTTGGCCTTCTTCTGAGATATGGATCCCTTTTTATAAGCAAACTACATAATTTTACATGAAGTAAAAAAAAGCTTGTCTATTAATTCGTTCAATACCATGACATTGTAACTTGCTTAGCCTGTCTAATTTTTAGACTACAGAAGATAAAACAATTCCGTATAGAGAATTTAATCATAAATACAAGTTAATCCTGTAAAAACTAAATATCTCACTTAACCGATGATAAAACGTTGGATAAAAAAAACCTACTCACCCTTCCTAGCCATTTCTTTCGAGCTAATGGCATAGCTATTGTCATAAATATCAAGATATATGAATTATTCACCACGTATATTGAAGATTTGTAAGAAATTATTTTCTCGATTTATGTTTAAAAAGTTAAATTTACATAAAAATATTTTTAAAATGTAAAACATTCAAGAGTAAATTAAGAATTTTCTTGTAGATCTATATCAATTTTTAAATAGCAGAGAGAATTATCATAGGTTTAACTATTTTTGTAAATATATTTATGATTATCTTTATAATCTGAAAGGTTCAGGTTCCTAATAGATATTGTTGTTTCCCTTTTTTATTTTTAATTACTTTTTCTTGTATAATATGTTTATAACTGTTTCTATTTTTAAAAAATGTAAATCGACGCAATTATCCCTAGCCGGGATATCGCGTTTTGTGTGTTGAAGTAAATTAAAAAAAAGTAAGATCGTGCAACTAAAAGTGGCTGATGGCTTGCAATCAGGAAATGCATTTTTTCTTAATTTATCCACCTGATCCAAATACAAATTCACTTTTGTACTATTTTTACAATTTAAAGAGTAAGTTCTACTCTCTCTATATAATCATATTGAGATTTAACATATATATGCAATGTAAAAATTTTGCAATATTTAGCTATATCATTTTTTGTAAATAGAGAAATCCATACTTAAATCATTTGATAATAAAAAGTATATATTGGTGTCAATACACAATATATGCCTTTTAAATTTATAATTTAGCGATATAAATATGTGATTTAATTGAAGAATTGATTTTCTAAATAATTGAAAAGCTGCGTTTGAAAAAAAATGCATTGCCTTATATTGTTAACTAGAATTAAACGGAATATTTTTCGAACAAATTGTAACTTCTATTTTTGTTCAACCCATAGGTTTGATAAACGCTATTATTTTTCTCAAGGAGTTTCATTTCTATGGCAGGTTTGGGGATCGAAAATCATTCACTTTGGTTAGTAGCCCGTACAACCATATTCTTTCTATGGCAAGTCTTTGAATGAGAGTACAGAGTCTTAGTAAAGTGTAAATTTTAGACATTCTTCTTTCCAGTGTTTATCTTCCATATATCTCTTTAGTTATACCGTTAAGTGTGAGAAGAAAAAAAATGCTCTAATGGCCCCCTATTCTTGAAAAAGTCCAATCCCACCAACGAGTGCAAGTAACCAAATAGGGCTCTGGCACAATTGTAAGTGCAAAGTCGAACTGCTTTTCACATGTGGTGTGGTGCAATTACAGTAAAGTAGTCGTCTACCTCACCATGATTATCATGGCCTGTACCACGTGTACTAGAGATACGCAAAATAAAAGTATGAGAAGCATATACGAGAGATAGATCCAATTGCATCTATATTTCTGGATGTTTCAGATCTTCTTCTTTCTTATCTCCACTCATATTAGGATATCAAGCTTGTAGAGTTTGAGATTTTTGATGGTGTCTGCTGGGGATGAGTAGAGCTCCTCAACGGATGAATCAATACAGTAAATAATGTTATTTAGGGTTTGGTATATTTGCACTTAGTACATTGTAGGAAAACCTTGCAACCATTCTGGAAAGCCATTGTCCGTAGATGACCAGACTTAAGTCTGGAAATCAAAGACTGTTGTCCTCTTGGGAGGACAGAACTGGTGCTTGTCCCTACTGCTCTGTACAAGTCATGTGCAGCATTAGATTTTCAATGCTTCAGATAAAATCGCCTTTTAAACAGGTAGAATACGAAATACGTTATATATGACACACAGCATACTGTTGTATTCTTCACAAAGATATTCATAGAAAAGTTAAAATTTGGACACATGATATATCCTTTGATAATTTCTGAGACCATTTTTGATCAGGCGATATAGGTTAGAAGAGTAACTATGATATAAAAACTAATTGATTTAAGAATAAGGTTATTTTCAAAAGTTTTTTTATGTCTGTCAGTCCAAAAATTTTATAATTTTGAACCTAATTCCTAATAACCTAAAAATTACCCTCTATCTCAAACCCGAAGACAACAAAATGTCAGACTTCTAAGGTTGTCTATAAAGACACAAATCTAAAAAAAGTGATAATGCATTGTCATCGCGAGTAAACAAGTAGAAATATCTAGATAAAAAACACTAAAAAAGTGAATAAACATAAATTGAAAAAAAAAATGAGAAAGGCTTTATTAAAATCTCTCTATATATAAAAATGAATGTTTGTATGTTTGTTTGTCTGTCTGTATGTCCGGTATACAAATTCGCAGTAGTTCACTAATTCAAACCAAAATTTCCATACATAGGTAAAAAAATACGGGGAAGACGATAGGCTATTTAAAAATATATATAAATCAATTATTAAAACTATATATTTTTAGTCAGAAAATGATGACGACGATATTGCTGTATCATGTTTGATTATCAGATACAAAATTATATCGGGAAAAATTCCAAAAAGCAGAGACCACGGGTGAAACCAGTTCATTATTTTGTACGCAGGAACAAAATTCTAACAGAAAAACATTCATTCGAGCAGTAAACAAAAGCCAGATCATCTTTCTATAAAAATATCGCTTCTCAGACACAAAGTTTGGAGCGGGACGTTTCACAAGAGTGACATCCACGACGCCAATTTATAATTGTAACGAATAGTATTTGAATAAAAACATTTAATCGGGTAAAACCCGGGCGTTGCCCGGGTCATTCGGCTAGTGCACTAAAAAGGAAATTGTTTTTATTTCAACTATCACCATTTAGTAAATGTTTTTATATAACTAAAAATAACTGGGAAACTATCAAAATCTTAAAATCAAGACGGAGGTCTATAGCAACGGATAGTTTGAAGCAGCTAAATCTGAATTGAGGCTAGAGTACCTCGTACTCACGATAAAGTTATCAGCACTTTTAACTCATTTTTTAATAGATAAACAACCTGAAGTTTTATATATATAATTAGCGTGCAGTATGACGAAAAAATCCTTTGTCGGATTTTTTTTTTTGCCAATATGTTGTTGTTGTCGTGTCCAATGAAGAGTCTCAGATGTCCCCATGCATCTACTCGTATATCACGGCAGTCGCAAATGTACTCTATCTTTGCTCTTCGTTGGAAAATGGGTGCCGTTGCCACGTTAGTCCCCTTGAAAAACCACCAATATTTTGATAACAACTTAATATAAAAAACTTAACTCTGGGATTAAGTCTATCTGGAATTTTTGAAGTCCATACGCTATTGAAAAAGGCCTACATTCTATATTTTTATGGCCATCCTAACTTTTCGTTCCACAAGTCAAAAAGTCTACCGGCTTTTCATTGTAATACGTCATCTTAGTGTGTTCTTTGATAAAATATTTTAATGTTTTAAGATTCATTAGACAATTTTTGCCGTTGTGTGTAAAATTAACAAAAATATTGTAAATATTGTACTTTGACCAGAAGCACTTCTAATCTATCGTATCTAAAATACTTTTTGATATCAATTATTAATATTTTAACTAAATATAATTGAATAAATTAATTATCTTATTTATACTCATGGACAAAATTTGAAGAAGTTGTACCTTTTAGCATGTATATCGGGATTCAGACAATAACTCTGAAATATATTTGATACACAGTGACTTTTTATTGAAGACACACGAGATAACCAAGTGTTAACAAAATTGTCCGTGTCTTCTTAAAAAAAAAAAAAAAAAAACGGTGAGATCAAAATATAAAACTTTCTTTAGTTTTGTACAGTGTATTATTGGAATGTATTATCATATACATATAATTCTTCATATCTTTAATGTAAATAATACATTTACCAATTATAATTAGTGAAGTCCAGGTATCTCTAGAGAATCTCCAAAAAATCAATCTGCCTAGCGCCACCTCATGAATTGGATTACCACTGGCACAATTGTAAATGAAATCAAGAATACTTAGGTCAGAAGGACAACCCGAGTAGTTGATGTCTTCTGTACGTGGCTCCAGAAACCTGAGTTAACAAAATAAATAATGAAAATTGTGATCTCTTTGTGCCCGAGTACATTGGCGGTACTGGAGTCACTCCAGGGTTAAGCACATTTAGTAGTTAGTGAGTCGCTGACGTAATCAATAAATATTTGTATTTAATCACATATCTGTTAAGTCATTCAGTACAACACACGTTACATTAGAGAAGTTTAAAATATCACGCTAGAGAATAACCTTAACCTTGTAAATATGTGAATACACTGTAAATGTGAAGAACCTTTACATATTATTCATTGTTTTCTTCTTTCTTATCTCCACTCAATCATATTTGGGTATCAAGTTGTGACCCTTGATGGTGTCTGTTTGACAACCATCATGATTGGGTGAAGTAGAATGCGTCTGCCTTTGTCATTAAGACTGGGAGCACTACTCAGTGGCAGGTCGACTTAGCTCCAAAATAAATGACCGCCTCTGACATGAGGAACAGACGTCATGTGCAGCTGCTCCTAACATGGAGTACAAATGCTGCTCATCCTGTATCCTTGGATTAGGAACCCTTACAGGGTACTATCAGCCGGGCCAGCTGAACCCAGGTTTTTTAGCGAGCTTGTTACTGCTCCCCCTCCTCCTTTTTCATCCGGGCTTGGGACCGGCAAAGGCGGAGTTTTATTCATTGTAAATATTAAAAGCTATGTTGCTCTTTTTGAGCGGTACCTAATAAAGTTACTTTGGAACTGGAACTGAGAGTAACTATTCATTACGGATTTCTTCAAAAATACACGCTCGTCAGATGGGTTGTTCGCCATATAATTTTCTACGGTATATAGAATGAAAAAAAAAATAATTTATCCACAAAATGTAAGCAATAAAACATGTCTTTCTATCAACCTCAAAATAATACATTAGCGCGTCATAGGTAGTTATAAATGTAAACTTTTTTAGCGTGATTTTTCTTCCAAATATATAACCATTTTCTACTGCCCTGACAGCAATGATAATAAAGATGTAGAATATAGCTATATACAGTAGAACCTCCATTAGAGGACACCTCTACAAAGGATTGTTTTTCATTTACAAAATTACCATTTTTACTATTTATAAACTCTCCTGCAAGAGGACACCTCTTCCCAAACACTTTGACTATCCAAATAGGCATCCTTTACATAAGGTTCTGTTATATTTAAAAAAGAAACCTATGCACTTGAATGGTTTCTACATGTGAGAACTTTTCTAGGCAGTTTACGCCGAAATTTAGAAGATAACAGCGACTTTATCAGTGAGAACTTTTTTATTTACAAAAGATGTCAAAGAAAGGAGTACTAACTGTGTCGCAACCCCTGTCGCCAACTATCCGCTCGAAGATATTCATTTCTTAAATAAAAAGTGAGAACAAAATCAAACTTTTTGTAAATATCAATATTACTATATATAATTTAAGAGTATTAGAGTTATTTAAACACATGAATTAAAATGAAGTTCCATTAACACACTATATTTAAATGTTTTTTAGGCATGTTCCACCTAAGTTTCCACGTTAGCTAACCAATCCGGATTGGTTAGGTTAAAAAGAAATCACTTTCATTAGTTTCGACTCTTGAATTAACAACTTAACCCGACTTGAGGGCATCATGGAATGGTCATTGATATGAATACATTGTCTCCATGATAAGAAACCTCTCTACAAAAAAGATTTTATCATTTAAATGACCATTTTTTAATATTTAGCAGCTCTCCAGACACCTCTTTCTAAAGAACATTCTGGATCGGACACTCTGGATCGACCACTAGGTGTTTTTCTTTAGAGAGATACATTTCGTTCATGCAAATTTACCATAAATATTTGACATACATAGAAATAATAAATATTTAGATAATAAAAAGGCATATATCGGATTGAATAATGGATTTATTTGCTAATAATACGGTTGGCTGAACGCCAACCTTTGTCACATATGTGACATATTGGCAAATAAATATTTTATTCAATCCAATATATGTATTTTTATTATCTAAATATTTAAACATGGATTGCTCTATATTCAAAACATAGAAATACGAGGTGTGTTCAAAAAGTATCGCGACTTTTGTGTTTTTTCAAAAATAATTTATTTATTCATGAATACCTATTTTGTCCCCTTCAAAGTAATCTCCATGAGATATTATAAACTTGTGCCAACGGTTTTTCCAATCTTCGAAGCACTTCAAAAAATCATTTTTCAGCTCCTCCTTCGATGCCGTCTTTATCTCGTCAAGCGTAGCGTAACGTCGTCCTTTCATGGGCCTCTTCAGTTTATATACCACTAGCCGAATGACCCGGGCAACGCCCGTGTTTTACCCGATTGAATGTTTTTATTCAAATACTATTTGTTACAATTATAAATTTGGCGCCTTTAATAAATGCATATATTAGTTAATAACTATAGCCTATGTGCTTTATCTGTCTATGTACTGTTGGCTTCCGTAGGCGTCTCTTACTGGGAAAAAGAAAGAGAGGATTCCATTTAGTTATTAACTAATATATGCATTTATTTAAGGAGCGACCCGCTCCAACACAATAGTTACAAAGACGAAATAGCGAGTGGGGGGGGGCAAAGGTGGCGTGATCGTAGCTAACCAATAGGAGAGCGCCATTCCAAAAAAAAAAAGCAAACGGTGACAGAGATGAAGAATTGAGAACGCATGACGCTCGTAACTGTATATACCATAAGTATATATACCATATGAGGTACCTCTCCCTCCAGTTATACATAAGAAGAATGCATTTATTCATCATCCAGTAAAACACTTTACCAGTAATGATGAAGAATGTGCCACAACACCTGTTTTGGAAAATTCAGACAAAACCTGAATACCACGGTTACGGGATTTGGCCTTCATCAGAACAGGTTTAATTAGAGAGAGGTTTTTCTCTGTACAACTAACAATAGGTTCAAATACTATTGGTTAGACAAATATGTACTCAGAAACACTCCTTGTCATTAAGTGTTAGTTTGCAATATACACAATTTTTTTTAAAACATAAATCATGCTACAATATGAATAGGTAAAAATCATGTCATATATCAGATGAAAATATATTTTATTAGAATCTAAAAAAAATAATTTCAAAATATATTTACAAATATATGTACATGACGCTGTTAAGGGAGAGGTTTTCTATAACATCATATAAATCCCTATTAATCAAATAGAATCAATATAAAAGATAATTTCATAGCTTATTTATTTATATTCCTGATATGGTTTCAATTTTTTTTTTTTTTAATTGATATTTAGAGTGTTCATTTTAAAATACATATTTATACTACAGTAGAACCTCCATTAGAGGACGCGCCCGCTAGAGGAAATCTCGACAAAAAACAGTGGGTTTGTTTGTTTTTTTTTATCACTAAAATTATCACTTTTACTATTTAACAACTCTCCGATAAGAAGACTATCTCACCCTAAAGGTCACTTAGGCTCTGAAACTAGATGTCCTTTACAGAGAGCTTTCACTGTAATGAAAACATTTTTGTTTGGCAGCGGGAGTTAAAATGCGGCATCAAACCAGAGGGTTTCCAATTTTGCCCACAATCTCTCAGTTTCTCGATATATGACTAATGGATCAATAACATTTCTAGACTGGAGGTTTTCCCTGAATTTCCTTAGTCTGCACAAATCATCTTCGGGAACAAAAGTCTTATCAGAATAAGTGTCTAGTAGCATGTTGACATATTTCAGGGCAGCTTTGATGGCATAGTCAAAGATTTTTGGATCGCAAGGACTGTTAACAGATTCTAAATTAACGTGAAAAAGCTCTTCGATATCAATTTGATTAGTAAAGGATGCATCGTTGTTTTGTTGCATTTCAACATTCTGAGCGTTGTAAGGAACCTCTGCAACAAAATCATTTTGTTGGGTATTTATTGAATCTTGAACAAGGTCATTACTTTGGAATGGTGATGTTTGTTCTTGTTTGATATCTCTTGTCTCCAAGTATTGATTATTCGTTTCAGAAACCGAAGGTTCTTGTTGTTCTGAAATTTGAATAGCGTTTATGTATGGAACTTGAGGCACATTGGTATTATTTGACTGGTTAGCACTTTTTAAATGAACTGTTGTAGGTCTATTTTGAGCTAAATACCGATTTTTAGCTTGAGTCACTAGATTATGGAGTGTTATATTTGAAGTGGTAGGAGCTTGTCTTTTTCTTATAACATACATAGGATTAGATTGGTTAGCCTGTCTCTCTAGGGGATTCCCAGCTATATTGGATGGTCCTGGCTGATTATGTGACATATTCACATATTCCACAGTCGTTGGTCGATTTTTAGCCATATAGTTTACTGAATTGACATCTCGTGTTTGAGTATTACTTGATACATTACTCATATTAGGAAATCCTTGTTGAGTATTAGAGAATGAATTATTGGATGTTCTTAGTTGTTGAGCTATTCCTGAAGGGATCTGATTGTTGGATTGTTGAATACGCCTTTGTTGAAAGTTCTGATTTGTTGCGGCACGGTTAGGTGCTTGAATAGTTTGTTGTTGCAATGTTCTAAATTGCTGAGCAATTAACGGATTATGAGTAAATATAGCCCGAATCTGTTCTTGTGATAAATTAATTTGCCGTTGCTGAGTATTAGGATTATTAATTGGCATACCTGGATTGCCTTCTTGTTTTTGAGGTCTGTTAAAATCCATTATTATCTCTTTAAACTATCTCTTAAATTTTAGAATTAAATTTTCCAAAGTTATTTGCTGAAATCAAATATAGATATGCTGAAAATTCAAAATACAAACACGGGAGTAGAATGATGACTCGTTATCTATTTGAAGATAAATCTGTGGTTTTTTAAAAATACTTTTAGAATTTATCTTTTTTTTTTTCAAAATTGAAATAAATATCCATTTTCAAAATAGAAAATTAAACGTATATTAATAAATTTAAACTTTTTTATTGGAATATGCATTTTTAAATGAATTATTTTATTTTTAATAAAAATTTTATACAAAACTTCCTTTTGTATATAAAAAAAATATTATAACTATAAGTATAATTTTTAGATTATATCGCTATAGTATTTTGAATTTATATAATTTGAAAAACAAAAAAATATATATATGTTTTACAAAAATTGTTTTATAAGCTATGAAAATCTAAATATAGGATATTTTATAATACAAGGTTGTCCCAAAATTTCGTAAAAACACTTGTAAAAAAATTGAAATACCATTATTATGTATAAATTATTTGTATTATGTATAAAGTAATTGTATTATGTATTATTTAAAAAAAAAAGTCGGTGGACGAGTGGGTAACCCCCTCGATTCCCGACAGTCATGAACCGGGATTGAATCCCGTGTTAAAATTTGTTTAATATGTGAATAACCTTCACATATTATTCATTGTTCAATTATCATGAACTAGGTTGCTCTTGCTGAGCGGTACCTATTTATGTGAATTTGAAACATTATGTATTATTAACACCACAAGTCAGTGGACAAGTAGGTAACACCCTCGATTCCCGACAGTCATGAACCGGGATTGTATCCCGCGTTAACATTTTATTTAATATGCGAACTTCACATATTATTCACTCTTTCAATTATCATAAACTAGGTTGCTCTTGTTGAGCGGTACCTAATAATGTGATTTTGAACCCCCCCCCCCCCTTATGTATTATTATGTATTCGCCGTAATACATCTTAGGATATTTCAAGGCTTGATTTCTACGCTACAATATTATTCTCCAAGTAATAAGAAAAACACAAACTTTCGGGACAACATTATAAATGTAACTTCATCATTACATTGGCTATTTTCTAGCAAATAAAAAATGTACACAACATCCTCGCTCTAAAGGACAGAGTAGTTTAGAGCCAAAATGTCCTTTAGAGAGAGGCAGCTTGTAAAAGAAGAAGAACGAAATATTAAAAATGGTATTTTTGATGGTTAAAATGTCCTTTTTTAAGAGAAGTATCTTCTCTTGGAGGTTCTAATGCGCAGTCAAATAATATTTTTATAACTTGATTCTTTATATATTTTATATATATATTTTTTCTTTTAAGCTATTATTATTATTAAGCTATTATTTATTAGCTTGATTGTTCATATTACCTTTATGTGGTTAGCTTTAAAAATAATAATAATAACAATGCATATTACTGGTACTGTTACTGTTATTCCTGCATGTACCCTACATTTCTTTTTGGGGAATCTCTAAAAGACTGAAAGGTCTTAATAAAGCTTTTTGTTGTTGTTTAATAACTTCATTCTGAAATATTATTTAATCTGACCGCTTGGAGAATTTAAAGAAACTGTATTTACAAATTATAGAAAAAGCCTTTCATAAGTTATCCCACAATTTCAAGCTCTCTTTGAATATTTTAAGCATATTCTAACCATCTTGGGAAACAACAAATTGAAACTATTCTATAGAGAATTTGAAGAAAAAGACATGGAATTCGGCTCAAATTAACTTCTTGTGGCGTTTCTGTAATGAATGTTCAAATTTAAGATACGAAAGGTCTAAAAATAGTTAAATATTTGTTTATTATTATATATTTTATTTGGTCAATGCAATAAACAATACTTCAATCCATTTTTAAGGATATTCCACCATTTTATTATGGGAGTAACATTCTTTATTTCTACAATAGTGTACTAATTACAATGAGTTTTTCAGGAGAATATGCCTGTTTATATATAAATTTGTATGTTAAATGAGATTGAAACGCTAGAATTTTGGCCTTTAAAGGATTTTTCGGCACTGAAACAACCATTTTGTTCTATCAAAAGACACCCTTGGTGTAATTTGGACCTTACAAGAACAATGTATTTGCAAAATAACAATCAAATAATTTTTATCTCTATAGCTACGCCACAATTCAAAACTTATGTAAAGTTGAAGCCATATTTTTTTTGACTTTTTAAATTTTAAAACCGCTCAAATTAATATAAAATAAAAGGACTTAAAAGCGCGAATGTTTCTTTTATAATAATACAAACTTCTACTGTCCTTACTGCGATGAAAATATATATTGGGAGGGCTTGGCTCATCAGTGGTGAACCCTCCCAGCGGTTTCGCCAATTTAATCCACCAGACCGCTTCTCAGAGCTCTAATACTGTATTGGATCATTCTGCTTTTATATGCTACACTGAAGGATGTAATCTTAGAAATGGTTTTCAAGTAAACTATGGACATAAGCTTATAGGACAGTAGAATTGGCGAAACCGCTGGGAGGGTTCACCACTGATGAGCCAAGCCCTCCCAATATAGTTTATGAATCCTCAGCATAAAAACAACGAAACGTAGAAAATGTCCTGAAGGCATTCTTGCTTCTATCTTCTTGAGTAAGTTAATGTTCAAAACCAATGAATAGAGATCATTCTTAAACATAACCCAAATATACCTTCTCAAATATATAAATTTTGCTTATCCCTAGTACACCTGGTACAGGCCATGATAATAATGGTGGGTAGAGGTAGGCGACTGCTTTTACTGTAAGCGCACCACATGTCTACACACGTGAAAAGCAGTTCGTATAGGTGTATTAATAGATTCTGTGCGATCTGATTTGTTTTATTGTAATCAACGCGCTTTATGGAAATATTTTTAAAGACAGTGTATAAGTAATAAGGTGCAGTGGGCTTAGCGCTTCAGTCCGCTAGTTCATTTCCCAGAATACCGCTGTAACCTTTGACACAGCAGAGTTGAACATTGGGTTTATAGTGGGGTGGACTGCATATGACAGAAAGAGTCAATTAGCAGCCTTAGGCAATTCGGAAGTTTACATGAGGGAAAATCTGGCAAGCTTTAGTCGACAAAAGAACCAGGGTTTCTTCTTGTAATGTTGAATATTCGTGATAACAGCCGCTCATTACACTACAGAAACGGCTGCGTCTATTTTCTTCATTTTAAAAGGAATATAAAAATTATTTGTCTTATACCTGGCCACCACAGTCAGTTAAAAGTTGATATTTAATACTTTTCTATGTAAACTATTTTAAGCGTGCATACCAAATTTGATACCTCTATGTGGTCTGGGATTATGTCAAAAATGGTTTACAAAATGGGAAAGGAAGCATGGAAATTGGTCCACTCTTGACCACATTTTTATAAAATGCTGGACGCTCTTCACGCCACAAAATAGCTTCATTTTTAAAAGGAACTATGCACAATATCTATTCTTTAATACAGTTAAACCTGTCTATAGCGCCCCCTCTTGGGACTCACCAAAATAGAATGCTATAGAGAGGGGATGCTATAGACAGGTCACTTTTAATGTAAAATGTTTACAATTTAATGTTTGAAATAGGGCGCTATAGAGAGGAAGGCGCTATTTAGAGGAGGCGCTATAGACAGGTTTAACTGTATATTCCATGTCATGACGGTGTCACCTAGAAATTTGAAAGTGTGTAAACTTGCATTGTTATCAGTATTGAAATAGCCTATAAAAAATAACAGACTTCTACATGGTTCATATGTATATCAAGATCTAGATCATTATCCCGTTCTACGAGCGGGTCTAGAACGATAGTCATTTTAAAACCTCCCCTTATTAAATCTTTACCGATTATGTACATTTATGTACACATATATATAGGTATATTTAATATAAATATGGGCATGATATGATTTTGGAAACAAATTACTTAATTATAACAGGTAAATAGATTTATATATTTATTTATAACAGACTTTTACTTTTAAATCCAAAGAGGTTTCAGATAAGAATCTGACAATTTGGATTTCTACATCTTCTTTTAAAGTCTTGAATAATCACTGAAGAATTCAAGTCGCTACTTACAACAGTTTTCCCGACCAACCAGAATTCAGAAAATTTATAAACCAATATTATCATCAGGTTTGAATAAATGTACAAAATTTTAGACTTCTACGTGCTCTAGAAGTATACTAAAAATCGATTACAAGAGTTGTGGACAAACATGGAACCAAGTTAAATAAAAGCTTTTTTTAAATACTATAAAATCTTTTACATAACTGTGAATAGGAAAGTTTATACAGGCGATTTTGAAAAAGTAGATTAACATGGCATCCCTAAATGAAATCCAATTATTGTTTCCTTAAAGAATACAAAGTTTAAGGTACTAATATAATTTAATGATGAATATATAACATATGAAGACATTAAGACGGGAATTTTTCTTTTCACAAATAAATCAAACGTCTTAATGTCTTCATATGTTATATATAGATGGCGCGTTATTGCTTTGTATTAATGATAAATATAATTAATATATATTCATATTATATTTGTACTTACATAATTGTATATTAATTTTGAACATGCTGTATTTACATTTGGTTGATTAAATTGGCGAAACCGCTAGGAGGGTTCACCACTGAGTCAAACCCTCCCAATATTTTTTCATCGCAGTAAGGACAGTAGAGGTTTGATTTATTTGTAAAAAGAAACATTCGCTTCTTAATTTTTTCATTTGTTATATATAGATGGCGTATTATTGCTTTGTATTATGCATCTTTTCTTCATACTCATTGTATGTACAGTATAGAGGGAGGGTCCTTAATAAAATATTGCCTAAAACAGGGTCTTTCATAGAGGTGGTCTGTATTGAAAGGCTCCTCATGACCTGACAGTCCCTGATAAGAGACCACCTCCAAAGTATATAGCTCATCGGTATAAACTCTTTCATATCACAAATAGCAATACATTCTTTAATTGAAGGATGAATTTTGGCGCAATAATTGCATTGACATCGTGAGTAAGTAAGTGGGAATAAAAAATGAAATGATCAAATGTATTTAGAGAAATTTAAAGCAAACTATTTTTTATATAAATAAAAATAAGGGTAATACTAGGTGGTGGCGCTTTTTAGATATATACAGTTAAACCTGTCCATAGCGCCCCCCTCTAAATAGCGCCTCCCTCTCTATAGCGCCCGATTTTAAATACGTAGTACGATGCGATTTACATTAAAAGTGACCTGTTTATAGCACCCTATTTTGGTGAGTCCCAAGAGGGGGCGCTATAGACAGGTTTAACTGTATATATATATTTAGAAAATAGATAATATAGTTAAAACATAATGTGCTAATAGTTTTTTTTTTATATTAATGTACATATAAAGCGCAGAGCTCAAAATATATATTCCAAAGATATATTATGAGTTTTTTGTCGTTCTAGACTCATCCGTTCAACGGGCCATTCGTCCAAATTTTATGCTTAGTTTCTGTATTATAATGCCTGGTCTAATATTTTTATTCAGTCACGTGACAGTAGCCAACCAATCAGATGACAGATATGATAGGGTATATAAAAACAAAGTTATAGTAAACACAAGCATCACACTATAATCTATTTGGAAAAATCAGATTACTCTCTGAAGCATCTCACTTTTATTTGGTCACGTAATAGTAGGTAACCAATCACATGACAGATATGATAGAACAATATATATTTATAGTTTTAGTAAACATAGGTTCCCTCTCTCTTGGAGTATTACACTATTATTTATTTAGAAATTCAGATTCCTCTCTAGAGTATCACAATTTCATTTAATCATGTGACAGTAGTCATCTGATCGGGAAGCGATTAAAACTCACGTTTCAGATAGATAAATGAGGCATTCCTTTGTGTGTTGCGTTTATATATATAAAATAGACTCAAATTAAAACTATAAACTTTTATTCAATATAATCAAATTGATATAAAAATAGACACCTTATATAAAAATGCATATAGACCTATCAGGGTTTAATTATAGATGATTTTTGGAATCCTTATTCTCTTTAAAATACTGGGATTTATTGATATAATTCTTGGAAATATTTTTATTGGATCATTGGAATGTGGTTAAGGTGTTTATTGACAGCACAAATTGAAGTGTAGAGTTATCAAGGTTTATGAAACATTTCTGGTCAAATTCCCAATGTTTGAAATATTCTTCCAAAAAACCATCGTCACTTTTTGAACTTAGTTGATTCATTTGAAATACTTTCAAACAGTTCTCTCATTTTTTTTAAGCTCAGAATTTGCTTTCATTGATTTTAGAGTCGCGTTATTGCTTTGCTTTGTTGTTAATTCTTGTTTTCTTACTTCAGATTGTGCTAACTGATTTTTAGATCCAAAAACTGAAGGTTTTTCTGATATTTTCTGAGACTTGAGTGAATCTACAACTTTAATCTGAACCACTTTCGTTTTATTACCTTGTTTTAACATAATAGTTTTAGGTATATTTTTACCAGAATACCGAATTTTAGATTGAGCCACTAGATTACGGAGTATTGAATTTGAGGTTGAAGGACCTTGTTCTTGATTTTTAACAAAAAAACTTTGGATTTGTTTATCCTGCTTCTCTTGGGGATTCTCAACCATTTTCAGCGTATTGGATGGTTTTGGTGTATTAGCTGGTATATTTTCATAGTTGGCAATACTTGGCTGATTTTAATCTCTATTGTCTGCTGAACCTTGTGATTCATGCAAAGTGTTCAATGCATTTTCAAAATTTCTTACGTGACGAGCCATTTCTGGATAATCATCATAGTTGCCTTTTAAACGATAATTTGAATATATGAAATTTCGCATACTTAAGTAAAAGTTAGAGAGAATGGAATCCCTTATTAAAAATTTTTGTTTGTAATTAATTCTACTGATAATGTGGCCAATTTATCTATTCCGCTGACCCGAAATGGTGATGATAAAAATTGATCTATCCGACCTAATAAACAAGATGAATATTTGCTATGTTATAGAATTTAGTCTGGAACGGTTACAACTCTAAATTTGGAATATGCAATTGTGATCCTAATAATTTACATAATATTCTCTGAGTTGAGGGATAAACGATGATGATAATAATATTCTAAACATGATAATTAATAAGACATCTGAAGCAATTTTGATGATATTCCGCATACATATATAAAAAAGGCAGAAAGTTCAGATGCTATTCAAAACTTTTCTTAAACATTTAAATTGAGTTTTTTTTAATTATTATTTTAATGGCATTATGTTAATATTATTTAAAATTTCAAATGCAAGTGTGCAAATTTCCATACTTCTGGGTGGTCTCGGAGTGGCCACTGGGAATGAACTAATTTCTATATTTATTTGAAAATATTATGTGTTGCACAAAATGCAACATTCGTAAAATGTTGGGATTTGTGAATTGATTTTTCAGCGATTGTACAAGTCCTCAAACATTCAGTCACTCGATTTGTTATACTCAAAGATTCTCTTGCAATTTTTTGATAGAGAAGTTCAGTTATTCCGTAAATTTTCTTGTTTTGTTCGTTTTTTTTTCTTTTCGCTAATTCTACCAGTACTATATTTATTGGCAACTTGTAACCCCAAGGAGAATCCTCTGTAAGACCTGTGTGTCTTAATAAAGGCTTTTGTGTGTGTGTGTGTGTGTGTATATTTATTGGCCATTTAGTTGATTGTCTATGAGGTCTCTTCACATTAGTCTCAGTAAAGCCCATCGCAGCAAGTTCTCTGGCTATATCTTCAGTCTAGTAGGCTGTTGTCACACACTCTTTAATACCACAAGTGGTTTTATTCTTGGAGTCTATAAGAGTAGCCACTGATATTATTTTACGCATTTCATGATTTTTCAAAATCTGAAATATCTTCAGCTTTAATGATGTGCTTATTTCCTGAGATCGTACATTGGTATTTTTCTGTGCAAAGGTCTTGGCAGAAAAACTTACAGTAGTTGACATTTTCGGCTATTACAGGTGGTATTCTTTGCTTTTTGTATTTTTATCTCTTGCCAAGGGTCACCTCTTCGTCGATATTTACTTCATCAAATTGTCAAAGAGTGGCTGAGGTTGTTTTTTGAGGAACTTACCTCGCTCATGGAAACATTATTTTAATTAATATAAAGCAATTACACGCCAACTATATATAGGAATTGATAACATCAAAGCACGATTGTTTCTTTTATTGAGTTAATTTCCATTCTTGGTATTTTTTGCTACGTAATATTAAATTTGATCGGGATTCTATAATACGTTTCTTTGTTAAAGATTTCAATCTACTTTGTGATTGATGCCCCTATACCTTTCAAGAATTTTCAAAAGTATGTTGGTTTCGATTGTACTGATCTTTTCCTAGAAGGACCTATTGTTGATTTGATTACAATCGGTTGCATCTTGGGGCAATGGTTGTTTGAAAATAATGGGTTTGATATTTAATACCCAGGTTACTGGAGCGCAGAACGCCAAATACCCGGGAAGGTATTAGGTTTAGTAGTAACATATAGGTAACCCAGAGAAGCTTCTGGATCGTATCAATAGATCGCCAACTACTCGGGCTGTCCTGCGGTTTAAGAATCTGTCTTGGTAGCCTTAATGAACCAGTTCACCAAGTGTTTCCAGGCCGGTTTGTTTCTTGGTAGATTCAATAGGGCAGTGTCATTGAATGAGGGCAGTCCAGGAAGTATAGGCATCTGGAATCTCTGTAGTTGAAATGTTGGACAGCTGAAGAGAAAATGCTCTACGGTTTGTTCTTACTCTTGGCAGTGTAGATATGTTGGGTTTAATATTGATATTCTTATTCGCTGGATTTCGAATAAATATTGTAAATTCTGTTTGATATATTTGTGAATTTCTATAAATCATTTGGCTATGATCAATTTATATTCCACAACTAAAAATTAAATAATTATTAAATAAAAATACATTTTAAAAAGCTTTTAATAAAATGCAGTAAAAAGGAAAAAATAGATATTTAAGCTCCTTCCATTGATCAATTATATGAATAAAATAAAAGCGGTGGGAGACAATCATATATTGATAAAAATGTGAAAAAAATTAGTAAACATAGAATCTTGAAAATCTCAGTTGCTTCATATTAAATCTTCTTTGATTTTTACCCATATAGAACTTTGTTCAATGGCAGGAGGTAAAATACGATATACAAGGTGTGTCCAATAAATAATGAGACTGGTCAAAAATAAAGAAAAAATAGAATGATTGAAAAAAAATTATTAGTATTTTTCAAAATAGTCCTCTCCCGCATCTATACACAATTACCATCTCTTCTCCCATGAGTTAAAACATTTAGAAAAGGCATATTTCGGGATGTTCTTCAAGACCTTTTTCTAATTCGCTATAATGGACTCTCTAGTGTCAAATCTCCTTCCTTTTAGAGCCATTTTGAGTTTTGGAAAGAGAAAAAAATCATTTGGAGCTAGGTCTGGGGAATAGGGAAGTTGTTGAAGTATTTGGATGCCGTGTTTAGCCAAATAAATCAGTACAGATGTAGCGGTGTGTGGTGGTGCATTATCATGATGGATAATCCAATTTTTGCAACTCCACATTTCACTTCTTTTCAGACGAATTGATTCACGTACACGTCTCAAAATGTATAAATAAGACTCCTTATTTTGATTGTTTGACCTTCCTCTAGATATTCATAATGCAAAATTCCCTTTATGTCAAAGAACGTGACCAATAAGACTTTGTTTTTTGACTTGCAAAGTCGGGATTTCTTCGTTCTTGATTCATCTTTTCCTTTCCACTCCATGGATTGACGTTTTGTTTCCGGATCATACCCGTAAACCCATGTCTCGTCTCCAGTTATTACTTTTTCCTTCCAATTAGGGTTTTCTTCCACCATTTCAAGCTTTTTTTTTTTTGGCAACTTCAACGCGATTCTCCTTTTGTTGGATTGTGAGCATTTTAGGGACAAATTTTGAATGTCTATACAGACCACCCTGTATATAGCGGCCATTCTAGACAACCCTGTTATCAGCTGTGTGATACATACACCTGTCTATAGCGGCCACTCTAGACAACCCTGTTATCATCAGTGTGTTACATTCACCTGTCTATACAGACCACCCTGTCTATAGCGGTCACTTTAGGCAACCCTGTTATCAGCAGTGTGATACATACACCTGTCTATACAGACCACCCTGTCTATAGCGACCACTCTAGACAACCCTGTTATCAGCTGCCTGTCTATACAGACCACCCTGTCTATAGCGGTCACTTTAGGCAACCCTGTTATCATCAGTGTGTTACTTTCACCTGTCTATACAGACCACCCTGTCTATAGCGACCACTCTAGACAACCCTGTTATCAGCTGTGTGATACATCCACCTGTCTATACAGACCACCCTGTCTATAGCGGCCACTCTAATTTATAATTGTAACGAATAGTATTTGAATTAAAACGTTTTTAAAATATATTCGCACTCGGGTAAAACCCGGGCGTTGCCCGGGCCATTCGTCTAGTTATCCAATAATAGAGTTGGCATTAATATCCAATGTGAATTAATGAGAAACCGGATTTTCAGGATATAATGTTTCACATAATTTTTTAATCTATTTTCTACCAATATATATGACGATTCTAAAATCACTTTATTAGATACCGCTCAAAAAGAACAACCTAGTTTATGATAATTGCAACAATGAATAATAAGTGAAGGTTATTCACATATTAAACAAAATGTTAACGCGGGATTCAATCCCGGTTCATGGCTGTCGGGAATCGAGGGTGTTACCCACTCGTCCACCGACTCTATATATGATATTCGATTCCAAAATCACACTATTAGGTATCGCTCAACAAGGGCAACCTAGTTTATGATATTTACAACATTGAAAAATATTTAATTTTTAATTAAAAAGACATATATTGGATAAAAATATCATTTATTTTATCAATATTTCAGTTGGCTGAACGCCAACCTTTATCAAGGTGTTATAACATTTTAAAGTGTGTCAAAAATATTATAACACCTTGATAAAGGTTGGCGTTCAGCCAACTGAAATATTGATAAAATAAATGATATTTTGATCCAATATATGTCTTTTTAATTAAAGATGTATTTATGGATTGCTCTATTTTCAAAATGAATAATATGTGAAGGTTATTCACATATTAAACAAAATGTTAACGCGGGATTCAATCCCGGTTCATGACTGTCGGGAATCGAGGGTGTTACCCACTCGTCCACCGACGTTTTTTTTATATATGATGACATCTGCCTCCTTATACCCTCACATTTATTTGTCATATCAAAGCGCTTTTTATATAAAATTTCCAATTTTCTTTTACTTTCTCACTCGCGATGACAATACAATTATCTGAAATATTTTTAAAACTAGCCGAATGACCCGGGCAACGCCCGGGTTTTACCCGATTAAATTTTTTATTCAAATACTATTCGTTACAATTATAAATTGGAGCCGTGGATGTCACTCTTGTGAAACGTCCCGCTCCAAACTTTACATGTACATTATGTCAGCTGGTATTACCCCCCATTTTCACCGCTAGAGGCGCGAGCGAAAGAGCAAATTTGCAAATAACACGACGGATATTCGGGATAGAGACCTGAAATTTTCACTGAGTTTTTCCAGATTCTACTTTATATACTGTTAAAATTTCAGTCAGATTAGTTACGTATTGTGGACGTGTATAGTTGACAAACATACATACATACATACGCTGACTTTTATATATATAGGGATAATAATATAAATGAGTTTAAAAAATTGTAAAAAAAAAAAAAAAATGCATCGGCCGGGAATCGAACCCGGGCCGCCCGCGTGGCAGGCAAGCATTCTACCACTGAACCACCGATGGTTATAAAAAATGGCCATATTTGGGTATTTATTCCATTCACAAAAGCAAACGGTGACAGAATTGATTAAGAATTGCTTGATGACACTGATACTTGTATATTTTAAAGTGTCATATTTTAAATAATAGAACCATGACCCAATTGATCAACATATATTAATCAACAAGTCAGAGTCCAAGTTTTATTTGAGTGTATAAGTGTAAATGTTTTATATATAGAGATGACCTAACTTTGTTTCTGTCTTCTGCTCGAGTGAATCTTCTGCTGTTAGAATCTTGTTCCTGCCTATTAAACATGATGGTCTGTCTTCACCCGTGGTCTGCTTTAATGAATATTTCACGAAATAATTTTGTTTCTGACAATATTCTCCGAAGTAATTTTGTTTTTTAACAATCAAATATGATATAGAAATATTGTTACAGTCAACTTCTGACTGAGAAATATGTACATTTGCCTATATCTGTGTTAAATTTAATTTTTCTTGGTTGATAATGTGACACAAACCTACTCCAGACCTAACTCTACATCCTATAAAATTTCAGCCTGATTAGTTAGGTATTGAGGACTTGTATATTACGGACAAACATATATATATATATGATGTATTTCTACTATAGATGTGTGAAAAATTAGCAGTCGTTTGTGGCTGTCTCCACCTCAATCATCTCTCTCTTTGCTTTCCAAATCTTTTATACAAAAACAAAATTTACATACATGTTAACTGCTTTAAAATTTACATATTAAAAGATTTATATTGTACAATTGAATTTAGAGATTTTGGTTTTATTTGCATACATAAAATTGAATTTAAGGAAATGAGAGGGAGAGAGAAACTATGAACAAAGCTAAACTGGAAATTTACTTTCTATCATTCAAAATGTATCATATATACATATCTACGTTTTCCTCTGTTTATAGAGATTAATAACTCTAAAATATTAATACAGTTAAACTTGTCTACAGCGCCCCCTCTCGGAACTCATCAAAATAGGGTGCTATAGACAGGTCAATTTTAATGTAAATCGCATCGTACTACGTATTTAAAATCGGGCGCTATAGAGGGGGAGGCGCTATTTAAAGGGGCCGCTATTGACATGTTTAACTGTATATTAATTATTTTTTCTTGTTTTATTTTAATCTTTGGTTAGATCATTCAGTTGCATATATTTATGAATACAGAATTATATGGAAATTGTATATAAATAATGGGTTTCTCATAATATGAAATAGATTTAATTTATTGTTGGAAGAGACCAAAGATGACGCAACGCGTTTCTTTATTCAAAAGTCTGCGAACTTTTGGGATTTCAGATTTTAAAAAACGCGTAGCGTCTCTACCTTTGGTTTGTTCAACGATAAAACCTGAAATTTCTTTCTTTTGTAATTTAGATCTAATTTATATAAATAAACACGCAAGAAACTGATCATCAAAGCTATCATTAATGCCATAGAATATTTTATCTTATCACTCAATATATATCGGCTTCTGCCTGATACACTTCCCCTTTTTATATTTACATATAAATACATCTTCCATTGAAAGCATTTTATTATATACACCTATCCCCCGATTTACACGGTACTTGTTTTACACGTTTTCGCTTTTACACGGTTTTCCAAATAAGTTTTTTTTTTTGTTGTTTTTATCGCACTATACTAAATGCTACTGTGATTGAACACATGCGCTGTGTACAAATCTTACGAGGAATCCCGAGCTTATGTGCTGACTACATATTTTAACCTCTCAATGCATTTTATTTTTATTTATGTGTACACCTATCCCCCGATTTACACGTTTTTCTCAGGAACGTATCTACCGTGTAAATCGGGGGATAGGTGTACTTTTATAATTTCAGTTTTTGACTCCCTAGGTCATTTCAAATAATGCTTAATTTAATTAAAAAGGTGTATAAATTCATTTGAATCAGAGCTTTTTAAAAAATGTTAAATATAATGAAGATTTAATATATCTATATATTCATAGATAGAAAGATATTTATAACCCAGGTTCCTGGAGCGCAGAACGCCTGTATATCCATATAAAATATATATAAAGAAAATATATACTTAATGATGATATTTTAAACTGAATAAATATTTTACGGATAGAATATACAGTTAAACCTGTCTATAGCGCCCCCTCTAAATAACGCCTCCCTCTCTATAGCGCCCGATTTTAAATACGTAGTACGATGCGATTTGCATTAAAAGTGACCTGTCTATATCACCCTATTTCGGTGAGTCCCAAGAGGGGGTGCTATAGACCGGTATGTTAAACATTTTAATGTAAAATTTTTACATTTTAATGTGTTTAAAATCGGGCGCTATAGAGAGGAAGACGCTATTTAGAGGGGGCGCTATAGACAGGTTTAACTGTATTTTAAATTTCAACAGTTATTTTTGCTTGTTATTGAAGAAAATTGGAGATAGGAGAACCAGAATATTTGGGTTTCTTTCTAATTTGAGGACATGAACAAAAGTAGAGTGTCAACTCTCAGCAGTTTCTGAGTTGATATTGTGCATTACACACAAACATGCACGCAGATATCGTATTTAAAAATATGATATATATATATATAGAAAAGAACAGGGCGCCTCTCCCGTCAAAATTAGACATTTGACATTTATTTTGACGGGAGAGGTGCCCTGTTCTATTATACCTCGATTTCCTCCCGGCAAAATTTCCATCTATATTTTGAACATAGATTTGGCCCAGTCACTTTGCCAGCTAAACACCTCTTTGGCAGATTTTGAAGATTCCATTTGGTCCCTTGTGGATCTCATAGAATTAAAGTACGCCCTGGGCTGACGAGGGCCATTAGCCCGAAATCAAGGTGGACGCTACTCAGTTTGCCAAAGCTGGTGTTGTGGCTTTGTCACCAACCCGAGGCCGCTAGTTTGCGGCGAAGGTCAATAGATGACGTCTAGTGTCGACGTTTATTTTGACGGGAAGGCACTCTGTTCTTTTATAGATAAATTTCCTCCCGGCAAAACTTCCATCTATATATGCATATTTTGGTAAAATAAATGATATTTCGATCCAATATATGTCTTTTTAATTAAATATGCATATATATTATCAGTATATTTACAATCTATTAGTTGGTGGGCAGTATTCTGGTTTTCTCAGAAGTCTTTCGAGGATCTTGTTTGTAGGGCCTTCTTCCATAATTCTCTAGAATATAATTCATGGACACTTTTAGTATAAAACAATACTATACAATATTGTAAAAAGAAAACTAGCCCTGGAAAGGATACTCAGACAAGAATACTGCCCACCGACCTAAGTATGTGATGAAGTGAAATTAGTAGATATATTTGAATCCATCTCTCTTTTCAGCATAATAACAATAAAATATGAGGATAGAGAAGATAAAAATATAAATAGAAATATATATTGGTATTCAAAATTGAAGGAAGGCTGGTGATGTGGGGAATTATCGAAAGCTCAACCTCTGCGACGACTGGCCAATCATTAAACTTTGAATTTTACTGCCTTATCACTTACCTCCTGGTCTTATCGGAGGACACTTTCATCTTTACATACCCTGCCGTGTACAAAGCTCCAAGCTGCTGAAGAGACTTCTTGCTAAAGGTTTATCCATGATAGATGTTTAGCTCGTCTCTGTTTTCAACCTGTTGTGACATGCTCTGTAGAGCCCTTTGAAATTTTTTCTGATGGGCGTTGATGTGCACTGCATCTTAGAGAAACTACTACATTACGGAGTTTTGCTAAGTGTTTGTTCCACCAGAAAAACTCCAAACCATGGGTCACGTCCTCTTCGCCTCTCTCTCTCTCTACCCAACCTTCCAATACCAAAGATTCCTGTCGACCACTCTTTTAGGGATCACCAACCTAAGTACAGCATCCCTAGAAAATCTCCCAAGAAAGAAATCTACATGGCGTCACCTCAGTAATTGGACTTTCACTGACATTGTAAATAAAATCAAGAAGACAGAAGGACAGCCCGGGTAGTTGGTGACTTCTGTACGTGGCTCCAGGAACCTGCTGAGTTATTAAATAAATAAATAATACTCAGGGTATATACATACCCACAGTAGAATGATAAACCATTAAATAAATCATTATCGTGTCACATACCGCATTCTTCAATAGTGTAACAAAGTATTTATTAATTTTATTATTTTTATTAGTGGTCATTTTTTGTTTATATTTTGCTATTCTCTAAATTTCCCTCGTGGCTTATCTTTTGTTTACCATTCATAGTTTGTTCTTGCCTGAAATAAATTGTTGTCTCATCCCGAAGTTGGTCTTCCTTTATTTTCCACGTGGCAATAGTTTAACAAGAGAATTTTATACAAAAACTTAAGTTCATAGGCATTATTTGCTCCTAATTTACCTATGTTAAATACCAAATTTGCTCTAGTATGTAAGTATATCAAATCTAAAATAGGTTAAAAACGAATCTGATATTATGTAAATTCTATAATGTACATATAACTTGCCATAGCATAGTTAGGTTACATTTTGTATCAATTTTTTCTGTAGAAGGGCGTTATCCCGAAAGCTCGAAAAACGTTTAATTAAAAGATACTCATCCCTAATCGTTTACTTTATTATCTAAAAATTGCTAGCAAAGGATTATACACCTATCCCCCGATTTACACGGTAGATACGTTCCTGAGAAAAACGTGTAAATCGGGGGATAGGTGTACACAGAAATAAAAATAAAATACATTGACAGGTTAAAATATGTAGTCAGCACATAAGCTCGGGATTCCTCGTGAGATGTGCACACAGCGCATGTGTTCAATCACAGTAGCATTTAGTATAGTGCGATAAAAACGAAAAAATAAACTTATTTGGAAAACCGTGTAAAAGCGAAAACGTGCAAAAAAATTACCGTGTAAATCAGGGGATAGGTGTATTCTAAATAAATAGAAATGTGTGTAAAGAATGTAAACCACCAAAATAAGATAAGAGAAAGAATATGATTTAATAACTAAACACTCTTCATAATAGTGGATATATCAACTATCTATAGATGATACCTGCATTTATGATGCCCTAACTTTTCACTTTGCCAAAGCTAGTGTTGTGGCTTTGTCAACGACCCGAGGCCGCTAGTTTTCGGCGACGGTCAATAGATTCGGCGACGAAAAATTTGATAGAGGAAATTGATCTAAAAAAGCATAGGACTCCTCTCCCGTCAAATTGAACGTCAAAACTAGACGCCATCTATTGACCGTCGCTGCAAACTATATATATATACACTGACTTATATATATTTATAGATATAACACAAAAGTAAGTTTTGCATAAAATATTTTTAAAACAAAATAATTTATTTAAAAATTCATATTACAATAAAATAGTATAGAGTAATTGATTTTCGAATTAATTTTATTTTTTATAATGTATAAATCCTTTAATTTGAAAAAAAAAGTCCGCGAAAAAAACCTCACACACACAGATTTATATATTTTTTTTCATCATAGATAATGAATCATCATTCCAAACCTGTGTTTATATATTGAACTTTCGGCATATTTACATATGAGTTCAGCAAATAACTTTGGAAATATTTTGCGGATCTTAACTATTTTCTAGTTGAGAGCATATAAAACATTTAAGTATAAATTTAAGAGATACTTTAAAGTGATAATAATGGATTTTAACAGGCCTCAAAAACAGGGAGCCAATTCAGTTATGAAAAGCAATAATCCTAACGCTCAGCGGTCCGTTAATTCAACTGAGGAACAGATTCAGACTCTATTTGCTCAGAACCCGGTACTTGATCAGCGATTTCCAACTTTGAGTCAAGCAGCCGATCGTTACGCCACAAATCAGAACTTGCAACAACAGAATAGTCAAGCAGCCGATCGTTACGCCACAAATCATAGCTTGCAACAACAGAAGAGTAAAGCAGCCGATCGTTACGCCACAAATCAGAACTTGCAACAACAGAAGAGTCAAGCAGCCGATCGTTACGCCACAAATCATAACTTGCAACAACAGAAGAGTAAAGCAGCCGATCGTTACGCCACAAAACAGAACTTGCAAAAACGGAGGAGTCAAGCAGCCGATCGTTATGCCACAAATCAGAACTTGCAACAACAGAGAAGTCAAGCAGCCGATCGTAACGCCACAAATCAGAACTTACAACAACAGAAGAGTCAAGCAGCCGATCGTTACGCCACAAATCAGAACTTGCAACAACAGAAGAGTCAAGAAGACGATCGTTTGGCCACAAATCAGAACTTGCAACAAAAGAAGAGTCAAGCAGCCGATAGTTACGCCACAAATCAGAACTTGCAACAACAGAGGAGTCAAGCAGCCGAACTTTACGCCACAAATCAGAACTTGCAACAAAATCGTATCCAACAATCGAACAAACTGATCCTTTTGAGAAAATATATTCAGGGATTAACATTCAATAATTCATTCTCCAATATAGCTAAGTATCCCCTAAGAAATGATATCCATAAAATTTATACAGGTTTTCGGGTAAAGAAGACCCGAATTTCAGAACAACAAGGACCTTCAGCTTCTGACACTAATAATCAATACTTGGAGACAAGAGATATCAAACAAGAACAAACATCACCAACCCAAAGTAATGACCTTGTTCAAGATACAATAAATACCCAACAAAATGATTTTGTTGCAGAGGTTCCTTACAACGCTCAGAATGTTGAAATGCAACAAAACAACGATGCATCTTTTACTAATCAGATTGATATCGAAGAGCTTTTCCACGTTAATTTAGAATCTGTTAACAGTCCTTGCGATCCAAGAATCTTTGACTATGCCATCAAAGCTGCCCTGAAATATGTCAACATGCTACTAGACACTTATTCTGATAAGACTTTTGTTCCCGAAGATGATTTGTGCACACTACGGAAATTCAGGGAAAACCTCCAGTCTAGAAATGTTATTGATCCATTGGTCATATATCGAGAAACTGAGAGATTGTGGGCAAAATTGGAGACCCTCTGGTTTGATAACGCATGATAAATCCCGTTACCAAACAAAAATGTTTTCATTACAGTGGAAACTTTCTGTAAAGGACATCTAGTTACAAAGCCAACGTGACCTTTAAGGTGAGATGTCTTCTTATCGGATAGTTTCTAAATAGAAAAAACGATTATTTTTTAATGATAAAAACTGTTCTTCGTTGAGAGATTCCCTCTAGCGGGATTTTCCTCTCATTGAGGTTCTACTGTAGTTGTAAATGTATTTATTATTGAAAATTAACACGGTAAATATCAATTTAGAAATGTAAAATTGAAATGTATTAATGAAATATGAGAAACTAGCTATGAAATTAACTTTCTTTCTATATTTACTCTATTTTTTGTATTAATGCAAATTGAATATATTTACATTTCAAAAGAATTTTGCTTGTTCAGGAATTTCTATTTATATGATGTTATATATAGAAAGTCTTTGTTTCTCTTGAGATTACAGCGTCATTTACTTATATTTTTTATTTTTTTTTCGATTCTAATAAAAATATATCATATTACTGTCTGATATATGGCAATTTTATATATATTCATATAATGATTTATAAAAAATTAAAATGGCATATCCTGACCTGGAGCACATGTGCTTTACAGAAGGCAGAGCGCCATCTGGTGGAACAGAAATCAACTAAACATTGATTTAGCCTGTTTCCTGATATTTAGCCAACCCAATTACTTGATAAATCAAGAAAAGCGTGCACACTACGGAAATTCAGGGAAAACCTCCAGTCTAGAAATGTTATTGATCCATTGGACATATATCGAGAAACTGAGAGATTGTGGGCAAAATTGGAGACCCTCTGGTTTGATAACGCATGATAAATCCCGTTACCAAACAAAAATGTTTTCATTACAGTGGAAACTTTCTGTAAAGGACATCTAGTTACAAAGCCAACGTGACCTTTAAGGTGAGACGTGTTTTTGCAGCGCTCCGCGAATTCCGGTAAATATTACTTCAATTTGTTTTTAGAGTTGTTTTTGAAATTTAAAATCTTTTATACCTTACTTTTTTATATTATTATTCATATAACAACCAACTCTTAAGTATACTTAAACATTTTATATACAGCTGATTTGCATATCAGCAGACGGCGCGGCGCGACCGCTTGCCGCTTGTTAGAACAATATGGTCGATAAAATTGAAAAACGTACTGAGGAATGTAGGATTCAGCATAAGATCATCTCGGAACAAATTGCCGACACATTAAAATCAAAGTACTCATCTACAAATAAAAGCATAAATCAAAATGATCTTACAATTGTACAGGGCTTGCTAAAGCAATTAAATATATTGATGGATACAATGGGAGATATCGCTGTAATCAATGGCTCTATTTGTGATAGACTTGGAAATCTGGACGAATCAATAAAGAAAATATCTCCTTCAAGTCAATTTTATAATAGGTCATATGCTCAAGCTACGAGAGTTACTAGTGAAGACGATAAAATAGTTATGCAAAATCAAAACGTAACGGATAAAACAATAATATTTAAATCCAAGTTAAATGTTTCCCCGGCTGAAGTATTAGGCGAAGTAAATAATGGTATTAAAAAGATGAGAAATGATAGATCTAAAGTCAAAATAAATAAAATAATAAAATCAAAATCTGGCGTAATACTTAAAGTTGATTCAGGTGAAGATTTGAATACATTGATTGAAGAGTTTAAAAAGATTGATGAGGTAAATCAAAAAGCATTAATTTATGCACCAAAACCACTAGATCCTACAATTGTTCTTAAGTCAATTACTAAATCTACAGATATTAAGGAATTGCCTTCGATTTTATGCAATATGAACCCAGAGTTAGAAGGTCGAGAGAAGAAGATAAATGTTCTGTTCGCTATGAGATCAAATACTGATGTACAGGATGTTGTTCTCCGCATTTCCTCGGCAACATACCAAATTATGAAGAAATTACAACGTATATATACAGACATACAGGTTACATATATGAAGGATAAGGTGCTTGTACGTCAATGTCAAAACTGTTTTAGTTATGGTCATAGTAAAAATTCATGTAACATCATAAAATGTAAAAATTGCGGAGACAATGACCAACATGTCAACTGTCAATCCTTGCCCAAGTGCATAAATTGCTCTACGCATCCTAAATATAGGAATAGCAATAATCATCGTTCTAATGACAAATTATGTCCTGTGTTCCTTCAACAAATGAAATATGAGATACAAAGAACATGTTATGCAGATTTAGATCATGATATTGTTACTTTGGATTAGAATAGATTTATTCTTGTTTTTTGGTCAATGTTCAAATTAAAAATTCTACAACAAAACACGCGGAAAAGCAATTTGGTTAATAATGAAATAAGGGAATTTATTTCTAAAGAAAAATATGATATGATTATAGTTCAAGAACCATATAGTATAAATAATGAAGTAATCTTTAATATGCGTTCAAAAATATATTATGCAAATATACCGGGAGTTCCAATATATACCGCAACAATCGTTACAAACCCTTTCTTATCATGTAAATTAATTAAAGAGTTTTCAAATTCATTTGCAACCACTATATCAGTACAAACTACTAAACGGCAAATTATTCTTTCAAATATTTATATACACCCTAATAAAATGGATACCTGTCATGTTCAATTCCTTGATAAATTAATTAAAAATTTTAACACAAATCCATTGATTTTAGCTGGAGATTTTAACGCTCGAAGTCAGATGTGGTTTGATAATATTATTAATCAAAACGGTAGAAGACTTCAACCTATAATTGATTTTCACAATATGCTCATACATAACAATCGAAACAAAACATGTCGAGGATTAAGTATAATAGACCTTACTATTACTAATAGTCATGCTCATGTACTTGTTAATGGATGGAAAACGTTAAATCTTTCGCAAATCACAGACCATCACGCAATCTCATTCGACATTAGTCTGGAAACAGAAAGTTTATTACATGAAAATAATTCTACATGGTATTTTCAAGAAAAAAGAGCCAATTGGCAAAAATATGAGCAGGCAATCAATGTGTCTAGGATAAATGAGGCAATGATGAAATTAGGTAAAATAGTAAATATAAACGATATAAACTGTGTAGTTTCTCACATAACTGACATATTAATTGAAGCTGCATATGCATCTCTACGATTAAAACCAAAATATTTAAATAATAATCCATTTAATTGGTGGACGGATGAACTGGAACTTTTTAAAAATCATTTTAAATATGTTCGAAATCTATATTATCGGGGTAAACGGTCTAATAGACAGCTAGTTGATGAAAAAACGTATAAGGAAATACGAAATAAGTATATGAATATTATTGAAAAAACAAGAAATGTAAGCTGGAGGGTATTCCTGGAGGAAGTTGAAAATACATCTCCTTTTGGTAATACTTACAAAACTTTTAAACAAAAAATTTCTCCTAGGTCTTTTGATTTACCAATTCTAGATGTATCTCAAGATGTGCTCGAATCAGAAATGAAAAATCTTTTATCTTCTCTATTTCCGAATGACTGTCAATCTTCTGACACAAACTATCATAAATTAATCAGAGACAAGAGTTATACTTTTTCTAATGATAAAATCATTTATTTTGATAATATTCAAATCTGTTCAATAATTAAAAAACTCAAAAATAGCAAGGCTCCAGGAATAGATCATATAAGCAATCAGATGATCAAAACGGCAGTTCATCATATATCTCCTGTGTTAACAAAATTGTTCAATGCTTGTATGGGACTTAATTATTATCCGGAGGCCTGGAGAAAGTCAGCAGTAATGATTATAAAAAAACCTAATAAAGAAAATTATAAAGATCCGAAAGCCTACCGCCCTATAAGCTTGTCTTCTAATTTAGGTAAAATTTTTGAAAGTCTAATTCATATTGAACTTTTAAATCATATTAATAGTAATAATGTTATGCATCCTGCTCAACATGGATTTACACAAGAAAAATCAACAATCTCTGCTTTACAAGAAATAACTAAATTAAGTCTTTTGAAAAGAGAAACAGAAAATACGGCAATAGTAACAGTGGACATCAGCGGAGCTTTCGACAACGCATGGCATCCGGCAATTCTCCAACAATTGGACAAGGCAAATTTTCCAGCGGTACTTATAAAAATAATTAATTCTTACTTTGAAGACCGGAGTGTAGAGTTTAAATATACTAATGTAAAGTGTATAAAAAAGATAAATAAGGGATGTCCCCAGGGTGGTATTATTTCTCCTATTCTTTGGAATATATTACTTAATGATTTCAACTTATCTTTTAACGAAAGTTTTGCTAGAGTGATTGCTTTCGCGGACGATGTGACATTTGTGGTATGGAGTTCTAACATCTATGATCTTCAGTATAATATTACCAAATGTTTAATAAAAATCAAAGCATGGTGTGAAAAGGTAAAACTTTCACTAAGTCCAAACAAAACAGGTATACTCTATCTACATAACTATGAAAAATTGCCCATTAATTTTGATGGAAAAATAATTCAACCATCAGAAACTGTTAAAATTTTGGGAGTTATTTTTAAAAATCATAGACAAAGGAATAAGATTAATTTTGGAACACATGTTGACAATATAATTATGAAAGCTACGAAACTTAAGAATATATTATTCTCACTATGTGCACGTACTTGGGGCATTGATACTCGACGTAGATTGATCTTATATAAAGCTATGATACGCTCTACAATAAGCTATGCATCAAATATTTGGTTTCCTTTTATCACTGCAGCAAAAAGATCCAAGTTGAATTCTATACAATATCAAATTCTTATTAGATGCATTCATGCTTATAGGACTTCATCTTCTTACATCACACATATACTAGCGAAAACCCCTTTACTGTCCGATTATCTTGAATTATTACAAACAAAGTATAATATGACAAATTCTCTCACAGATCGAACACTCAAAAAACCCCTTCAAAAAGAATTAAACAAACTATATCTGGATTTAAAATTTAAGTTTTATCTTTCTCAATCTAATGAACTGTTCAAGAAATTCTTTCCAATTGCTGTCCCAAATTTCATTTCCTCTGATAAATTCACTACATTATTCTTAACTGGCAAAGGACCCTTCTTAAGTTTCCTATTCAAACTGAATGCTATCAATGATCCAACATGTGAATGCCGCTTAGATGTTGAATCACCAGAGCATCTTCTTTTATCTTGCCCTCTGACTAATCAAATTGTATGTAGATACTTTGAAACATTACCAAATTCTCTTTGTGTATATACTCTATCTTATGAGAACTTTGTTAAGTTTAGAACTATTTGTACAATAATTTACAAAACAATACTAATCCATCGTGTAAATAATTAATCATATATATATAAATAATACTAGCACAGCACAATAGTCCTTTGGACTTCGTGCTTTTGTAACAATAAATAAAATAAATAAAAATAAAATCCACGAATTGATCCATTCTTTATTTATCAAGAAATTGGGTTGGCCAAATATCAGGGAATAGGCTAAATTAATGTTTAGTTGATTTCTGTTCCACCAGATGGCGCTCTGCTTTCTGTAAAGCACATGTGCTCCTGGTCAGGATATGCCATTTTTATTTTTGATTTCAACACCTGACCTTTTTATCTTTTATTTTTTCTTTGATTAGATATAATAATGTATTTTAATAGACCTTCAAAAACAAGGCGCCAATTCAGATATGCATATCAATAATCTTTAACATAAACTTGGATCGAGCCCTGTATGTAAATATTGTGATGAATTTCTAGTAAGATATCATTTTATTGTCTGTACATCGCTACTCTTTGTCTCTTTTAATACTGTTCTCTTGTGGTCTTTGTGATTTCCTGGGGGTAGAAATAAACATTTTTATTATATTAATAGTGTTAATGATCATGCAAACTAATATACTTGATTTTATTTCTAGAACATTAGTTCTACGAACAGGTATAGAAAGGTTACCAGTTTGAAGTCATATTAAAGATTTGTGTATATATTTACATACGTTAACATTTATATATAGATATATTCAAAATGTTTATGCAACAATGATATTTGAAACATATAATAATGAGAAAAAATAGTACAAATGTCATATTGTATGGGATAAGGTGCATAAATTATAAAAAAGGCATCTCCTTATCGTGTAACTGAAAGTTGCTGATGGCTTGCGCCATCTATCGGAATAATGGCCAATTCTGGAATAATTAAAAATCAACGAGAATAGTTGATATTTATTCCGAAAGATGGCACAATCCATCAGCAACTTTCAGTTGCACGATAAGGAGATGCCTTTTTCATAATATAATAATGAATTATAACAGATAATATATTGAATGTCGAAAGTTTTATAATCTCATTATTTGAAAGAGGAATCTTAATAAATGAATTTCTCCCTTATTTGAGGTTTCAAACAATCGTTTAAAAAATTTAAATCTCAACAGTGGTCGAGTTGAAAACGTGCATCACAGACATTGTATTCATACCAATGATCATTCCATGATGCCCTAAAATCGAGTTAAGTTGCTAATTCGAGAGTCGAAACTAATGAAATTGATGTATTTTAGACCTAACCACCGTATACTAACGTGGAAACTTAGGCAAAACAAACCTGAAAAAAAGCATTTTAATTGTTAATAGAACTTAATTCTTAGCTATTATTTTAAAATATATTTTTTATATATAGCTCTCTTTCTCTTGGTCCTGTAGCGCCGTCCGTCCTCTCATCCGAGAGGCGTTCTCCATCATCGGGCGGCCGCCGGACCTACAGTCCTGGATCTTTCTAGTTGGTCTCGAGGATCACGCCATCACCATCTCCTCAGCGGCGAAGCATGTCATCTACGTTTTCTTCGTAGATCGCTAAATGCGTGGTATCGCTGGAAATCCGTTGGCGATCTTCATCAAGGTCTGCAGCGGTGGCTCCATGTACATATTCATTGTACACATAGCATATATTTTATTGTATTTTTATTATAATAATCATCATCATTGTAAATTTTTCATCTCTACTTAAATAATGCGGACTGTGCACTTTTGCCTATATTTTGACGGGATGTCAATAAACCTATGTCAATTGTCTCTCTCTCTCTTTTATATGATTCTTACTTCAATCAGGTAAATAAAAAGAGTTGCGACGTGTATGTGTCATATGCTTTTTTTATAATAAAGTATATTTATTATATTACTTCAATAAAGAGCTGTAGTTTTGGATTTATTGTTAAAATAAAATAAATATTTTGTTGTTGGTAAACTACGGAGATTCTCACAAATAAGGATTGTTTGAGCGGTTCTTGGACTCTAATTTAGATAGAATTGTATTTCCAGGAATTACAATTACAATTACGGAATTCTGCTTGGAGTGAAACGGCTAGATTTGTTGTTGACTAAGTTGAAACTCATGAAAATTCCCTAAAAATATCTATACAATTCTATCTAATCAATATATATTCCCTTAATAAAGTGATACAATTTAAAACTCATTTTGAACCTTTTTTTTAATTATCCCATGGGTAAGATTACACCGAGTCATGAAGGTTGAAAGCAATAATTTTTTCTACTATAGTTTTGGGGTTGTTGTATAGGTCTTAGCTCCAATACAGTCCAGGATATGTGCTGGAGTTGCAGTGGAGTTGGAGCATTTTGAGCAGACATCTTTTTCTCCATCAATAAACATAATGGGTCTAGGATGTCCGGTCTTTAATCTTGGCATTTTTTTTGTGGCTTCGTTTCTTGAAAGCTGTGATGGTATTGAGTCTCCAGGTCTTGAACCAATGAATCTCATAACTATGAAATCTACAAGAATTAACTTATCTTACCAGGATAGTTTTCTAAAGTATTTAGTTTATAATCTATAAAAATAAAGGTTGTCTCTCATGGAAAAACAGACGCTAAAACAAAGCGTCATTTATTGACTGTCTCCGCGAACTAACGGACTCAGGTCGGTGACAAAGCTACGATAACAGCTTTGGAAAACTGAAGAATGTACATCTAGATAGATGGTGCTAAGTTTGAGCGTCTGTTTGCCGGGAGAAGTGACCTTTATTTTTATATATCAATTTCCTCCTGTCAATATTTACATTTTTATCTTATAATTGTACATATATACGAGATTTTAACACAAATATAGCGATACCTTTGTGGCGACCACACTTTGCTTCAGCGAGCGCGAACTGGGACAAAGCTCCACAACACACACGGGCAGTGTGACGGCCTCGGCAACCTGAGCATCCGAAATACGCTGGCCACTCGCGCGGTAAACAAGAAGGCTTGATCCCAACGGCCGTTACTTCTTTTCTCTTTATTTCTGGCTTTAAATAAATTAATTTTAATTATAATTTTATCAGCGGCCTTTCCACAAGCCACACCAACACATCACGCAACCATCACACACCTTGTTTTATATTACTGCGACGAATTCGAAATCTAGAAAGATCCAGGGAAATGGCAGAAACCATTGGGGGTCACGTGATAACTGGAGAAAGACCGACCAATCAGAGAGAAGCCAAGTTGAAAAGAATCATCCTCCACTTTCTATCCTCATGGTGGAACTAATTATCTTTGCTTGTGTTATTGTTTGTTCTCTGTAATGAGGACATATGTAAATATAAAGAATCGAGCTGAGATCGCCCCCGCGTGCCTCATTATATGGCCATCCTGCTGAACGCCCGAGATACCGGCGCCATTCCAACAATTTTGTCACCAAATTTGCATATTGTATGTTTGTTGTTGTCTTCGTTTCCAATGAAGAGCCTCAGATATCTCCATGCATCTCTAACATAGCATTCACAATGTCCTCTATCTTATTGTATGTTTGTAAATAGAGAATTGAAATCATTTTTTAGCTAATATGTAAATTAAAGAGAAATCTTGTTTTTCAAGATGGTTGGATTGAACAAATATCACTATCTCTCTACACGCTTATTCGGCGGTACATATACTAAAATAAAAACGATATATAGAAGATATTCACAGCCCCTGCGCAAGGATGACATCCAAAATCGTGAAGCGTTCTCTCAATATCTCTCCAGTTTTAGAAATATAACATCAGTATAATTATTCGCATATCTTAATTACGGCAGGATTGTGACAAAAAATAATTAAAATTATTTATTCGTCATGATATGTGTGAACAAACCTATCTTTTTAAATATCGCGATTTCAGATAATTCAGAATTTATAAATCTGAGTCATTTTATATAATTCGGTATACTCATATTCGAGTTTTACTTTTTTGCATCTTTAACTGTAATTATATTTGCTTTGATGTACGAATCTTTTATTCAAATTTGTATTTTTTTTTTCAAATTTTCTTTAAGAACCATTGTGTGTTTCCTCACTTGTTTTAACTCATTGTAGCTTTTAATATTTAGAACCTTTTAAGTTGAAAAAAGATGGCTACCAGATTTTTTTTAATTATTTATTTTAATTCTATTAAAATTATTCTCTCTTAATTGACTTTTCACGGAAGGTAAAACTTTGGAAGTTACAAGATCTTGAGAGTGCTTTTAAAGATCAAAATTTTATTTTACACGTCTATGTATTTTCAAAGAGAGAAATAAAATTATACTGCTTTATATGAGAAATAATAATTATTTCAATAAAATTTTAAAAAGTGGGTTGAAAACTATACAATATTTAGGCTATTGTAGCAAAATCTTATAGATGGAATCATATTTTTGAGAGGAAGGTGACAGTTTTATAGATCAACATTCTCCAGGCAAAGTTGTCATCTATTATTATGTCCAGAGATTTGGGAAAGTTACTTTACCAGCTACACTCATGGGCAAAACTTAAGGAAGTTGTACCTTTTAGCATGTATATCTGAATTCAGACAATAACTCAAAGATATTTGATACACAATGACCTTCATTGAAGACACACGAGATAGCCACGTGTGAACAAAATTGCCCGTCTCCAAAAAAAAAAAAAAAAACGACCTGATACATCAAAATATGCAATTTCCTTAAAATTTGTCCATGATTGTAAACACCTCTTTGGTAAATTCTGAGGAATTCATGAATCCATTAAGGATCTTGTGAAATCTAAGCTGGTCTTGGATCGACGAAGGCCATTAGCCCGAGACAATGGTCTCCAGATGGAAGCTCCGAATTGGCCAAAACTGGAGTTGTGGCTTTGTCACCAAAAGAGTCTGCTATTTTGCGGAGACTTATCAATAGATGAATGTTTATAAGAGTATTTTGTAGAAAGAGGGGCTTTCCTTTCTAGAATTTCCTCTTTGGTATGATAATTCTATCTATAGGTTCAATAATATAAAGCCATTTCAAATAATAAAGCTAAAACCTACCATTTAAAGTTTACAGTAATTCCACATAGAATACACACAAATATATATAACATTTTTATTTTATAAACTTTATCTATAGCATAGGATTATCACAAAATATACACAAGCATAAATCTCAAGATATAATATACAATATAGATTTTAAAATATTGAATCTCTATTTAAACAAGCCTACGAAACTTTGCTTTCAAGAATTTTAAAGGGATTTTTTTAATACAATTGATATAAGCAAAGGAAAATAAAACTACCCAAGTTATATATAATTACCATATTTAAGTTTAAGAATGCGTGTTATATAAATAAAGCTATGAAGAGACTAAATATTATGCAAATTCATTAAAGCATCTAAAAAAATCTTCCAATATTTTGTGGTTTCTCAAGTTTAAAAATTCCAACAACTTGTATAGGTGACAGAATAAACATTTGTAGGTTCATAATTGCGTTACATATTTTCATCTTGTGGTTATATTAAAAGATATTTTTCAAACTTGCATCAAATGTAGATTTCTAAGCCTTATTTAAAGTTCAACCAGTAAATTCTAAAGAGCGTTATATCTAAATAACCAAAATTCTATTCATAATGGTTTCAAAGAGTTTTAATTTTTGTCTAAATTTAAGTTATTTTCTCAGAGCTTTCGAAAGAATTATTACATATATTACTTTGGCCCGCTTAAATGTATACCATTTCTTGGTTTTCCTTTTACGCTCTTCAGGTTCTATATCTTCATATGGATCATAATAATAATAATAATCATCAATTTCATCATCAGAATAATCATCATCAATTTCATCATCAGAATTCTCATCTCTCGTTTCTGATTGGCCATCTTTCATTATGAATTCTGGATCAATTTTATTACCATCATCCTCCGGTTCCATATTAGATAACCAAACTATCCGACTTGTGTAGAGATTATGAACTGGTATGGTACACTCTCTGAAGAAATGTTCTATATATAGCCTTAGAAAATATGCATATCGTCTTTTACTAAGGATTATGCAAATATATACATAGTAGAATATGTTTTCAATTATTTTATAGTTATAAATGGAAATTTTACGAGCTGTGACACTTTGAAAAAAGAAAAAAAGACCCGTCGACTGTTAAAATACTCAGAAATTATTCGCTACCTGTAATCATCAGGTGAGTGTTTCTGAATTTTCCAAAGCTAGTGTTTTACAATACAATTAAATACAAATTTACAAAAAAAATCAAATTTATTTTAAATTTTACATAGTAATTCTGTTTATACTGATATTAGAAACGCAAAATAAATTTATCAATTTTATATACAATTCTTCAGATATCTTCAAATAGCATTTAAACATTTTTTTAGTAATTATAAAAATATGCAATGCAAATATGCAAATACCATACAAATAACAGTATTTTCATAAAATTTCTCTATTCATAATGGCCTTAAGAGATTTCGGTTTACCCTTTGAATTTAAAGAGCTCTAAATATTCAAAAATATATTTTCGAAAATATGTGAATTCGTTTTTTTTTATATCAATTTTTATTGACAGCAGGAAATATTTCTAGTTTACAGTAAAATTAGGAATGTTTTCAGATAGTCTTTTGAATCATATTTTCTCTAGAATAGGTTTGAATTGAACTTCTCCAATTTTATATAGAATACTATTGTTTAATTTTTCAATTGTCAACATATATTCGAATTTTTAATTACAGATCTTCAAAAAGGAATTTACCAAGAACTATTTTCATCCACAAATAACAAAGAATTATTTTGAGAATACCATCATTTATGTTTAAAAAAATATCAAATCAACTCTTCCAATCATTTCTATCAGTTTAACCAAATCTGGATCAAATTTAACTTTTAAGATTCTATATACATACTGTGTTCAGTTTCTTTTTGGTGCGATCCTTAAGCTTCTTCGGTTGTATAGAATTCACAAAGTTTTTTTTTTCCATACCATCAGTTCATAATCAAGAGTACTGATGTCGGGCGTTTCATTTCCAATGTTACTGGTTTGAGACCATTTGTCTTCACTTCCAGACTCTTCAGCCTTTGATAGAATGTCAGACGCTTTTTCTTCGCTTGTTCTATGGTCACCAGACGAATTCTGATCATCGGTACTTAAATCACTAGACGAATTCTGATCTTCAGTTCGGCAATCACCAGGCGACTCAACATTTCCAATTTCATCGTCATTTTCTTCTTCATATTCAACTAAATAATTAATTTCATCAGACGGATGTGACAGCCTTTCATTCTCCATAGTAAATTATCTAACCTATAACCAAACTTTACGTCTCGATTTATAAGTAAATTATAAATTGTTTCTTTTCTCTCTCTCTCTCTCCAAATATATTTACCTTATTTATAACGTTGAAAATTTGCATATAGGCTTCTACTAATTAACATACCATATAGCACCATATATATATATACTGTATGTAAAAGTTTATGTGTATTTATCTTCAAATATTCTCAATTTAAAAATCATTTGAAAATCATTTTTACACTGTTTTAAAGACATGTATGTACAACATGTATGACAGCACAAGTGTCCCAAGGGGGACATAGCACATAAAATAAAAATAAAGACATTTGTTTATACTAGAAATTTGCCATATCTAATAAAATGATTTGATAATATTTAGCCTAGTAAAAATAACTTGTTTTGATACCTTCTCAATATAATTCAGTTTATAATAAACATTTGGTTTTTAAAACTTTAATTTGTCTATATAACCTTATATAAAAATATTAAATCTATATATTGTTGCATATCTACGCCAATACTTCTGAATGAATCATCAGGAAATTTTAAATAAAAAGGAAATTGTAAATACAGTTTAAAATATAGGATATTTAGCACTGTGTGGGGTGAACAAATAATAACTTTAGTTTCAAATTTTTGCCTAATGGTTTTTTATATTTAATAATACAATATAATGCGGTTTATGAGTGTAGAACGAAATTTGACAATTATACTGCAAATGTTTCTTTTGAACGAAAAATCGAAATTTAATTTTAAGAGAAGAAATAACGTTTATTTCTAACCTTAGGGATGAAGTATGAAAGGATGAATTGTGAAGAGTAATGATGATGATTCAAATAATGATTAAATTTATTCAACTTTTTAGACGCCTTAATAAAACAATTGAAATCATTCAGTTAAAGCTAGGTCTATTTGGTTAGCATGTTTATGTGTTATTTTGATCTGAGCTTCAAATTAGTCACTATGCACTAAGTGCAGCTTTCAACCTACCACCCCTAACCACATCATCGATTGCAACAGAATAACCCATAGATAGTTCTATATATATCGTAAAGATAGAGGCTGCCTGGCCGGCATTCATAGTTCTATGAAAAATAGACATTTCAGCCAGTTGGAGTTTTTTATTTTCTCAAAGTTTCGACAAAATTCTTTTGTCTTTATCAGGAGAAGTAAATAAAAATAAAGCATTTGGCAAGGCGTTAAAAATTGTCCTGACGAAGAAAAAATATTTTTGTCGAAACGTTGAGAAAATAAAAAAAACTCCAACTGGCCGAAGTGCCTATTTTTTTTTTTTTTTTCATAGAAATATTTCTATATATAGTCATTTCAAAAATAAGCATCAAAAGGTTCAAGATCCACAGACTTGGTTACCCGCTATAATTGAAGGGAGACAAGGAAGTACAAAGATATAAACTACTGGAGTTCTGGAGACTTTGTACATATTGAGGTCTGCCCCAGAATTTTCTTGAGTTTTTAAACAATTTTTGCTTAGAAGGTGGCCGAGGTTCTTGAAGTTGTGGACATTAGGCGAGAGAATAGCCGATTATGGTGGATGATCAGGAATTCCATAACCGAGTACATGTAACCTTTACCATATCAAAGAGTGACAAATAAAATGGTACTGATTTATATGAGAGATATAAATTTTCAGAAAAATTAAAATAGGAAATGGCGTTGAAAACCTTTTAATATTTAGGCTATTGTAGCAAATTCTTATCGATGGAATCATATTTTTGAGGGGAGGGTGACGGTTTTATAGATCAACATTTTTCAGGCAAAGTTGCCTTCTATTATTATGTCCCGAGATTTGAGAAAGTTACTTTACCAGCTACACTCATGGGCAAAACTTAAGGAAGTTGTACCTTTTAGCATGTATATCTGAATTCAGACAATAACTCTTAAGATATTTGATACACAATGACCTTCATTGAAGACACACGAGATAGCCAGCCACGTGTGAACAAAATTGCCCGTCTCCAAAAAAAAAAAAAAAAATGACCTGATACATCAAAATATGCAATTTCCTTAAAATTTGTCCATGATTGTAAACACCTCTTTGGTAAATTCTGATGAATTCATGAATCCATTAAGGATCTTGTGAAATCTAAGCTAGTCTTGAACTGACGAAGGCCATTAGCCCGAAACAATGGTCTCCAGATGGAAGCTCCGAATTGGCCAAAACTGGAGTTGTGGCTTTGTCACCAAAAGAGTCTGCTATTTTGCGGAGACTTATCAATAGATGAATGTTTATAAGAGTATTTTGTAGAAAGAGGGGACTTCCTTTCTAGATTTTTCCCTTTGATATGATAATTCTATCTATAGGTTCAATAATATAAAGACATTTCAAATAATAAAGCTAAAACCTACCATTTAAAGTATACAGTAATTCCACATAGAATACACACAAATATATATAACAAATTCATTTTTTAAACTTATCTATAGCATAGGATTATCACAAAATATACACACACAAGCATAAATCTCAAGATATAATATACAATATAGATTTTAAAATATTGAATCTTTATTTAAACAAGCCTACGAAACTTTGCTTTCAAGAATTTTAAAGGGATTTTTTTAATACAATTGATATAAGCAAAGGAAAATAAAACTACCCAAGTTATATATAATTACCATATTTAAGTTTAAGAATGCGTGTTATATAAATAAAGCTATGAAGAGACCAAATATTATGCAAATTCATTAAAAAATCTAAAAAATCTTCCAATATTTTGTGGTTTCTCAAGTTTCAAAAATTTCAATAACTTGTATATGTGACAGAATAAACATTTGTAGATTCATAATTGCGTTACATTTTTTCATCTTGTGGTTATATTAAAAGATATTTTTCAAACTTGCATCAAATGTAGATTTCTAAGCCTTATTTAAAGTTAAACCAGTAAATTCTAAAGAGTGCTATATGTAAATAAATATTTCAAAATATTTTGTAGATCCATAATTGCGTTGCGTTATTTTTTGGTTATACGAAAAGATTTTCAAACGTGCATATCAAATACAGATTTCTAAGCCTTATTTGAAGTTCAACCAGTAAATTCTAAAGAGCGTTATATATCTAAATAACTAAAAGGTATACTCTTCTCTATTCATAATGGTTTCAAAGAGTTTTTATTTTTGTCTAAATTCAAGCTATTTTCTCAGAGCTTTCGAAAGAATTATTACATATATTATTTTTGCCCGCTTAAATGTATAATACCGTTTCTTGGATTTCCTTTTACGCTCTTCAGGTTCTATATCTTCAATTGGATCATAATAATAATAATAATCATCAATTTCATCATCAGAATAATCATCATCAATTTCATCATCAGAATTCTCATCTCTCGTTTCTGATTGGCCATCTTTCATTATGAATTCTGGATCAATTTATTACCATCATTCTCCGGTTCCATAGTAGATAACCAAACTATCCGACTTGTATAGAGATTATGAACTGGTATGGTACACTCTCTGAAGAAATGTTCTATATATAGCCTTAGAAAATATGCATATCGTCTTTTACTAAGGATTATGCAAATTTATACATAGTAGAATATGTTTTCAATTATTTTATAGTTATAAATGGAAATTTTACGAGCCGTGACACTTTGAAAAAAGAAAAAAAAAGACCCCTCGACTGTTAAAATACTCAGAAATTATTCCCTACTTGTAGTCATCAGGTGAGCGTTTCTGAATTTTCCAAAGCTAGGGTTTTACAATACAATTAAATACAAATTTACAAAAAAAAATCAAATTTATTTTAAATTTTACATAGTAATTCTGTTTATACTGATATTAGAAACGCAAAATAAATTTATCAATTTTATATAAAATTCTTCAGATATCTTCAAATAGCATTTAAACATTTTTTTAGTAATTATAAAAATATGCAATGCAAATATGCAAATACCATACAAATAACAGTATTTTCATAAAATTTCTCTATTCATAATGGCCTTAAGAGATTTCGGTTTACCCTTTGAATTTAAAGAGCTCTAAATATTCAAAAATATATTTTCGAAAATATGTGAATTCGTTTTTTTATATCAATTTTTATTGACAGCAGGAAATATTTCTAGTTTACAGTTAAATTAGGAATGTTTTTAGATAGTCTTTTGAATCATATTTTCTCTAGAATAGATTTGAATTGAACTTATCCAATTTTATATAGAATACTATTGTTTAATTTTTCAATTGTCAACATATATTCGAATTTTTAATTACAGATCTTCAAAAAGGAATTTACCGAGAACTATTTTCATCCACAAATAACAAAGAATTATTTTGAGAATACCATCATTTATATTTTTAAAAATATCAAATCAACTCTTCCAATCATTTCTATAAGTTTAACCAAATCTGGATCAAATTTAACTTTTAAGATTTTATATACATACTGTGTTCAGTTTCTTTTTGGTGCGATCCTTAAGCTTCTTCGGTTGTATAGAATTCACAAAGTTTTTTTTTTCCATACCATCAGTTCATAATCAAGAGTACTGATGTCGGGCGTTTCATTTCCAATGGTACTGGTTTGAGACCATTCGTCTTCACTTCCAGACTCTTCAGCCCTTGATAGAATGTCAGGCGCTTTTTGTTCGCCTGTTCTATGGTCACCAGACGACTTCTGATCATCGGTACTTAAATCACTAGACGAATTCTGATCTTCAGTTCGGCAATGACCAGGCGACTCAACATTTCCAATTTCATCGTCATTTTCTTCTTCATATTCAACTAAATAATTAATTTCATCAGACGGATGTGACAGCCTTTCATCCTCCATAGTAAATTATCTAACCTATAACCAAACTTTACGTCTCGATTTATAAGTAAATTATAAATTGTTTCCTTTCTCTCTCCAAAGATATTTGCCTTATTTATAACGTTGAAAATTTGCATATAGGCTTCTACTAATTAACATACTATATAGCACCATATATATATACTGTATGTAAAAGTTTATGTGTATTTATCTTTAAATATTCTCAATTAAAAAAAGGAATTTATTGAAAATCATTTTTACACTGTTTTAAAGACATGTATGTACAACATGTATGACAGCACAAGTGTCCCTAGGGGGACATAGCGCTTTAAATTGATATAAAATAAAGACATTTGTTTATACTTGAAATTTGCCATATCTATTAAAAGGATTTGATAATATTTAACCTAGTAAAAATAACTTGTTTTGATACCTTCTCAATATAATACGGTTTATAATAAACATTTGGTTTTAAAACTTTAATTTGTCTATATAGCCTTATATAAAAAGGTTAAATCTATATATTGTGGCATATCTACGCCAATACTTCTGAATGAATCATCAGGAAATTTTAAATAAAAAGGAAATTGTAAATACAGTTTAAATATAGGATATTCAGCACTGTGTGGGGTGAACTAATAATAACTTTAGTTTCAAAATTTTGCCTAATGGTTTTTTATATTTAACTAGCGGATGTGTACCCGGCTTCGCCCGGGTTTTATCCGAGTGAAAGTTTGCCTAATGAATATTATATATTATGAAGTATAATAAACAATGTTAAAGATTAGTTTTAATTATTAATCAAGATTGTGTGTGAATATGTGAGAAAGATGTAATATCGTTGTTGTTTTCTTGGCCGACTGTTTTACATATGGTGTTATCTTAAAATTGCTTGTTTTGAATATTTTTTTAGATTGAGTTGAATGAATTGCTGAATTTTTTTTGTATTTATATATAAATAAAATTAACTCTGTTGATTTTTTTGTATTTAATCGATAACAGAGAAGTTACGCATGTTAAAGTTAGGAAAAATATTTTGATGTTAAGCAAAACCTGCTCCATCTCGTTTTACATAAATGTTGAAAATTTGGTCGAAATTGATGCATTGTAACGAAAGTTTTTAGTGAACAACACTTATGAAATTTGCATTTTATTAATATATATAATACAATATAATGCGGCTTATGATTCTAGAACGAAATTTGACAATTATACCGCAAATGTTTCTTTTGAGCGAAAAATCGAAATTTATTTTAAGAATAAATAACGATTATTTCTAATCTTAGGGATGAAGTATAAAGGATGAATTGTGAAGAGTAATGATGATGATTCAAATAATGATTCAATTTATTCAACTATTTAGACGCCTTAATAAAACAATTGAAATCATTCAGGTAAAGCCAGGTCTATTTGGTTAGCATGTTTATGTGTTATTTTCATCTGAGCTTCAAATTAGTCACTATGCACTAAGTGCAGCTTTCAACCTACCAGCCCTAACCACATCGTCGATTGCCACAGAATAAGCCATAGATAGTTCTATATATATCGTAAAGATAGAGGCTGCCTGGCCGGCATTCATATTTCTATGAAAAATTGACATTTCGGCCAGTGGAGTTTTTTATTTTCTCAAAGTTTCAACAAAAATCTTTTGTCTTCGTCAGGAGAAGTAAATAAAAATAAAGCATTTGGCAAGGCGTTAAAATTTGTCCTAACGAAGAAAAAATATTTTTGTCGAAACGTTGAGAAAATAAAAAACTCCAACTGTCCGAAGTGTCTATTTTTCATAGCAATAGTTCTATATGTATTCATTTCAAAAATAAGCATCAAAAAGATCAAAATCCACATACTTGGTTACCCGCTATAATTGAAGGGAGATTAGGAAGTACAAAGATATAAAAAACTAGAGTTCTGGAGACTTTGTACATATTGAGGTCTGCCCCAGAATTTTCTTGAGTTTTTAAACAATTTTTGCTTAGAAGGTGGCTGAGGTTCTTGAAGTTGTGGACATTAGACGAGAGAAGAACCGATTATGGTGGATGATCAGGAATTCCATAACCTTTACCATATCAAAGAGTGACAAATAAAATGGTACCGATTTATATGAGAGATATAATTTTTTCAGAAAAATTAAAATAAGAAATGGCGTTTAAAACCTTTTAATATTTAGGCTATTGCAGAAAATTCTTATGGATGGAATCATATTTTTGAGGGGAGGGTGACGGTTTTATAGATCAACATTCTTCAGGCAAAGTTGCCATCTATTATTATGTCCCGAGATTTTGGAAAGTTACTTTACCAGCTACACTCATGGGCAAAACTCAAGGAATTGTACCTTTTAGCATGTATATCTGAATTCAGACAATAAATGAAATATATTTAATTGACAGTGACCTTTATTAATACACTAGATAGAAATAACCACGTGTGAACAAAATTGCCCGTCCTCAAAAAAAAATTAAAAACGACCTGATACATTAAAATATGCAATTTCCTTAAAATTTGTCCATGATTGTAAAATTGAAAAATTCTGAGTATTTCATGAATCAATTGAGGATCATGTGAACTCTAGTCTTGGACTGACAAAAGCCATTAGCCCGAAACCATGGTCTTCATGGAGGCTCCCAATTGGCCAAAACTGGAGTTGTGGCTTTGTCACCAAAAGAGTCTGCTATTTTGCGGAGACTTATCAATAGATGAATGTTTATAAGAGTATTTTGTAGAAAGAGGGGACTTCCTTTCTAGAATTTCCTCTTTGGTATGATAATTCTATCTATAGGTTCAATAATATAAAGACATTTCAAATAATAAAGCTATAAAACCTTTCATTTAAAGAATACAGTAATTCCTCATAGAATACACACAAATATTTATAACATTTTTATTTTATAAACTCATCTATAGCATAGGATTATCACAAAATATACACAAGCATATATATCAATTTATTGATATACAATATATATTTTAAAATATTGAATCTTTATTTAAACAAGCCTAAGAAACTTTGCTTTCAAGAATTTTAAGGGAATTTTTATATAATTAATTTTAGTGAAGGGAAATAAAATTACCCAAGTTATATATATTACCATACGTAAGTTTAAGAATGCGTGTTATATAAATAAAGCTATGAAGAGACTAAATATTATGCAAATAATTCATTAAAGCATCTAAAAAAAATCTTCCAATATTTTGTGGTTTCTCAATTTTCAAAAATTTGAATAACTTGTATATGTGACCGAATAAACATTTGTAGATTCATAATTGCGTTGCATATTTTCATCTTTTGGTTATAATGAAAGATATTTTTCAAACCTGCATCAAATGTAGATTTCTAAGCCTTATTTAAAGTTCAACCAGTAAATTCTAGAGAAGCGCTATATGTAAATAAATATTTCAAAGTATTTTGTGGATCCATAATTGCGTTGCGTTATTTTCATCTTTGTGTTATACGAAAAGATTCTCAAACGTGCATATCAAATGCAGATTTCAAAGCCTTATTTGAAGTTCAACCAGTAAATTCTAAAGAGCGCTTATCTAAATAACTAAAAGGTATACTCTTCTCTATTCATGATGGCTTCAAAGATTTTTAATTTTTGTCTAAATTCAAGCTATTTTTTCGGAGCTTTCGAAAGAATTATTACATATATTATTTTTGCCCGCTTAAATGTATACCGTTTCTTGGATTTCCTTTTACGCTCTTCAGGTTCTATATCTTCAATTGGATAATAATAATAATAATAATCATAAATTTCATCATCAGAATAATCATCATCAATTTCATCATCAGAATTCTCATCTCTCGTTTCTGATTGGCCATCTTTCATTATGAATTCTGGATCAATTTATTACCATCATTCTCCGGTTCCATAGTAGATAACCAAACTATCCGACTTGTATAGAGATTATGAACTGGTATGGTACACTCTCTGAAGAAATGTTCTATATATAGCCTTAGAAAATATGCATATCGTCTTTTACTAAGGATTATGCAAATTTATACATAGTAGAATATGTTTTCAATTATTTTATAGTTATAAATGGAAATTTTACGAGCCGTGACATTTTGAAAAAAGAAAAAAAAAAGACCCCTCGACTGTTAAAATACTCAGAAATTATTCGCTACTTGAAGTCATCAGGTGAGCGTTTCTGAATTTTCCAAAGCTAGAGTTTTACAATACAATTAAATACAAATTTACAAAAAAAATCAAATTTATTTTAAATTATACATAGTAATTCTGTTTATACTAATATTAGAAACGCAAAATAAATTTATCAATTTTATCTACAATTCTTCAGAGATCTTCAAATAGCATTTAAACATTTTGTTTTCAGTAATTATAAAAATATGCAATGCAATATGCAAATAATATAACAGTATTTTCATAAAATTTCTCTATTCATAATGGGCTTAAAAGATTTCGGTTTTTCCCTTTGAATTTAAAGAACTCTAAATATTCTAAAATATGTTTTCGAAAATATGTGAATTCGTTTTTTCTATCAATTTTTATTGACAGCAGGAAATATTTCTAGTTTACAGTTAAATTAGGAATGTTTTTAGATAGTCTTTTGAATCATATTTTCTCTAGAATAGGTTTGAATTGAACTTCTCCAATTTTATATAGAATACTATTGTTTAATTTTTCAATTGTCAACATATATTCAATTTTTAATTACAGATTTTCAAAAGGGAATTTACCGAGAACTATTTTCATCCACAAATAACAAAGAATTATTTTGAGAATACCATCATTTATGTTTAAAAAAATATCAAATCAACTCTTCCAATCATTTCTATCAGTTTAACCAAATCTGGATCAAATTTAACTTTTAAGATTCTATATACTGTGTTCAGTTTCTTTTTGGTGCGATCCTTAAACTTCTTCGGCAGTATAAAATTCACAAAGTTTTTTTTTTTCAATACCATCAGTTCATAATCAAGACTACTGATGTCGGGCGTTTCATTACCAATGGTACTGATTTGAGACCATTCGTCTTCACTATTAGACTTTTCAGCCTCTGAAAGGATGTCAGGCGCGTTTTGTTCGCCTGTTCTATGGTCACCAGACGACGTCTGACCATCGGTACTTAAATCACCAGACGAATTCTATCTTCAGTTCGGCAATCACCAGAAGACTCAACATTTTCAATTTCATCGTCATTTTCTGCTTCTATTACTAAAAATTTAATTTCATCAGACGGATGTGACAGCAATTTATCCTCCATAGTAAATTATTTAACCTATAAGCAAACTTTACGTCTCGATTTATAAGTAAATTATAAACTGTTTCCTTTCTCTCTCCAAAGATATTTACCTTATTTATAACGTTGAAAAGTTGCATATAGGCTTCGACTAATTAACATACCATATAGCACCATATATATATATACTGTATGTAAAAGTTTATGTATATTCATCTTTGAATATTTTAAATTAAAAAAAAAAGGAATCTATTGAAAATCATTTTCACACTGTTTTAAAGACATGTATGTGCAACATTAATGACAGCGCAAGTGTCCCTTGGGGGAAATAACGCTTTGAATTGATATTAAATAAAAATAAAGACATTTGCTTATACTTGAAATTTGCCATATCTATTAAAAATATTTGATAATATTTAACCTCGTTAAAATAACTTGTTTTGATACCTTCTTAATATAATACGGTTTATAATAAACATTTGGTTTTAAAAAACTTTAATTTGTCTATATAACCTTATATAAAAAGGTTAAATCTATAAATTGTGGCATATCTACGCCAATACTTCTGAATGAATCATTAGGAAATTTTAAATAAAAAAGAAATTGTAAATACAGTTTAAAATATAGGATATTCAGCACTGTGTGGGGTGAACTAATAATAACTTTAGTTTCAAATTTTTGCCTAATGGTTTTTTATATTTAATAATACAATATAATGCGGCTTAGGATTGTAGAACTAAATTTGAAAATTATACTGCAAATCTTTCTTTTGAACGAAAAATCTAAATTTATTTTAAGAATAAATAACGATTATTTCTAATCTTAGGGTTGAAGTATGAAAGGATGAATTGTGAAGAGTAATGATGATGATTCAAATAATGATTCAATTTATTCAACTATTTAGACGCCTTAATATAACAATTGAAATCATTCAGGTAAAACTAGGTCTATTTGGTTGGCATGTTTATATGTGATGCTTCAAATTAGTCACTATGCACTAAGTGCAGCTTTCAACCTACCGCCACCCCTAACCACATCGTCGATTGCAACAGAATAACCCATAGATAGTTCTATACATATCGTAAAGATAGAGGCTGCCTGGCCGGGATTCATATTTATATGAAAAATAGACATTTCGGCCAGTTGGAGTTTTTTATTTTCTCAAAGTTTCAACAAAAATCTTTTGTCTTCATCAGGAGAAGTAAATAAAAATAAAGCATTTGGAAAGGCGTTAAATATTGTCCTGACGAAGACAAAAGATTTTTGTCGAAACGTTGAGAAAATAAAAAACTCCAACTGGCCGAAGTGTCTATTTTTCATAGAAATAGTTCTATATGTAGTCATTTCAAAAATAATCATCAAAAGGTTCAAGATCCACAGACTTGGTTACCCGCTATAATTGAAGGGAAACAAGGAAGTACAAAGATATAAACTACTGGAGTTCTGGAGCCTTTGTACATATTGAGGTCTGTCTCAGAATTTTCTTGAGTTTTAAAGCAATTTTTTCTTAGAAGGTGGTCGAGGTTTTTGAAGTGGTAGACATTAGGCGAGAGAATAGCCGATTATGGTGGATGATCAGGAATTCCATAACCGAGTACATGTAACCTTTACCATATCAAAGAGTAACAAATAAAATGGTACTGATTTATATGAGAGATATAATTTTTTCAGAAAAATTAAAATAAGAAATGGCGTTGAAAACCTTTTAATATTTAGGCTATTGTAGCAAAATCTTATCGATGTAATAATATTTTTGAGGGGAGGGTGACGGTTTTGTAGATCAACATTCTTCAGGCAAAGTTGCCATCTATTATTATGTCCCGAGATTTGAGAAAGTTACTTTACCAGCTACACTCATGGACAAAACTTAAGGAAGTTGTACCTTTTAGCATGTATATCTGAATTCAGACAATAACTCTAAGATATTTGATACACAATGACCTTCATTGAAGACACACGAGATAACCACGTGTGAACAAAATTGCCCGTCTCCAAAAAAAAAAAAAAAAAAAACGACCTGATACATCAAAATACGCAATTTCCTTAATATTTGTCCATGATTGTAAACACCTCTTTGTTAAATTCTGAGGAATTCATGAATCCATTAAGGATCTTGTGAAATCTAAGCTAGTCTTGAACTGCCGAAGGCTATTAGCCCGAGACAATGGTCTCCAGATTGAGGCTCCAAATTGGCCAAAACTGGAGTTGTTACTTTGTCACCGAACAGAGTTTGCTAGTTTGCGGAGACTTATCAATAGATGAATGTTTATAAGAGTATTTTGTAGAAAGAGGGGACTTCCTTTCTAGAATTTCCTCTTTGGTATGATAATTCTATCTATAGGTTCAATAATATAAAGACATTTCAAATAATAAAGCTAAAACCTACCATTTAAAGTTTACAGTAATTCCACATAGAATACACACAAATATATATAACATTTTTATTTTTTAAACTTATCTATAGCATAGGATTATCACAAAATATACACAAGCATAAATCTCAAGATATAATATACAATATAGATTTTAAAATATTGAATCTTTATTTAAACAAGCCTACGAAACTTTGCTTTCAAGAATTTTAAAGGGATTTTTTAAAATACAATTGATATAAGCAAAGGAAAATAAAACTACCCAAGTTATATATAATTACCATATTTAAGTTTAAGAATGCGTGTTATATAAATAAAGCTATGAAGAGACTAAATATTATGCAAATTCATTAAAGCATCTAAAAAAATCTTCCAATATTTTGTGGTTTCTCAAGTTTCAAAAATTCCAACAACTTGTATAGGTGACAGAATAAACATTTGTAGATTCATAATTGCGTTACATATTTTCATCTTGTGGTTATATTAAAAGATATTTTTCAAACTTGCATCAAATGTAGATTTCTAAGCCTTATTTAAAGTTCAACCAGTAAATTCTAGAGAGCGCTATATGTAAATAAATATTTCAAAATATTTTGTAGATCCATAATTGCGTTGCGTTATTTTTATCTTTTGGTTATACGAAAAGATTTTCAAACTTGCATCAAATGTAGATTTCTGAGCCTTATTTAAAGTTCAACCAGTAAATTCTAGAGAGCGCTATATGTAAATAAATATTTCAAAATATTTTGTAGATCCATAATTGCGTTGCGTTATTTTTATCTTTTGGTTATACGAAAAGATTTTCAAACGTGCATATCAAATACAGATTTCTAAGCCTTATTTGAAGTTCAACCAGTAAATTCTAAAGAGCGTTATATCAAAATAACCAAAATTCTATTCATAATGGTTTCAAAGAGTTTTAATTTTTGTCTAAATTAAAGTTATTTTCTCAGAGCTTTCGAAAGAATTATTACATATATTACTTTTGCCCGCTTAAATATATACCGTTTCTTGGTTTTCCTTTTACGCTCTTCAGGTTCTATATCTTCATATGGATCATAATCATAATCAATTTCATCATCAGAATTCTCATCTCTCGTTTCTGATTGGCCATCTTTCATTATGAATTCTGGATCAATTTTATTACCATCATCCTCCGGTTCCATAGTAGATAACCAAACTATCCGACTTGTGTAGAGATTATGAACTGGTATGGTACACTCTCTGAAGAAATGTTCTATATATAGCCTTAGAAAATATACATATCGTCTTTTACTAAGGATTATGCAAATATATACATAGTAGAATATGTTTTCAATTATTTTATAGTTATAAATGGAAATTTTACGAGCCGTGACACTTTGAAAAAAGAAAAAAAAGACCCCTCGACTGTTAAAATACTCAGAAATTATTCGCTACCTGTAATCATCAGGTGAGTGTTTCTGAATTTTCCAAAGCTAGTGTTTTACAATACAATTAAATACAAATTTACAAAAAAAAATCAAATTTATTTTAAATTTTACATAGTAATTCTGTTTATACTGATATTAGAAACGCAAAATAAATTTATCAATTTTATATACAATTCTTCAGATATCTTCAAATAGCATTTAAACATTTTTTTAGTAATTATAAAAATATGCAATGCAAATATGCAAATACCATACAAATAACAGTATTTTCATAAAATTTCTCTATTCATAATGGCCTTAAGAGATTTCGGTTTACCCTTTGAATTTAAAGAGCTCTAAATATTCAAAAATGTATTTTCGAAAATATGTGAATTCGTTTTTTTTTATCAATTTTAATTGACAGCAGGAAATATTTCTAGTTTACAGTTAAATTAGGAATGTTTTCAGATAGTCTTTTGAATCATATTTTCTCTAGAATAGGTTTGAATTGAACTTCTCCAATTTTATATAGAATACTATTGTTTAATTTTTCAATTGTCAACATATATTCGAATTTTTAATTACAGATCTTCAAAAAGGAATTTAACGAGAACTATTTTCATCCACAAATAACAAAGAATTATTTTGAGAATACCATCATTTATGTTTTAAAAAAATATCAAATCAACTCTTTCAATCATATCTATCAGTTTAACCAAATCTGGATCAAATTTAACTTTTAAGATTCTATATACATACTGTGTTCAGTTTCTTTTTGGTGCGATCCTTAAGCTTCTTCGGTTGTATAGAATTCACAAAGTTTTTTTTTTCCATACCATCAGTTCATAATCAAGAGTACTGATGTCGGGCGTTTCATTTTCAATGGTACTGGTTTGAGACCATTTGTCTTCACTTCCAGACTCTTCAGCCTTTGATAGAATGTCAGACGCTTTTTCTTCGCTTGTTCTTAGGTCACCAGACGACTTCTTATCATCGGTACTTAAATCACTAGACGAATTCTGATCTTCAGTTCGGCAATCACCAGGCGACTCAACGTTTCCAATTTCATCGTCATTTTCTTCTTCATATACCACTAAATAATTAATTTCATCAGACGGATGTGACAGCCTTTCATCCTCCATAGTAAATTATCTAACCTATAACCAAACTTTACGTCTCGATTTATAAGTAAATTATAAATTATTTCCTTTCTCTCTCTCTCTCTCCAAAGATATTTTCACCTTATTTATAACGTTGAAAATTTGCATATAGGCTTCTACTAATTAACATACCATATAGCACCATATATATATATATATACTGTATGTAAAATATTATGTGCATTTATCTTTAAATATTCTCAATTAAAAAAAAAAGGAATTTATTGAAAATCATTTTTACACTGTTTTAAAGACATGTATGTACAACATGTATGACAGCACAAGTGTCCCAAGGGGGACATAGCGCTTTAAATTGATATAAAATAAAAATAAAGACATTTGTTTATACTAGAAATTTGCCATATCTATTAAAAGGATTTGATAATATTTAACCTAGTAAAAATAACTTGTTTTGATACCTTCTCAATATAATTCGGTTTATAATAAACATTTGGTTTTTAAAACTTTAATTTTTCTATATAACCTTATATAAAAGATTAAATCTATATATTGTGGCATATCTACGCCAATTCTTCTGAATGAATCATCAGGAAATTTTAAATAAAAAGGAAAGTGTAAATATAGTTTAAAATATAGGATGTTCAGCACTCTGTGTGGGGGGAACTAATAATAACTTCAGTTTCAAATTTTGCCTAATGGTTTTTTATATTTAATAATACAATATAATGCGGCTTATGATTGTAGAACGACATTTGAAAATTATACTGCAAATGTTTCTTTTGAGCGAAAAATCGAAATTTATTTTAAGAATAAATAACGATTATTACTAATCTTAGGGATGAAGTATGAAAGGATGAATTGTGAAGAGTAATGATGATGATTCAAATAATGAGATTAAATTTATTCAACTATTTAGACGCCTTAATAAAACAATTGAAATCATTCAGGTAAAATCGGGTCTATTTGGTTAGCATGTTTATATGTTATTTTGATCTGAGCTTCAAATTAGTCACTATGCACTAAGTGCAGCTTTCAACCTACCACCCCTAACCACATCGTCGATTGCAACAGAATAACCCATAGATAGTTTTATACATATCGTAAAGATAGAGGCTGCCTGGCCGGCATTCATATTTCTATGAAAAATAGACACTTCGGCCAGTTGGAGTTTTTTATTTTCTCAAAGTTTCGACAAAATTCTTTTGTCTTCGTCAGGAGAAGTAAATAAAAATAAAGCATTTGGCAAGGCGTTAAAAATTGTCCTAACGAAGAAAAAATATTTTTGTCGAAACGTTGAGAAAATAAAAAAACTCCAACTGGCCGAAGTGCCTATTTTTCATAGAAATATTTCTATATGTAGTCATTTCAAAAATAAGCATCAAAAGGTTCAAGATCCACAGACTTGGTTACCCGCTATAATTGAAGGGAGACAAGGAAGTACAAAGATATAAACTACTGGAGTTCTGGAGACTTTGTACATATTGAGGTCTGTCTCAGAATTTTCTTGAGTTTTAAAACAATTATTTCTTAGAAGGTGGTCGAGGTTTATGAAGCGGTAGACATTAGGCGAGAGAATAGCCGATTATGGTGGATGATCAGGAATTCCATAACCGAGTACACGTAATCTTTACCATATCAAAGAGTGACAAATAAAATGGTACTGATTTATATGAGAGATATAATTTTTTCAGAAAAATTAAAATAGGAAATGGCGTTGAAAACCTTTTAATATTTAGGCTATTGTAGCAAATTCTTATCGATGTAATAATATTTTTGAGGGGAGGGTGACGGTTTTGTAGATCAACATTTTTCAGGCAAAGTTGCCTTCTATTATTATGTCCCGAGATTTGAGAAAGTTACTTTACCAGCTACACTCATGGACAAAACTTAAGGAAGTTGTACCTTTTAGCATGTATATCTGAATTCAGACAATAACTCAAAGATATTTGATACGCAATGACCTTCGTTGAAGACACAACGAGATAACCACGTGTGAACAAAATTGCCAGGCTCCAAAAAAAAAAAAAACGACCCGATACAAAATATGCAATTTCCTTAAAATTTGTCCATGATTGTAAACACCTCTTTGGTAAATTCTGAGGAATTCATGAATCCATTAAGGATCTTGTGAAATCTAAGATAGTCTTGAACTGCCGAAGGCTATTAGCCCGAAACAATGGTCTCCAGATGGAGGCTCCGAATTGGCCAAAACTGGAGTTGTTACTTTGTCACCGAACAGAGTTTGCTAGTTTGCGGAGACTTATCAATAAATGAATGTTTATAAGAGTATTTTGTAGAAAGAGGGAACTTCCTTTCTAGAATTTCCTCTTTGGTATGATAATTCTATCTATAGGTTCAATAATATAAAGACATTTCAAATAATAAAGCTAAAACCTACCATTTAAAGTTTACAGTAATTCCACATAGAATACACACAAATATATATAACATTTTTATTTTTTAAACTTATTTATAGCATAGGATTATCACAAAATATACACAAGCATAAATCTCAAGATACAATATAGATTTTAAATTTTGAATCTCTATTTAAACAAGCCTACGAAACTTTGCTTTCAAGAATTTTAAAGGGATTTTTTTTAATACAATTGATATAAGCAAAGGAAAATAAAACTACCCAAGTTATACATAATTACCATATTTAAGTTTAAGAATGCGTGTTATATAAATAAAGCTATGAAGAGACTAAATATTATGCAAATTCATTAAAGCATCTAAAAAAATCTTCCAATATTTTGTGGTTTCTCAAGTTTAAAAAATTCCAACAACTTGTATAGGTGACAGAATAAACATTTGTAGATTCATAATTGCGTTACATATTTTCATCTTGTGGTTATATTAAAAGATATTTTTCAAACTTGCATCAAATGTAGATTTCTAAGCCTTAAAGTTCAACCAGTAAATTCTAGAGAGCGCTATATATAAATAAATATTTCAAAGTATTTTGTGGATCCATAATTGCGTTGCGTTATTTTTATCTTTTGGTTATACGAAAAGATTTTCAAACGTGCATATCAAATACAGATTTCTAAGCCTTATTTGAAGTTCAACCAGTAAATTCTAAAGAGCGTTATATCTAAATAACCAAAATTCTATTCATAATGGTTTCAAATAGTTTTAATTTTTGTCTAAATTCAAGTTATTTTCTCAGAGCTTTCGAAAGAATTATTACATATATTACTTTTGCCCGCTTAAATGTATACCGTTTCTTGGTTTTCCTTTTACGCTCTTCAGGTTCTATATCTTCATATGGATCATAATCATAATCAATTTCATCATCAGAATTCTCATCTCTCGTTTCTGATTGGCCATCTTTCATTATGAATTCTGGATCAATTTTATTACCATCATCCTCCGGTTCCATAGTAGATAACCAAACTATCCGACTTGTGTAGAGATTATGAACTGGTATGGTACACTCCCTGAAGAAATGTTCTATATATAGCCTTAGAAAATATGCATATCGTCTTTTACTAAGAATTATGCAAATATATACATAGTATAATATGTTTTCAATTATTTTATAGTTATAAATGGAAATTTTACGAGCCGTGACACTTTGAAAAAAGAAAAAAAAGACCCGTCGACTGTTAAAATACTCAGAAATTATGCGCTACCTGTAATCATCAGGTGAGTGTTTCTGAATTTTCCAAAGCTAGTGTTTTACAATACAATTAAATACAAATTTACAAAAAAAAAATCAAATTTATTTTAAATTTTACATAGTAATTCTGTTTATACTGATATTAGAAACGCAAAATAAATTTATTAATTTTATATACAATTCTTCAGATATCTTCAAATAGCATTTAAACATTTTTTTAGTAATTATAAAAATATGCAATGCAAATATGCAAATACCATACAAATAACAGTATTTTCATAAAATTTCTCTATTCATAATGGCCTTAAGAAATTTCGGTTTACCCTTTGAATTTAAAGAGCTCTAAATATTCAAAAATATATTTTCGAAAATATGTGAATTCGTTTTTTTTATATCAATTTTTATTGACAGCAGGAAATATTTCTAGTTTACAGTTAAATTAGGAATGTTTTCAGATAGTCTTTTGAATCATATTTTCTCTAGAATAGGTTTGAATTGAACTTCTCCAATTTTATATAGAATACTATTGTTTAATTTTTCAATTGTCAACATATATTCGAATTTTTAATTACAGATCTTCAAAAAGGAATTTACCGAAAACTATTTTCATCCACAAATAACAAAGAATTATTTTGAGAATACCATCATTTATGTTTTAAAAACTATCAAATCAACTCTTCCAATCATTTCTATCAGTTTAACCAAATCTGGATCAAATTTAACTTTTAAGATTCTATATACATACTGTGTTCAGTTACTTTTTGGTGCGATCCTTAAACTTCTTCGGTTGTATAGAATTCACAAAGTTTTTTTTTTCCATACCATCAGTTCATAATCAAGAGTACTGATGTCGGGCGTTTCATTTCCAATGGTACTGGTTTGAGACCATTTGTCTTCACTTCCAGACTCTTCAGCCTTTGATAGAATGTCAGACGCTTTTTCTTCGCTTGTTCTTAGGTCACCAGACGACTTCTTATCATCGGTACTTAAATCACTAGACGAATTCTGATCTTCAGTTCGGCAATCACCAGGCGACTCAACGTTTCCAATTTCATCGTCATTTTCTTCTTCATATACCACTAAATAATTAATTTCATCAGACGGATGTGACAGCCTTTCATCCTCCATAGTAAATTATCTAACCTATAACCAAACTTTACGTCTCGATTTATAAGTAAATTATAAATTATTTCCTTTCTCTCTCTCTCCAAAGATATTTTCACCTTATTTATAACGTTGAAAATTTGCATATAGGCTTCTACTAATTAACATACCATATAGCACCATATATATATATACTGTATGTAAAATTTTATGTGCATTTATCTTTAAATATTCTCAATTAAAAAAAAAGGAATTTATTGAAAATCATTTTTACACTGTTTTAAAGACATGTATGTACAACATGTATGACAGCACAAGTGTCTCAAGGGGGACATAGCGCTTTAAATTGATATAAAATAAAAATAAAGACATTTGTTTATACTAGAAATTTGCCATATCTATTAAAAAGGATTTGATAATAATTTAGTAAAAATAACTTGTTTTGTTACCTTCTCAATATAATTCGGTTTATAATAAACATTTGGTTTTTAAAACTTTAATTTGTCTATATAACCTTATATAAAAAGATTAAATCTATATATTGTGGCATATCTACGCCAATTCTTCTGAATGAATCATCAGGAAATTTTAAATAAAAAGGAAAGTGTAAATATAGTTTAAAATATAGGATGTTCAGCACTGTGTGGGGGGAACTAATAATAACTTCAGTTCCAAATTTTGCCTAATGGTTTTTTATATTTAATAATACAATATAATGCGGCTTATGATTGTAGAACGACATTTGAAAATTATACTGCAAATGTTTCTTTTGAGCGAAAAATCGAAATTTATTTTAAGAATAAATAACGATTATTACTAAACTTAGGGATGAAGTATGAAAGGATGAATTGTGAAGAGTAATGATGATGATTCAAATAATGAGATTAAATTTATTCAACTATTTAGACGCCTTAATAAAACAATTGAAATCATTCAGGTAAAGTCGGGTCTATTTGGTTAGCATGTTTATATGTTATTTTGATCTGAGCTTCAAATTAGTCACTATGCACTAAGTGCAGCTTTCAACCTACCACCCCTAACCACATCATCGATTGCAACAGAATAACCCATAGATAGTTCTATATATATCGTAAAGATAGAGGCTGCCTGGCCGGCATTCATAGTTCTATGAAAAATAGACACTTCGGCCAGTTGGAGTTTTTTATTTTCTCAAAGTTTCGACAAAATTCTTTTGTCTTCGTCAGGAGAAGTAAATAAAAATAAAGCATTTGGCAAGGCGTTAAAAATTGTCCTAACGAAGAAAAAATATTTTTGTCGAAACGTTGAGAAAATAAAAAAACTCCAACTGGCCGAAGTGCCTATTTTTCATAGAAATAGTTCTATATGTAGTCATTTCAAAAATAAGCATCAAAAGGTTCAAGATCCACAGACTTGGTTACCCGCTATAATTGAAGGGAGACAAGGAAGTACAAAGATATAAACTACTGGAGTTCTGGAGACTTTGTACATATTGAGGTCTGTCTCAGAATTTTCTTGAGTTTTAAAACAATTATTTCTTAGAAGGTGGTCGAGGTTTATGAAGCGGTAGACATTAGGCGAGAGAATAGCCGATTATGGTGGATGATCAGGAATTCCATAACCGAGTACACGTAACCTTTACCATATCAAAGAGTGACAAATAAAATGGTACTGATTTATATGAGAGATATAATTTTTTCAGAAAAATTAAAATAGGAAATGGCGTTGAAAACCTTTTAATATTTAGGCTATTGTAGCAAATTCTCATCGATGGAATCATATTTTTGAGGGGAGGTTGACGGTTTTGTAGATCAACATTTTTCAGGCAAAGTTGCCATCTATTATTATGTCCCGAGATTTGAGAAAGTTACTTTACCAGCTACACTCATGGGCCAAACTTAAGGAAGTTGTACCTTTTAGCATGTATATCTGAATTTAGACAATAACTCAAAGATATTTGATGCACAATGACCTTCGTTGAAGACACACGATATAACCACGTGTGAACAAAATTGCCCGTCTCAAAAAAAAAAAAACGACCTGATACTAAATATGCAATTTCCTTAAAATTTGTCCATGATTGTAAACACCTCTTTGGTAAATTCTGAGGAATTCATGAATCCATTAAGGATCTTGTGAAATCTAAGCTAGTCTTGAACTGACGAAGGCCATTGGCCCGAGACAATGGCCTCCAGATGGAGGCTCCAAATTGGCCAAAACTGGAGTTGTGGCTTTGTCACCGAACAGAGTTTGCTAGTTTGCGGAGCCTTATCAATAAATGAATGTTTATAAGAGTATTTTGTAGTAAGAGGGAACTTCATTTCTAGAATTTCCTCTTTGGTATGATAATTCTATCTATAGGTTCAATAATATAAAGACATTTCAAATAATAAAGCTAAAACCTACCATTCAAAGAATACAGTAATTCCACATAGAATACACACAAATATATATAACATTTTTATTTTATAAACTTTATCTATAGCATAGGATTATCACAAAATATACATAAGCATAAATCTCAATATATACTATACAACATAGATTTTAAAATATTGAATCTTTATTTAAACAAGCCTACAAAACCTTTGCTTTCAAGAATTTTAAGGGATTTTTTATATAATTAATATTAGCAAAGGGAAATAAAATTACCCAAGTTATATATAATTACCATACTTAAGTTTAAGAATGCGCGTTATATATATCAAGCTATGAAGAGACTAAATATTATGCAAACTCATTAAAGCATCTAAAAAATCTTCCAATATTTTGTGGTTCCTCAAGTTTCAAAAACTTGTATATGTGACCAAATAAACATTTGTGGATTCATTATTGCGTTACATATTTTCATCTTGTGGTTATATTAAAAGATATTTTTCAAACTTGCATCAAATGTAGATTTCTAAGCCTTATTTAAAGTTCAACCAGTAAATTTTAAAGAGCGCTATATGTAAATAAATATTTCAAAGTATTTTGTGGATCCATAATTGCGTTGCGTTATTTTCATCTTTTGGTTATACGAAAAGATTTTCAAACGTGCATATCAAATGCAGATTTCAAAGACTTATTTTAAGTTCAACCAGTAAATTCTAAAGAGCGCTTATCTAAATAACTAAAAGGTATACTCTTCTCTATTCATAATGGTTTCAAAGAGTTTTTGTCTAAATTCAAGCTATTTTTTCGGAGCATTCGAAAGAATTATTATAAATATTACTTTTGCCCGCTTAATTTTATACCGTTTCTTGGTTTTCCTTTTACGCTCTTCAGGTTCTATATCTTCAATTGGATCATAATAATAATAATAATCATCAATTTCATCATCAGAATAATCATCATCAATTTCATCATCAGAATTCTCATCTCTCGTTTCTGATTGGCCATCTTTCATTATGAATTCTGGATCAATTTTATTACCATCATCCTCCGGTTCCATAGTAGATAACCAAACTATCCGACTCGTATAGAGATTATGAACTGGTATGGTACACTCTCTGAAGAAATGTTCTATATATAGCCTTAGAAAATATGCATATCGTCTTTTACTAAGTTATATGCAAATTTATAAATAGTAGAATATGTTTTCAATTATTTTATAGTTATAGATGGAAATTTTACGAGCCGTGACACTTTGAAAAAAAAAAAAAAAAAGACTTCTCGACTGTTAAAATACTCGTAGAAATTATTCGCCACATGTAGTCATCAGGTGAGCGTTTCTGAATTTGCCAAAGCTAGTGTTTTACAATACAATTAAATACAAATTTACAAAAAATCAAATTTATTTTATAATTTACATAGTAATTCTGTTTATACTAATATTAGAAACGCAAAATAAATTTATCAATTTTATATACAATTCTTCAGAGATCTTCAAATAGCATTTAAACATTTTGTTTTCAGTAATTATAAAAATATGCAATGCAAATATGCAAATACCATACAAATAACAGTATTTTCATAAAATTTCTCTATTCATAATGGGCTTAAAAGATTTCTTTTTTTCCCTTTGAAATCAAAGAACTCTAAATATTCAAAAATATATTTTCGAAAATATGTGAATTCGTTTTTTATATCAATTTTTATTGACAGCAGGAAATATTTCTAGTTTACAGTTAAATTAGGAATGTTTTCAGATAGTCTTTTGAATCATATTTTCTCATACTAACATACCATATAGCACCATATATATATACTGTATGTAAAAGTTTATGTATATTTATCTTTAAATATTTTCAATTTAAAAAAAGGAATTTATTGAAAATCTTTTTTACACTGTTTTAAAGACATATATGACATGTATGTACAACATGTATGGTAGCGCAAGTGTCCCTAGAGGGACATAGCGCTTTAAATTGATATAAAAATAAAATAGAAATGAAGACATTTGTTTATACTTGAAATTTGCCATATCTATTAAAAAGGAGTTAATAATATTTAACCTAGTAAAAATAACTTGTTTTGATACCTTCTCAATACGGTCTATAATGAACATTTGGTTTTTAAAACTTTAATTTGTCTATATCTCTATACAGTGGACCCTCGGTTTACGAGCACCTTGGAGTACGAGCTTTTCGCAGTACGAGCAAAATTTTTTGAAAAAATTTACCTCGGATTACGAGTGAAATTTCGCATTACGAGCAACTCGTGATGGTTGCCCGTAATCGTGATGGATGAAAATTCACTGGGATCCCTCCCTTCAGATCAGATTCGGGAAATATGTAAAATGTGGGAAACTGTGCAATTGTTCGTAGCAAGAAGAATTGCCCGAGTTTCAATTATTAAAAATAAGAAATTAGTTTCGCACTACGAGCGTTTTGGAGTACGAGCATGGCTCTGGAACGGATTATGCTCGCAAACCGAGGGTCCACTGTATATATAAAAATCAATGTTTGTATGTTTGTTTGTTTGTATGTCCGGTATACAAATTCGCAGTAGTTCACTAACTCAAACCAAAATTTCCATACATAGGCAAAAAAATACGGGGAAGACGATAGGTTATTTTAAAAAATATATAAATCAATTATTAAAACTATATATTCAAATTATTCTACTTAGCTCACGAACAGCGACCTCTATCAAAGATTAGATTAAATTATGCTGATGCAAACAAATAGATAATGCTAATAACAAACAATTATTTAAAAAAATCTTATCTAAATATATATCACTCGGGTAGATATGCACACGAGTCAATCCCGGGGCGAAGCCCGGGTCACCCGTCTAGTAAACTTATATAAAAAGGTTAAATCTATATTGTTACATCATGATTAATGGCGTATTTCTTATATCATTTTTAATATATTTGAAATTTAAATTATATATTTATTTATTTTTATATTCTATGATATTTATTTAAAACAGATTATTTTTTAGATTATCATCATTTGTATTTAGGTACACGTGTGACTTCACTGCTCTCTTTGATGTGAGGAAATAAATATATAATTTAAATTTCAAATATATTAAAAATGATATAAGAAATACGCCATTAATAATGATGTAACTATATATTGTGGCATATCTACGCCAATACTTCTGAATGAATCATTAGGAAATTTTAAATAAAAAGGAAATTGTAAATACAGTTTAAAATATAGGATATTCAGCACAATGTGGGGTGAACTAATAATAACTTTAGTTTCAAATTTTGCACAATGATTTTTTATATTCAATAATACAATATAATGCGACTTATGATTGTAGAACGAAATTTGAAAATTATACTGCAAATGTTTCTTTTAACGAAAAATCGAAATTTATTTTAAGGAGAAATAACGATTATTTTTAACCTTAGGGATGAAGTATTATAGGATGAATTGTAAAGAGTAATGATAATGATTCAAGTAATGATTCAATTTATTCAACTATTTAGAAGCCTTAATATAACAATTGAAATCATTCAGTTAAAGCTAGGTCTATTTGGTTAGCATGTTTATATGTTATTTTAATCTGAGCTTCAAATTTGCCATTATGCACTAAGTGCAGCTTTCACTTACCACTCCTAACCACATCGTCGATTGCATAGGAATAATCCATAGATAAATTATATATATACTCATTTATATAATAAACCTAAAAAAATCACAAGATCCACAGACTTAACGCCATCCAAGTTGTACCATTCACAGAGCAAAGAAGATGAGACTTAAAAATCAAAAGACAAAGCATAAAATATTGACGAATACACTAATTTTATATTCCTGATAAGGGCCTGTAAAAACAATTTTAATTCTGAAACAATAGGTGAAAAAATATTACTTTGAAACAGTTAAATCAAAATATAAGTACTGTTAAAGCAGAGCACTTTTAAGAAATTAAAGATTTGATAAATGTGCTCAACAAATGGCGAAATTGTAACTTGGCTTATGTATCTACTCTTAAACTACATTTAGTTCATTTCACAAAAGTAAACTTGAAATTTTTGCGTATTTCAAGATCTTTAAGTATAGAATTCATTTTGACAATTTAAGTAGAATCTAATTCAAGAAATATCGTTATATAAGGCAATGGTTTCTATATAGGTACAATGACCTTGTATCGGAATTTATTTTGAACTATAAAAGTCGAAAGCTCTTTTTGTGCAGAGTATTAGGCTCATAGATTGTTGAGCTCTGGAAACCAAAAGGAATAATACTCTGCTAGTGATCTCTTTTGACTTGTATATAAAAGAGAGAATATTATAATAGGAAATAAACTAATGTTTAGTTAATCTTGCCTCGTCTTGGATAACAACACATGGTGGCAGCGGTAAACTGAATTCATAAAGAAGGTCGTTGTTCGAAGAAAATTTGAAATTCGACATCAAGCAAGCTTAGAAGCGGTAAACTGAATTCATAAAGAAGGTCGTTGTTCGAAGAAAATTTGAAATTCGACATCAAGCAAGCTTAGAAGCGGTAAACTGAATTCATAAAGAAGGTCGTTGTTCGAAGAAAATTTGAAAATCGACATCAAGCAAGCTTAGAAGCGGTAAACTGAATTCATAAAGAAGGTCGTTGTTCGAAGAAAATTTGAAATTCGACATCAAGCAAGCTTAGAAGCGGTAAACTGAATTCATAAAGAACGTCGTTGTTTGAAGAAAATTTGAAACTTGACATCAAGCAAACTTTTTGGTAAGTTATATTATATTATAAGTAAATCTTTATAATGTCCCAAAATTATAATTGTGTAGCCCCAGAACCTTTTAATTTTTCAAATCCAGGTGATTGGCCAAAATGGATTAGGAGATTTGAACGTTTTAGGCGGACAAGCGGGTTAATTAATAACCCAGAAAATGAGCAAGTTAATATGCTCGTGTACTGCATGGGTGATAATGCGGATGACATTTTGTTGTCATGTAAAATAGCAAGTGACCAACTAGAAAATTATGGTAAAGTTATTGAATGCTTTGAAAGTCACTTTATTCCAAGACGTAATATAATTTATGAAAGGGCAAGATTTAATCAAAGATGTCAGCAGGAAGGGGAAAAGGTGAATGAATTTATCACAGCACTCCATAGCCTAGCTGAGCACTGCAATTTTGGGATGTTACATGATGAGTTGATTAGGGATAGGATAGTTGTTGGAGTAAGGGATAGAGCATTATCTGAAAGAATGCAACTTGATACAGACTTGACCTTAGTAAAAGCCACACTAATGGCAAAGCAATTAGAAAGTGTCAAAGAACAGCAGTCTGGCCTTTACCAACAAGATTCTGTAGATCAAATAAAGAAAATGCCTAATCATATGAAAGAAACAAAAAGGCACGAACCAAAAATAAGACAATTCAAGTCAAACCAGTTGGGAGGGTCATCAAATGGATGCACCAGGTGTGGCAATTCAAATAATCATGATTGGAAAAATTGTCCAGCTATGAACTCGTATTGTAGTAAATGCAAGAAAAAGGGCCATTATGCCAAAGTATGTAGATCAGAAGCCATAAATGAAATAAAATCAGAGATAGCTTTTTTGGGATCTGTAGAAGATAATTCCAAGAAATGGATAGTACCAATTAAGGTAAATAATAGACAAATTAATTTTAAAATTGACACCGGAGCTGATGTCAACGTGCTCCCCCTACAATATTATTATCAAAGTTTCCAAAGAATAAAACTGGAAAAATCTGATAAAATATTACAAGGTCCAAATGGAATACCCTTGGAAACAGTTGGAATGATCCACGTAAAACTTCAAAATAAAGGCCAGCACTTAAACTCGAAAATGTACATTGTTGATAAACTAAAGCAGCCACTTCTCTCTGGGGAGACAAGTGAAAAATTAAACATTGTGAGAATGATTCAGCAATTATCATCAGGAGGCCGCGGCGGACAGCGTGGTAGACTCGGAAGTGGAGATAACAGAGGCTGCTACAACTGCTGGGAAGAAGGCCACCGCAAGTTTGAATGTACCAAACCTGCCCGTGGTGGTGGACGTGGCCGTGGACAGAGCTGAAGATGGAGGACAGGAGGAGAACCAGCGCAAGTCCAAGAAGGCTTGCTACACCTGTGGGGAGTTTGGCCATAAGAAGGACGACTGCCCCAAATCTGGAACTCAAGAGTCCGGAGATGAGGAGGAGTTCTCTGACAATGAGGAGGAAGAGACTCCCCAGAAGAGGAAGCAAGCTGAGGGCAGTGAGGAGGAGGAAGTAGAAGCTGAAGAACCTCCCAAGAAGAAATCTAAGAAGCCCAAGTCCAAGAAGAAAGAAGAAGATTGCTATCTGACTCTTCAAGCACATAGGACGATGCCCCTGGAAAGCGCCAGGAGCAGAGAAATGAGGAGACCCCCACTTCGACATCAACCTGGCTCTCAAGGAGATGCAAGGATGACCAGGAGCAAGAGACCGAGGAGGATTGCCCTACACCAACGGCCTCATCTACAAGAGATGGAAGGATGCAGAGGGACAACCAAGACCAGAATCCAGAGAAGAGCCTCCCTTCAATGCCAGCCGTGCATACAAGATATGGAAGGGCAGTCAAGATACCTTGAAGGTTCCTGTAAAGTTAAGGGAGGAGATGTGCAGAGTATTAGGCTCATAGATTGTTGAGCTCTGGAAACCAAAAGGAATAATACTCTGCTAGTGATCTCTTTTGACTTGTATATAAAAGAGAGAATATTATAATAGGAAATAAACTAATGCTTAGTTAATCTTGCCTCGTCTTGGATAACAACACACTTTTCATAATTCCACAGAGTAACACATGGTTATGAAATTTCGCAACTTTATATCAATAAATCTATGAACACTCGTAGCTTCAAAGCCAAATAGGACAAAAATATATTGCCACGTGGAAAATTAGGGAAGACAAAAACTTCAGGATGAAACAGCAATTTATTTAAGGCAAGAACCAACTATGAATGATAAACAAAAGATAAGGAATGAGGAAAGTTTACAGAGTAGCAAAACATAAAAAATGATACTCTGTTAATACTAGTGTAAAATAATAAATGCTTATAAAATAATAAATACTTCGCTACAATATTAATAAAACTTTATAAAGCTCGAAATTTTCATTACAATAAAATTTGGATATAAAATATTCCAATATTTATATACATAAGAATTTGGGATATCAATATTACAAGCACAATAATATCAATTTTATTCACAATCACTTAGAGATCTTCAAATAGAATTTAGAAATTTTAGTGTATAGGAATTCTCTCTAAAAATATGTAATGCTATATGCAAATAATAAGGGTATCTTGCTCAAATTTCTATTTTAATAATAGCTTTGAAAAATATTTCAGTTTCCTTTGAAATTCAAAGAAATTTAACCATTCGAAAATATATTTTCAAGTAATTCTTTTTTATCCCTATCTAAGTCTAATATTTATTGACAGCAGAGAGTAAAATATTTAGTTTCCTGTTAAATTTTGAATGTTTGAATTGCACTTCGCTCATTTTGTATAAAATATATATTATATATTTTCAATTAAATAGGTTTAAATATTCAAATCAACATTTGAACAGTTTTTATTTCAAATATGTAGTAAAAAATCCTGGAAAACTTTCGCATTAAATTCATTTTTTTGCGATGAAATTCTTTCAAGGTTCCCATCAAATTTACGCTTCTAAAATTTTCAATCAAGTCTTCGCTTTTGAATGATTTCGCTTAGCTTAAATAAGACTGGATCAAATTAATCATTTAGTTTCTCTTTATATTTTCCACATTCATTTGGATTTTTACACGCTTCAGCTTTATCTTTAATATGCTTCATATCTTTTTTTTAGTGGTATAAATCCCAGTAGACTTTCTATTTTCTTCCTCAGTTTAATCTATATTAGATACAATATTTTCAGGTATATCAAGAAAACTGATGCTACAATTTATCCTCTTCAAGGACACAGATGTCAGACCCATCACCTTCAAGGTCACTGATGTCAGACCATTTATCCTCTTCAAGGTCACTGATGTCAGATGATTTATCCTCTCCAAGAACACAGATTACAGACTCATCACCCCCAAGGACACGATCTTAGAGCATTCATCCTCTACAAGGTCACGGATGTCAGACTCGTCACCTTCAAGGTCACGGTTGTCAGACCATGCATTATCTCCAAGGTCACGGATGTCAGATGATTCATCTTCTCCAAGGTCACGGATGTCAGACTCGTCACCTTCAAGGTCACGGATGTCAGACCATGCATTATCTCTAAGGTCACGGATGTCAGACCATGCATTATCTCCAAGGTCACGGATGTCAGATGATTCATCTTCAAGGTCACGGATGTCAGACTCGTCACCTAAAAGGTCAGGGATGTCTGACTTATCACCTCCAAGGACACTGATGTCAGACCATTAATCTTTTCAGAAGTACATAATAAAGTAATCTCAAGCCCTTCCAACTATGAATATTGTCACTTATGTGATAGTTAATCGATGAATCAACTTGGCAGAATTCGCCAATATATTATTACCAGATTCACCCCCATCTTTCAATAAATATATTCTCAATTTCTTAGATATTATCTAATCTTTCCCTATTACATATGGCTCTGTTTATAGAAATCTACTCTTTTCACGCTTGCGTTTGGCGGTACAGCTACTACAATAAGAATTTTGAAGATAGAGGTTTGCCTGGCCAGCATTCATATTTCTGTAAAAAATAGACACTTCGGCCAGAAAAAAGTTTTATTTTCTCAACGTTTCGACAAAAATCTTTTGTTCTCGTCAGGAGGAAAAAAAAAAATTGGCAAGGCGTTAAAATTATTCATTTTTAACGCCTTGCCAAATATTTTTTTTAAATTTCTGACGAGGACAGAATATATTTTTGTTGAAACGTTGAGAAAATAAAACTTTTTCTGGCCGATGTGTCTATTATTTAAGAAATACAATAGGAATGATATTGAAAAGATTAACATGGCCCCTTGGCAAGAATTATACGCAAAATCGTGAAACGTTGCATATATTTTTTTTACATTTCTTTAAGAAAAATTAATAGTTTTATTAATTATAAAACTTTGATTATTTAAAAAAATACTCTTTCTCTCTCTTTGTAAATTTCTCTCATTATCATTTACTAATTATTGCGGGACTGAGTGCATTTTTGTATGCATTGACAAGATGTCATTAAAATGCATGTTAGTTGTCGAACTGTCTTTCCCTCTCTGTAAATATTTATATTTTGTTGCTCGATGGAAAGGGGGGTGTCCCGTTAGTCAGCCACATTTCAGAGTTCCCTGTTCACGGTTACTGTAACGGCTCGGGGCTCACGACACCGTACTACAGGGCAGTCCCTTACTTGTACTGCTTCTCCATCCCGCCACGTAAAGGAGAACTTCTGGATAGGAAATATTTCTATACTTTCATTTATAAATTATATTTATTTCTCTTTAATAAAATTGGAGAGAATTCTTTATAATTACTTATATTGTATGTGTTATGTTGTAAATAATGTATATAATGATAAATAATCGATGTTTTTACTGGGCTTGAATATTCCTTACGGGACAAAACGCTTTGATTTTTATATAGATGAATAGCCTGATGGGTTAAACTGGCAAACCGCTGGGAGGGTTCACCAATCATCAATCAGACGCCCGGCCTTCAATTCTTCCATCGCAATAAGAACAGCACAAAGTTTTTTTTTTATTTGAATACAGAAAATAATTTCGCGAAAAATAGTTTCTATTTTAATATACTTCCATCTTGTTTGTAGTACTTTAGTAGCATCTAGCGACTAACCAAATAGGGAGCTAGGTCACAAATTAGATGGAATTTAAATTCCAGCGAGACGCCATTAAAAACCGCAGACGATAAGGCTTATCTAGCCGCGCGGAATTGCCTTCAAATTGAGCTGATAAGAGCATAGGCTGCTGTGGTGGCTGCAATCCTTATCTTTAATGTGGAGCGTCATTAGCTGCCACAAACTTTTGACGACCGTTCTGGACAGGAAGTTTTCGGCCACCTTGGCCTTCATTCGACTCCTTTTATGGCCATTTTGTCTCGATGGTGTAATTAGAAGTTGTTGGGACCATCTTCTTGCATCTCAGTTACATTTCGTTTGTTTCGTATCTTGAGCTACTTTGGACGTTTTATAATTTTGTGGCCATTTTGTCTTTATTGGGTGAATAGGAGTTGAGGTAGGATCATCGCCCTTGATTTGAAGATAGGTCGAACTTTTTGGTTGTTGACTCTCTTTGGATTTGTTCTTCTTATATAGCCATATTGAATGAATCGTAAAGATAGAGGCTGCCTGGCCGGCATTCATAGTTCTTCAAATAAAAGACACTTCGGCCAGTAAATATTTTTATTGTCTCGACGTTTCGACAAAAATATTTTGTCCTCGTCAGGAGCGAACAAAAATTAAAACATTTGGCAAAGCGTTAGAAATTATTATTATATAGAATAATTTCTAACACTTTGCCAATTTTTTTTAATTTTTGTTCGCTCCTGACGAGGACAAAAGATTTTTGTCGAAACGTCGAGACAATAAAAAGATTTGAAGAACCATATTGAATGAGTATAATATGATGTGTTAGAAGCATCGTTCATGCATTTCTGATAAATAAAAATTATGTTATTTATTCCATTTTAAGGTTAAATTATCGACTTAGTTTTCTTTTATGGCCTTTTTGTCTTGATAATAATACGAGTTGTTTAAACAATCGTCATTTTTGTACAAATGCAGAAATATTTAAGCCAATTCGTATATTTTAAGAGATAATTAGTCAATTAATGGGATAAATTGTCTTGAAAAAGCTAATTATAGGTAGAAAGTATAACATCGTTCTCTTGGGATGTATTCAATATTGAGAAATCAGTCGAGGTTGTTGTTTAATGATGCTTGTAGAAGTTGGAAACGCTGTGCAACTATATAGGGTCGTAGTGATAAACCTCTTGACTTTGAATTACTGAAATCTTGATGCTCTTTGTCATCAAATTGTAACATTGTTTGTGAATAAATTTTATATTGTAGGAAAATATTTATAATATTTAATGACATACTATGATGCATTAGCGCGCCATCTGTTAACAAAATTCGAAACTATTATAGACGCGTATAATTCTTTTAAAAATTAAACAATTTCTACTGCCCTTACTGCAATAGTCCTCCCATTAATTTTTACATTGCAGTAAGGGCAGTAGATATTGTTTAATTTGTAAAAAGAATCATACGCGTCTATAATAGTTTCGAATTTTAATGATCATATGGACTAAAATAATCTCTTCGAGTTAAAATTGAAAAATAAAACGGAGATTGAAGAGGAGTATCTTGTGAGAATTATATTAGCAAGCTTTCGGACGTCCTTCTACAGGCTGTCGAAAAAACCTGTAGAAGGACACATACGTCCGAAAGCTTGCTAATAAAATTTGCACAAGATACTCCTCTTTAATCTCCGTTTTATTTTTTAATGATCATATTATTAATTTTTTTATTTTTTTGTATTAGCCCTCTACAAGTTAAACAGGGCTTCGCAAGAGAAGAAACATTGAGATAAGAGAACCGTATGTAAATAGAAATGTAAATGAACAATCACCTGTAAATAACTAACTCATCTTTTTCTAAGCAATCATGCACCTGGGATAATCCGGTGTAGGGCATTGGTTCCCAATAAAATGCTTGTTGTTATTATTAATGTTGGTATCTGTATTTTGCTATACTTTATAGTGTAGCTGTTGCAAATAGGTATGTGAAAATGCCGGTTGTTCCACATATCAGTACCACTGTGCTTGTAGATATTTGTATTCACGAGGTAATTGGACGATAGCATGCTGAAAGGAAAATGGCTTTTGCAAATGTATAAACAATTTCTGGCGTGTAGAGTTTGCAATGGCGCACGCGGGAAAAATAAATTATTATAAACAATTTCATATATATCGTGACATAATTAATGAATTGAGAAAAAATAAACATTTCCTGATCGTGCAACTAAAATTTGCTGATGGCTTGCGCCATCTATCGGAATAAATATCAACTAATCGTTGATTTTTTAATTATTCCAGAATTGACCAAGTACAAATTCACTTTTGTACAATTTTTCATAATTAATGAAGTTTGTCTAATGTTCTATCATATCTATATTGTGGGGATGGAAAACAATAACGTCTTTTGATACCTTCTTCTGTTATTGGATTTTTGAAAGAATTAGCTCGGAATTTTTTTTTTTTATTTTGAAGAAGAAATTTCTGTGTGTGTGTGTGTGGCAAAAGTTTTAGAATTCAATATAAGATTTAGCGCTATAAATTTCTATCAAATAGTGTTCTTTGTTGACTGAATTCTGCTTAAAATATATCGCAGGTTTTAATGGACTAAATATATAAGTAGTATTTAATACGATTAATCCTTTTAATATATTGTAATACGCATAGAATCAAAAAGGATGAGTTTCTTTTATTGGGAAAAACGTTTCTAGCTTTCGGGCGTAAGCGGCCCTTCCACAGGAAATAATGGAACAATTTCAAGTAAAGATGTATATACATATATATAACAGGTAATTTTTGCATATCTAGGATTAACTATGAAGTATTATATTTTATTATTTAAGAAAAATTATTGTTATGTAAATTAGTCAATTTGCTGATATTATTATTAAATGCAAAATTGTAAATTGGTGTGATGAAGAAAAAACGGAAAAATCTATTTGAGTTTTTGGATCAGCCTATCATATGTCTCTGGGATGTCTATATGTCTGTTTATACTATTATATTTTGTTGATATCAATGCTTCTAGTATTAATCTTTTGTATTTACTGTTTTATGTTTGTGTAATGAATATTTGGGTTTGCTAGATTGAATTCATGATCTGTGTGTCTGATGTGTTGCACTATTAGAGATTTGGGGTCTTTGTTTTTAATGTTTCTTCTGTGTTCGTCTATTCTGTCTTTTATCTGTCGTCCTGTTTCACCTACATAGACATTATTACATTGGGTGCATGATATGGAATATACTGCTTTGCTATTGTATAGTTTTGATATAGGAATACTGTTTCTGGTAATGGGGTTTCTTAAAATGGTTAATATGCTCGGGTTGCTTTCATAATATGTTCTGATACCGTGTTTGTTTAAAATTCTGGCTATGTGGGTACTACTGTGGGAATATGGGATTGTACATATCGATTTATAAACATGATTATTTCTTATGAGAGAGGGATTGTAGAAATGTCTTAATGTAAAGTTTTTCGGATAACCTATAGAAGTGAGTTTGTTGATCAATAATTGGGTTTCTGTATCTTTTGAGAGTTGGGTGGTACAATGTGTATATATTCGTTTGGAAAGGGTTTTAACTGTGTTGATCTTGTGACTGATGGGGCAATAAGAGGAATAGTGTATATAATCTGGAGTGGAATTTGGCTTGTGGTATATTTCTGTTGTATATTGGTTTTGCGTTTTTAGTATAAGTACATCTAGAAATGGTAAGGTGTTATTGTTTTCTGTTTCTATGGTGAAATCTATGTCATTATGTATGGACTTTAGTTGGGTAAAAATGGAATCTATTTTGTTAGAGTTGGATATACAAAAGATGTCGTCTATGTATCTCTGCCAGATGATGATGTCTGTGGAAAACAGGTTGGTTATCGTTTTATCTATTTTTCTCATGACTATTTCTGCCACAAAGGTGAAGAGAGAGGACTTCCCATGGGGGAGCCCTTGGTTTGTTTATAAAATTGGCTATTGAAGGAGAATATATTGTGTTGTAGGCTCAGCTTAATTAATGAAATAATTTTAGAGGAGGTATCTGGAGGAATATTATTTAATGCTAAAATTTCTATGGTGTTATCTATTATTAGTTGGTGTGGTAAGCTTGGGTACATATTAACTACGTCAAATGATATCATGGTGCTGTTAGGAGAGGGGGGGAGACTATGTATATTTTCTATAAATTTTGGTATGGAGAGAGAGATGTGATGGATGTGGTGGTAGGATTGTCTTTTAGAATGGGGATAAGGAAGTTTGCTAGAAATTTGGCTAATGGGGCTATAGGAGACATATGATATGCTATGATAGGGCGAATAGGAATACCTGGTTTATGGGTCTTGGGTTGGCCGTAGATATAAGCGGTATTTTTTATGTTTCCTAGGAACAATTTCAAGTCTTCTGCAGTAATAGTATTGCCTCTGTGTAAATTCCTTAGATCTTTTGTATATTGGGCAGATGATTGAGATTTTTCGTTGGTGGTTATAGGTTTGAATACTATGGAGTTGTTTAGGACTTCATTCATTTTTGATATATAATCTAGAGTGTTCATAACAACTGTTTGCGATCCTTTATCTGCTTTTGTAATTTCAATTTCTTTACTTGAAATTGTTCCATTATTTCCTGTGGAAGGGCCGCTTACGCCCGAAAGCTAGAAACGTTTTTCCCAATAAAAGAAACTGATCCTTTTTGATTCTATGCGTATTACAATATAAGTAGTATATATAAGGTTTTATGGATCAATATATGCGGTTTGGTAGAGGAGTGGTACTGGTTTCTGCTTCATTGGCCCCCGCGCACCAGTCCAATCCACCAATGAGCGCAAGTGACCAATCTATGATCTTGCACATTTTAAGTTCAAAAGTCGAACTGCTTTCTACATGTGTGGACATGTGGTTCACTTATGTTTAAATGAAGTCGCTTACTACCCATCATGATTATTATCATGGCCCTTACCCGTTATGTTTATTTGGGATAAGTAAATTTTAAAATCATCCTTTTTTGAACCCTTTTCAAAGATGTAAGATCTGTTTTTCGAGTTAAATGATGTTCGACGGATGTATAAATAAGTCCAGGGTGAATCAATGTCTGTTTGTGCAGTGGATTGCGTGGACCCTACATGCTCGGGCCGAGGGACCTGTCTACAGGGCCAGTGCTGGTGCAAGCCTGGTTGGAAGGGTGACCGTTGCTCGGAGCCAGATTCTCGGCTTGCCGGCTGTTTCAGCGACTGCTCGGGTCACGGAGCGTTCGACCTAGACGAGTCCCGGTGTGTATGCCTGGAGGGTTGGGCGGGAGCTGACTGCGGGGCCCCTCGGTGCGATCTAGCCTGCGGGCCGCACGGCACCTGCGCGGACGGGGGTCGGGCGTGCGAGTGCGACGAAGGATGGACGGGGGATGCCTGTGACCTACGAGCGTGCGACTCTCGCTGTGAACTGCACGGTGACTGCCGCAACGGTACCTGCGTGTGTCATGTGGGGTATGGAGGCGCCAACTGTGGACTGGGTGAGTCCAAACTCTCTCACTCTCGCTTATTTACTTATCTACTTATCGTACTACTATCAACTTATTTATTTATACTCTTATACTATCTTTCTCCAACGGACAAAACTTAAGGAAGTGGAAAGTCTTTCATGTCTCCGGTCATCCGTTTTTTAAGAAGACAGAGACAATTTTGTTGGATTCACCACTGATGAGCCGAACCTTCCCAATATATTTTCATCACAGTAAGGACAATAAAATGTGTTTCATTTATGAAAACGAAAACCTTATGTTCAATATTATGAAAAAGGCATCTCCTTATCGTGCAATTGAAAGTTGCTGATAGCTTGAGCCATCTATCGGAATAAATATCAACTATTCTCGTTGATTTTTTAAATATTCCAGAATTGGCCAAATACCCATTCTTGATTAATCAAGAAAAGCTAACCACGTACGCGTTTCGGGCTGTTGGCTTTTTTCACATTATGTTCAATAGTTATTTCTTGTAGCAGCTAGTTCTGAGTCACAGCTTCCATGGGTATGAGCTATGTGTAACAGAATATTTATTGTTTCCTAAACGGGTTCTCATTTGATTATTTTGCTAAAACGTATTTTCATCTCAATTACTGTTATTTTATATTAAACTATCGGGCAGTTGGCGACTTTTTTAAGCTCCAGGATCCTAGAATTAAATAATATAAATATTAAGTAATTGGATCTATAAGGAATCAATGGTTTTGTTTTTCTTAGTTCTTTTATTTCTCAAGTTTTCGTGTCAACATGCTCTTCAACACGGAGATCCTTGATTCCTTATAGATTAAACCAAAGTGTTATATATATATATACTAGCGGGTGTACCCGGCTCCGCCCGGGTTTTACTCGAGGGAAGTTGTTTTCTTGGCCGACTGTTTTACATATGGTGTTATCTTAAAATTGCTTGTTTTGAATATTTTTTTAGATTGAGATTATTAGCTAGTGTGTAAAAAAATTAACTCTGTTGAAATTTAATTTTGTATTTTATATAAATAAAATTAACTCTGTTGATTTTTTTTTTGTATTTAATCGATAACAGCGAAGTTACGCATGTTAATGTTAGGAAAAATATTTTGATGTTAAGCAAAACCTGCTCCATCTCGTTTTACATAAATGTTGAAAATTTGGTCGAAATTGATGCATTGTAACGAAAGTTTTTAGCGAACACCACTTATGAAATTTGCATTTTATTAATATAGATATAAAGCTGGAAAGAATCTATATAATAAGATATATATATAAAAGAAAGAAAAAATAAAAGATAAAAAGGGCAGGTAGTGAAATCAAAAATAAAAATGGCATATTCTGACCAGGAGCCAATGTGCTTTACAGAAGGCAGAGCGCCATCTGGTGGAGCAGAAATCAACTAAACATTGATTTAGCCTGTTCCCTGATATTTGGCCAACCCAATTTCTGGGTAAATCAAGAAAAGCCATCCACGAACGCGTTTCGCGCTTTTGGCGCTCGTAAGATATATTTATGATATTGTAGCGTAGAAATCAAGCCTTGAAATATCTTAAGATGTAAAAGTATTTATTGATGACGTCACCGCGACTAGTCGACAATTATTAACAAATCAACCAAACTATCTACAGCTAGGGAACCTTGAACAAACAAGCAAAGAAATATTTTAAAGATGATTTTACTAATACAGAGTAATATATATTAAAAATGGCATATCCTGACCAGGAGCACATGAGCTTTACAGAAGGCAGAGCGCCATCTGGTTGAACAGAAATCAACTAAACATTGATTTAACCTGTTCCCTGATATTTGACCAAACCAATTCTTGATAAATCAAGAAAAGCCATCCACGAATGCGTTTCGCGCTTTTGGCGCTCGTCAGCGTGGAGTAAGCTGAACAACTGCGACCAAAAAAGATTTTTTGGCCCCAGTGGCTTCTTGAAAAACCAAGAAATGGGTATTTAAGGCCAAACTTGCGTAATATATATTTTTATAATCTGTTGAATATTTCCATTGTGTGAATAATATTAAATTAAATAATAGAATATTTCATCGCCACAATATAAATAGGTTCTAGAGACCCATAGTACGGTATTACACACACAATGAATAAAAATTTAAAGGTTTATATATAGCACTAAATTTCTGATGATATTTGAGATATCGGGAAGTTGGAGACATTTGTATGTTCCAGGGTCCTGGATTAACCAAATAAATGAATGTGAATATAAGAGTTTCTTTTTTTTTGTTTCAAAATATATTATCTCAGCACCCAGATGTTTGTCCCACCTCAATTTTATTTTCTCGCAGATATATTGATGTGATGCATTAGCGCGCCATCTGTTATCAAAACTCGAAACTATTATAGACGCACATGATTCGTCCACAATTTCCACTGTCCTTACTGCAATGGAAAAATTAATGGGAGGCCTGGCTCATCAGTGGTAAACCCTCCCCTTATTGTTCCTTGACAATATAGTACATATACATGACCCCCCCTATGTAAAGATACAATCTATGAGATAACCAAGTCATTTTGTCTCTGTTCTTTGAATAAAAATAGGTTTAGCTGTACCACTAGAGTGCAATGCTGACGTTTTGAGAAAGGTTTGACAATCTAGAACATATACATCACCTATGTAAAGATACAATCTATGCAAATTCGAAACTATTTTAGACGCGTAAGATTCTTTTTGAAATTAAACAATTTCTACTGTCCTTACTGCAAGGGAAAAATTAATGGGAGGGCCTGGCTCATCAGTGGTGAACCCTCCGAGCGGTCGCCAGTTTAATCTACCATACCGCTGTTATATTGAAATTTTCGGTTTTCCTTTTATAGTGATACTGATGCAAGACTCTTGGAATGGGTATTTAAGATCAACTATGGACATAAGCTTTGAGGACAGTAGAATTACATACATTTATAAATATATATCCCATTAATATTTCCATTACAGTAAGGGCAGTAGAAATTGTTTAATTTCGAAAAGAATTTTACGCGTCTAAAATAGTTTCGAATTTTCATAACAGATGGCGCGCTAGTGCATCATAATACAATCTATGTAATAACCAATCATTTTGTCTCTTTCCTTTGAGTAATGACAAGTTTTGCTGTGCCACTCGGGTACAAGGATGAATTTTGTAGAAAGGCTTGTCTCATCTTGAATAAACCATTACCTACTTGATCACTTTAATCTCTGGATTGATACAAATCTGTATATTCTGTTCTGAAGCCCGTACCTCAAATCTCAATATCTTTTAATACATCATTATCAATTTTAGCTCTAATCTTTGATAAAAATGAAAAACAAGTAACAAAATGGTATTCTGTTAGATAACCCCACAGAGCTAAATGATCCATATTATAAGAATATTTCATACAGATATATTGCACTTACCTTATTTAGCATCTGGGGTTAGCAGCCATATAATAGTCATATATTCGGTTTAATATTTATGGATATATGGAGTAAAATACAGAATTTTCAATCAAAAATCCTCTTCATATGGGGGTTTCATCATAGAACATCGTTGTCTCGGACTCTATTCTGTATTCTCAAAGAGGACGCAATCGGAGATCCTCGTTGCGAACAACATTATGTTACTAAACCTGCTAAACATCTTCCGAGAACATAATTGTTAACGCTTCTGTGTTCCAGTACAAGATCATTTGAAACATTTCCGAGAAAATCATTGCGGATTTCTCTGCGTTCCAGTACAAGATCATTTGGGACATTTCCGAGAAAATCATTGCGGATTTCTCTGTGTTCCAGTACAAGATCATTTGGGACATTTCCGAGAACATCATTGCGGACGTCTCTGTGTTCCAGTGCAAGATCATTTGGAACATTTCCGAGAACATCATTGCGGACGTCGTAGTGTTCCAGTACAATATCATTTGGAACATTTCCGAAAACATCATTGCGGACGTCGCTGTGTTCCCGTACAAGATAATTTGGAACATTTCAGAGAAAATCATTGCGGACGTCGCAGTGTTCCCGTACAAGATCATTTGGAACATTTCCGAGAACATCATTGCGGACGTCGCTGTGTTCCAGCACAAGATCATTTGGAAAATTCCTGAGAACACCATTGCGGACGTCGCAGTGTTCCAGTACAAGATCATTTGGAAAATTCCTGAGAACATCATTGCAGACGTCGCAGTGTTTCAGTACAAGATCATTTGAAACATTTCCGAGAACATTATTGGGGACGTCGCAGTGTTCCAGTACAAGATCATTTGAAACATTTCCGAGAACATCATTGCGGACGTCGCAGTGTTCCCGTACAAGATTATTTGGAACATTTCCGAGAACATCATTGCGGACGTCGCTGTGTTCCCGTACAAGATCATTTGGAACATTTCAGAGAAAATCATTGAGGACGTCGCAGTGTTCCAGTACAAGATCATTTAGAACATTTCCGAGAACATCATTGCGGACGTCGCAGTGTTCCAGCACAAGTTTATTTGGAACATTTCCGAGAACATCATTGCGGACGTCGCTGTGTTCCAGCACAAGATCATTTGGAACATTTCAGAAAAAATCATTGCGGACGTCGTAGTGTTCCAGTACAAGATCATTTGGAACATTTCCGAGAACATCATTGCGGACGTCGCTGTGTTCCAGCAGAAGATCATTTGGAACATTTCCGAGAACATCATTGCGGACGTCGCTGTGTTCCAGCACAAGATCATTTGGAACATTTCCGAGAACATCATTGCGGACGTCGCTGTGTTGCAGCACAAGATCATTTGGAACATTTCCGAGAACATCATTGCGGACGTCGCAGTGTTCCAGTACAAGATCATTTGGAACATTTCAGAAAAAATCATTGCGGACGTCGCTGTGTTGCAGCACAAGATCATTTGGAACATTTCAGAAAAAATCATTGCGGACGTCGCTGTGTTGCAGCACAAGATCATTTGGAACATTTCAGAGAAAATCATTGCGGACGTCGCTGTGTTCCCGTACAAGATCATTTGGAACATTTCCGAGAACACCATTGCGGACGTCGCTGTGTTCCAGTACAAGATCATTTGGAAAATTTCCGAGAACATCATTGCGGACGTCGCAGTGTTCCATTACAAGATCATTTGGAACATTTCCGAGAACATCATTGCGGACGTCGCTGTGTTCCAGTACAAGATCATTTGGACAATTTCCGAGAACATCATTGCGGACGTCGCAGTGTTCCAGTACAAGATCATTTGGAACATTTCCGAGAACATCATTGCGGACGTCGCTGGGTTCCAGCAGAAGATCATTTGGAACATTTCAGAGAAAATCATTGCGGACGTCGCTGTGTTCCAGTACAAGATCATTTGGAACATTTCAGAAAAAATCATTGCGGACGTCGCTGTGTTGCAGCACAAAATCATTTGGAACATTTCAGAGAAAATCATTGCGGACGTCGCTGTGATCCAGCACAAGATCATTAGGAACATTTCAGAGAAAATCATTGCGGACGTCGCTGTGTTCCCGTACAAGATCATTTGGAACATTTCCAAGAACACCATTGCGGACGTCGCTGTGTTCCAGTACAAGATCATTTGGAAAATTCCTGAGAACATCATTGCGGACGTCGCAGTGTTCCAGTACAAGATCATTTGGAACATTTCAGAAAAAATCATTGCGGACGTCGCTGTGTTGCAGCAAAGATCATTTGGAACATTTCAGAGAAAATCATTGCGGACGTCGCTGTGTTCCAACACAAGATCATTTGGAACATTTCAGAGAAAATCATTGCGGACGTCGCTGTTATCCAGCACAAGATCATTTGGATCATTTCAGAGAAAATCATTGCGGACGTCGCTGTGTTCCCGTACAAGATCATTTGGAACATTTCCGAGAACACCATTGCGGACGTCGCTGTGTTCCAGTACAAGATCATTTGGAAAATTCCTGAGAACATCATTGCGGACGTCGCTGTGTTCCAGCACAAGATCATTTGGAAAATTCCTGAGAACATCATTGCGGATGTCGCAGTGTTCCAATACAAGATCATTTGGAAAATTTCAGAGAAAATCATTGAGGACGTCGCTGTGTTGCAGAACATTATCATTTGGAACATTTCAGAGAAAATCATTGCGGACGTCGCTGTGTTCCAGCACTAGATCATTTGGAACATTTCCGAGAACATCATTGCGGAAATCGCTGTGTTCCAGTAAATTTGAAAAATCTTACAAAAACATCATTGCGGATCCTGCTATATTCCAGTACAAGAACATTTTCCGAAAACATTATTGAGTACTCTCTTGTGTTCTACTGAAATATAATTTGGAATATTTTCCGAGAACATCATTGTGGTTGTCGCTGTTTTCCAGTTCAACAGCGTTCTCCGAAAGCTTCATTGCAGACGTCGCTGTGTTCCAGTAGAAGAACATTTCGAACATCTTCCGAGATTATCATTCCAGTACAAGAACATTAAATACATCTTCCTAAAACATCATTGCAGACCTCGCTGTTCCTGTATAGTGATATTTGAAACATCTTTCGTATTTATCGTTGTGGACCTCGCTTTGTTCCAGTACATAAACATTCAGAACCTCTTCTAAGAATTCCATTGCGGGCTTCTCTTGTTCCAGTACAAGAACATTATAAACATCTTCCGAAAATATCATTGTGGGCGTAGCTGTGTTCCAGTATAAAGAGATTTGAATCATCATCCGAGAACATCAATAAAGACGCTGCTGTGGTCCTGTACAAGAACATTTCGAACAACTTCCAAGAACATCGTTGCGAACAGCGCTGTGCTCCATTACAAGATCATTTGGAACATCTTCCAAAAACATCATTGCGGACGTCGCAGTGTTCCATTTTAAAAACATTTGGAGCTTCTTCCGAGAACATCATTGCGGACGTCAATACTATCTAGTAAAAGAAAATTCTTCGAAAACATTATTGAGGACGTCGTTCTATGTTCCAGTACAAGAACATCCGAAACATCATTGCGAACATTGGTATGTTCAAGTACAAGGGAATTTGAAATATTTTCTAAAATCATTATTACGGACGTCTCGTCTGTGTTTAACTAAAAATGAGATTTGGTCATCTTCCGAGAATATAATTGCGGACCCTGCTTTATTCCAGTACAATGATATTCGGAACATCATCCGAGAACATCTTTGCGAACGACACTGTGTTCCAGTACATGAGAATTTGAAGCATCTTGCAAGATCATCATAGCAAACGTCGCTGTGTTCCAGTACAAGAACATTTAGAGCTTCTTCCGAGAACATCATTACAGACGCTGCCGTGTTCCAGTACAAGAATATTTCAAACATCTTCAGATATCCGCAATGCGAATGTCGCTGTGATCCAGTACAAGAACATCCAGCACTTTTTTCCCCATTAAGTATTTCAGAAGCCGATTCTATACTTGAGAATTCATAGCATTTGAAATATTTTTTTTTCAACCTCAATTTAATAGCTTGCCTTGTTACCTTTATTCTATAGCAACACATCATTTATCTCCATTATTGTCCATTTTTTTAAAATGTATCCTATTTTATACTTTTAAAGATTTATTTATTTTCGAATAAATCATCAAGAGCTTCTTTTGAAACTCTAAGTTGAGAGAGAAATGATAGTACAATTATATTTTGAGGATTTATGGTTCAAACCAGTGGTTAACCCTCTCAACACTTTTGCCAAATTCACAACTAATTCGCCAAGTTCTCGCATCTCAATGTTTTTTCAAAATCAAGGTTTTTAGAAGTATTTTTCACACGATAAATCCAAAAATATAATATCAAAAGGAATCTAAATATTAATTTGATAGAGGCATTTTTTTTCAATCTCTCAGGAATATAGACTCTAGTAAGAGACATGTCCCAAGTAAACACATTTTAAATAATTATAATAGATAGAAATTTGTAACTTTTTATATTGTAAGTACAGGCCATTTCTGCACTTGATAAACCAGTTCGAATTCTAATCATACTGGGGATTCGCATTTCTTGAGTTGAAACATATAACGCGCCATCTATAGATAATAAATATAACTATCAAAATTCAAAACTATTTTAAGGCGTAAGCTTCTTTTTGATATTAAACAATTTCTACTGCCCTTACTGCAATGTAAAAATTTAAAGAGAGGGCCTGGCTCATCAGTGGTGTATATTTATAAATGTATGTAATTCTACTGTCCTAAAAGCTTATGTCCATAGTTCTAAAATACCCATTCAAAGAGTCTATTAAGAGTATCACTATAAAAGGAAGTTCCAAAAATGCAATATAACAACGGTATGGTAGATTAAACTGGCGAAACCGCTGAGAGGGTTCACCACTGATGAGCCAGGCCCTCTCTTTAAATTTTTCCATTGCAGTAAGGGCAGTAGAAATTGTTTAATATCAAAAAGAATCTTACACCTTTAAAATAGTTTTGAATTTTGATAACAGATGGCGCGCTAGTGCATCATATCTATATATATAAAAATGAATGTTTGTATGTTTGTCTGTTGGTTGGTTTGTATGTCCGGTATACAAATTCGCAGTAGTTCACTAATTCAAACCAAAATTTCCATACATAGGTAAAAAATAACGAGGATGACGATAGGCTATTTTAAAATATATATAAATCATTTATTAAAACTATATATTCAAATTATTCAACTTAGCACACGAGCAGCGCCCTCTAGAACACTCAGGCGGGCGACGGTGGCGCGCGACGATTGGCTGCCGGCGCAGCACGTGACTGCCCTGCCCCCTGCCTCCCCCCCCCCCCCGCCGAGTAAATGAGATCTCCCGGGTGACGGCCGGCCGAGCAGCGCCCTCTAGAACGCGTGACGATTTTGACGGCGCGGGGCGCTCCCAGTTGGACAGTTGCGCGGGGGCAGAGTGACCTCGCGGGTGCCCTCCGGGAACTACGTCCATCTCCCATATGTAATATACATTTAATCGTGTAAACCCGGGCGTTGCCCGGGTCATTCGTCTACAAATTCGCAGTAGTTCACTAATTCAAACCAAAATTTCCATACCTAGGTAAAAGAATACTGGGTTTAGTTTGATTATCAGATACAAAATTATATCGGGAAAAATTCCAAAAAACAGAGACCACGGGCGAAACAGGGTACATTTAATAGGGTAAAACCCGGGCGTTGCCCGGGTCATTCGTCTAGTTATAAATATAACTATCTCAGCACAAACCTTCCATAATAAAACATTGTTTTCCAAATATTGGTTTTATTTTGAAAAGAGAAACATTTGTTCTCTTGATAGATATGTTTCTTAGATATGAATATCAAGCCTGAGTCTCTTCGACGAAAGAAACCTATAATAAGATCACGTTCTGTTGAAAACCAATCAATGACCGAATAAGTCGGACAACATATAGAAAACTGATTTACGTGAAAGTTAAGTCGTTTGTATTCGAAATAAAGAAAAACTACCGCTTTACAGAATACCGATTTTTTTTTCAATTAAAAGAAAATTCCCACTGTTCTCACAGGAATGAAAATATAAATTTGTAGGTGTTCATCTTATAATAAGTTAACTAGTTCATTGTACTTGTTGGGGTCAGTGGACGAATGGCATACACTGTCGGTTTCCCACAGCCATGACCTGGCCTTGAATCCCGTATTGGACCTTTTTCTAAATTAATCGCGTTTATTTATGAAGTCGCCAACCTTCCTTTAACTTTATTGTTTCCACACAAGTTAACAATAATAATGGATATTATGTATTTTATATATCTCTATATATATAAAAGTCAATTTCTGTCTGTCTGTCTGTTTCGCGATAAACTCAAAAACTACTGAACCAATTGGTACCAAATTTTGCATGTCGCTTTTTATAAACCCGAGGAAAATTTTCGGCTGCATTTTGATTAATATTTTTGGCTATTTATTTTTTCATTTGAAGAATAGTTCACTAATTCAAACCAAAATTTTCATACATAGATAAAAAAAATACGGGGAAGACGATAGGCTATTTTAAAAAATATATAAATCAATTATTAAAACTATATATATTTTTTGTCAGAAAATGATGATGACGATTTTGCTGTATCATGTTTGATTATCTGAAACAAAATTATATCGGAAAAAATTCCAAAAAGCAGAGACCACGGGTGAAACCAGTTCATTATTTTGTACGCAGGAACAAAATTCTAACAGAAAAACATTCATTCGAGCAGAAAACAAAAGCCAGATCATCTTTCTATAAAAATATCGCTTCTCAGACACAAAGTTTGGAGCGGGACGTTTCACAAAAGTGACATCCACGGTGCCAATTTATAATTGTAACGAATAGTATTTGAATAAAAACATTTAATCGGGTAAAACCCGGGCGTTGCCCGGGTCATTCGGCTAGTAGATATTAAAAATATAAAAAGGGCTTTTCCTGATCGCTCACATCCGACTTTTAGATGACAGAGCGAAATCTATTACAAAAATCAACTAAACGTTGATTTTGGTTGTTCCATAATATATGGCCAACCCATTTTTTAATAAATCGAGAAAAACCAACCACGTATGCATTTCAGGCTGTTGGGCTTCGTTAGCGTGATGCAGACTGTACCTCAACGACCAAATATTTGGTCCTAGAGGGTGTCTGATAAATCAATAAATGGGTAGTTAAGGCCAAATTTGCATAAATACGCTATGCTAAACGCAAACTATACGCAAAAACTAAAAGGCTAATATGAGCAGTCAGTAAATGCCTTTTTTATTTTTAATATCAACAACACCTGACCTTTTTTTCTATTTTTCTTACTTTTTCACATATATAAGTATTTAAATATCTGAAACATCATAAATTTTGAACACGTTAATTAGCACAATGATATATTTTTAAAAGCATCGTTATTTGTTGATTCAGTAGGACCTGAGAAAGAGTTAACCCTCGAAAGTTCACCGAATATTCAATAAAAAACCATTAAAATTCGTCTTTTAACTTTTACTACAAATAATATTTATACTTAGCAATATTCCTATAAATCCTGGAGAGTTTTGAAAGTTTCCCTCTTAAAGATTTTATCTCTTCCTCTATTTATATACCTCCTTTTTTTTCTCTCATTTTATATATAATTAAAACATCTAGAGATTTTTTATTCTTTTATTTCAGCCTTTTTTTTAATAACTTACGAAATCTACAGGTAAAAAAATAAAGAATCCGTATGTATATAACATTCCGGAAGCAGATTTTTTTGTTGTTGCTTTAAAAAAAATTTTCTTTTTACATTCCAAGAAATTATTGCAAAATTCCTCAATAATGACAAAATTGCTAACTACTTAATTAATTAGGTATGTGTATAAAGGTTTTTTAATAATTATACTATAACTACACTTTGATCTTTGCTAAAAGACTGATTCTACTTATACCAAAACAAGAATTTTCAAATATTGATAGACTTTTTCACTGTTAATCAATACATTTAGGGTGTGATTTTGCGAAAGCTCAAAATTAGTTGAATTTTAAAATTTATATAATTACTTTTCAAATTTTAAAAAAATTATAACTAATTAAAATTTTTCACAACGGTTGACTAAGATATGTCCATATTCAGTACATCCTCCCATGAGTGACCACCCTTGCAATTCTTTACGAAGACTTACACTCCTGGACAAAACTTAAGGAAGCGGAAAGTTTTTGATGTCGCCGGTCGTCTATTTTATTTTATTTTTAAGGAAACGGAGACAATTTTGTTTACACTCCGTTATCTCGTATGTCTTGAATAAAGATCACTGTGTATCAAATATCTTTCAGAGTTATTGTCTGAATTCTGATATACATGGTAAAAGGTACAACTTCCTTAAGTTTTGTTCATGAGTATATTTTAATCCAACACTCAATAAGAGACCACCTCCTGGCAATACTAAGTGTATTCAAAATTAAAACATAATAAGTTACACATACATTTTAAAAATAAAAACGGGTTTGTCCAATGAAGGAAAAAAAAGGAAAATTTTATATATACTGTAGATCTACTCACCTAGTTTAGTTAGATGTTATAGGTGTCGTTCTCGTACTGATGAGAGCCATAATCAGAAACTATGGTATATATTATGAAAAAGGCATCTCCTTATCGTGCAACTGAAAGTTGCTGATGGCTTGCGCCATCTATCGGAATAAATATCAACTATTTTCGTTGATTTCTAATTATTCCAGAATTGGCCAAATACCCATTCTTGATTAATCAAGAAAAGCTAACCTCGTACGCGTTTCGGGCTGTTGGCCATCATCAGCGTGGTGCAAACTCTACCTCTACGACAAAAAAAAACTGGTCCTTCAGGCATCTTGAAAAATCATGAAGTCGTTGAGGTACAGCTTACACCACGCTGATGAGGGCCAACAGCCCGAAACGTGTACGAGGTTAGCTTTTCTTGATTAATCAAGAATGGGTAATTGGCCAATTCTGGAATAATTAGAAATCAACGAGAATAGTTGATATTTATTCCGATAGATGGCGCAAGCCATCAGCAACTTTCAGTTGCACGATAAGGAGATGTCTTTTTCATAATTTATGAACCTTATCCCAGTACAATAATACATTTGTACTATATTTTCATATGGTATATATGTTATTGACAATAACACTTTTGACATATGAAATTGACAAAACTGGTGTTGTGACACATTTCCATCACCACCATAACTTTATATACTGAAGTGATCCGATCTGATCTGCTTCATGGAGACAAGACGCCACTGTAGTGATGAACCACAATGCAGTGTTTAATATATTTTTCACGGAAGGAGGTATCTCTTTTAAAATGTACATTAAACATGTGCATTGAAACAGAATCTATTGAATAGCAAAGGGGTGATAGTTAACGCTGAAACAATTAATTATTATATTCATTATATAACAATAATTAAAAAAATGATATAGAAGGTTTTCCGGCTGAACTTTTTATCAGCTTGATTTATATTTTCAAAAATATAAAGTTGTGAGAGAGAGAGAGAGAGAGAGAGAGAGAGAGAAATGTTAATTTTACATTTTGCTATTGTCAAAACCCGTTTTATTCTTTATATATCACTAGCGGACGTACCCGGCTTCGCACGGGTTTTACCCGAGTAAAGGTTTGTTTAACGAATCTCTCGATAAAGTGAACATTTTTTCCCAGTCCCTTGAAAAATACTTGATAAGTTGAATAAAATCAATATTAATTGGTTCCCTCGGTAATTGGAAGTTAAAGGAATAGTATCTTGCCTTGGAATTGTATCATTATTCTTGTCTCAAATAAATTGCCGTGTCATCCTGAATTTTGTCTTTCCTAATTTTCTACATTACAAAATCATCGTATCATCATGATAATTTTTATAGCTGATTGTTGAATTATAACAAATAAATTAGAATATTTATCTTGATTATTTTTAGGCGAAAAGTTATTTCAAAAATTTTATTTGCTAGAAACCTTTCCAGTACTATACTAAATAACTTCCCAAAGTTTCATGGCGTTCCAATGAGTGGTTTGGTCAGGCATAAAGGACAGACACACATACATTCATTTATATATATATATATTAACCTATTAAATGCTGTTAAAACGGCGAATTTCCTTGATCTCTTCTTAGAAGACACAAATCCCGACCAATGAATAAACCATAATACCTATTTTATCAAATTCTAAAGAAGCCAACAACCTGTAAATACACTCATGGACAAAACTTGAGGAAATTGTATCTTTTAGCATGTATATATAGGGAGTCAAACAATAACTCTGAAGGATATTTGATACACAGATACCTTTATTGAAGATTAACCAAATAACTAGGTGTGAACAAAATTGGCTCTGTCTCCAAAAATAAAAAAATAAAAAATAAACGTCCTGCGATATTCAGAGACTTTCTACTTTCTTAAGTTTTGTCCATGAGTGCATATACCATGGTTTCGGACTGTGGCCTTCATCAGTACAGAAGTCACTACGATTTTGTTGCATCCTACTGAAGGAATTATGTAATAGACCAAATACGGTACATTTTATTAAATTAATTAAAATGGAAATGTGCTATTTTTTAACAAATGAAAACCATCCTTCTGCACGTTTCCAATATATTGTTTAAAAAAACCATAAGACGCTGCGAATCTTTTTATTTACTTGGTTGAAGGAAGCCTTCGGACAAATCCTTCTTCAGTTAGCTGAAGAAGTGCTTTCCCGAAAGCTTTTTCCCCTTTAATCAAATAAATATAAGGCTGTCCCAAAAGTTCGTAAACATTTGCAAAAAAAATGAAATACCAATATTATTCGCCGTTATGTATAATGTCTTTGTATTATGTATAAAATGATTGTATCATGTATTATTATGTATTCGCCGTATTAATATTATTCGCCAAGTAATAAGAAAAACATGAAATTTTGGAACAACCTATATTAATAACAACTCTTATAAAAATATTTTTTCACATTGTGTAGCGTTCTCACGCAATTCTGGCCTTAACTACCCGTTTCATGATTTTTCAGGATGCCTTAAATTACCAATTTTTTGGTCGTTGAGGTACAGCTTGCACCACGCTGATGAGGGCCAACAGCCCGAAACGCGTCCGTGGTTAGCTTTTTCTTGATTAATCAAGAATGGGTATTTGGCCAATTCTGGAATAATTAAAAATCAACTAGAATAGTTGATATTTATTCCGATAGATGGCGCAAGTCATCAGCAACTTTCAGTTGTACGATAAGGAGATGCCTTTTTCTTAATCTTATAAAAATGTATTTAAATGTATATGAAGATATTCCGCTACAATATAATTTGTTTTTAAATTTAAAAAAAGTAGTTATAAAGGGTAAGTATAAATTGTACATAATAGATATCGATTAATATATACTATTGTGAAATCGTTTAAATGTTATTATTATTTTTTATATATTTTTTTGTTTATAATTTCTTAATATAAATATGTATATCATAATTTTATTTCAAAGATCATAGTCTTTGTGAGTTAAATATTTATTTTTGACTCGTGCTTTGGATGTTGTATAAAAAAAATCGAATATCGCGAGAGAACGCCCTTAGAGCCTTAGAATAATTTTTAACGCCTTGCTATATGTTTTAATTTTTGTTTGCTCCTGACGAGGACAAAAGCTTTTTGTCTAAACGTCGAGGTAATAAAAAGATTTATACTGGCCGAAGTATCTTTTTTCAAGAAATACTTATAAAAAGAGTTGCGGAAACTTATGATTTTTTGTAATTTGTCGCAATCCTGTGATAACGAATAGAGTGATGTGTTCACAGAACTGTGTCTGGGGCTGTGCGGGGGACGCGGCCAGTGCGCCGAGGATGACGACGGGGACTGGAGCTGTAGATGCCAGGACGGCTGGGGGGGTCCGAGCTGTGGGGTGCAGCTGGAGACTCAGTGTGGGGATGGCATGGACAATGACCACGGTAGATACAACATGCTGTGTATATGTCGTGTGTGTGACCACAGCGTATGTCCAGATGGCATGGCCGACTGTGCCGATACAGATTGCTGCGTGAAGGCCCCTGAATGCAGGGCGTCTCTACTCTGTGTAGGAGCCCCTGACCCCCGATCCGTCCTCCTACGTAAACCTCCCCCCGCCCTACCACCCTCGTTCTATCAGCGCGTGCGGTTCCTCATCGAAGAAGACTCTGTACAGAGCTACGCTCATCGGGATGAATACTCAGAAAGGTAAGAATCTATCCTGTAGCTCTACATAGTGTTTGATGATTACCATTTCAATATGTGGCCTGCCCAATAACGATAAGTCATACTCGACACTGAAGACCTCTACAACATCATTAACTATTCTACTATTATTAGCTTTCCAAATTGTGTTCTGAGCGTTTGCTGTTTCAACTTCGCCTGCAAAACAATGCTTAAACATAAATGACTTTGTTGTGAACTGCCGCTATATAAAATTCTCTTTGTTGAGAAGCTTCTCGACTTTTATAAACCTTTCTTGACGTTTACCGCCAGACTGGCCCTGGATGAGGAAGACTCAGGGCGCTGTTTGGGCTTGAACATGTATATATGTAGCGTCTGCAGGTTGAACAGAGTTGGACTTTTTATGAACAAATAATTTTAAGGATTGAATATACTAGATTATTTTATATACCTCACTTTATTCGATAAAATGATCCCTTATATCAATATTGAGTTTGATTATATCAGTATTCTAGTTAATACTCTTGCCATATTGGTGATTTAGTGTATCGTGTGTTTTCTTCTGTAGAAGGGCTTTCACATGCCTGAAAGCTGGAGATATGAATTAAATTTTTCTAAAGATATTTATCCCTGGGAACCTGTTGTTTTCAACCTTGATTTCTCTTTATCAAAGATATTTCTGATTGAGCCGCTACCTCACTCTGACAGAATCTCCTATGGGAATCTTGCAAAAATGAAACCGTCCTAGACTTCCTCAATACAAGTTCCTACATTTGGCATAAACATGCAGTTATATTGAATTATAAAGGTGAGCTAAGACGTTTCAACGAATCAAATACATATTTTTAATATCATTTATGAGAAGATAACATAAAAACTGATGATTTACTATATATTTTTTCAAGAATTCCCAAGGCACTCTACAGTCTGAAGAAGAACAGTCCGTTTTTCTCTTTCGGAATCTAACAGCGAAATACATTCCTAAGGTGAAGGGAACTGTACCAACTGTTTGTTAGAAGGGCGCTTAATGGTTTTATTCTTTACTAAGAATAAACCTAAGTCTCTTTATCCACTCTGGTAGTATACTATCAATGATACTAAGTGGGTAGTACTATTGCATGCGGATAAGATACTGGATAAGTCATGCGATGATTGGCCAATCATCTACCTCCATTCGCGCTCATGTAGCGCTCGGTTGTGTTGCAGCCAGTTTTGGAGCGCCTTTCACTCTAGGTAAGCGTCGAATCTTTCATCCTTTTCATCTTTCTTAGTGTTTCTTTTTTTATATCATTTCTTTCATTAGTATTTAGAACAAACATATCTCATTATCGATGCGTATTATAGAGATAAATGGTACAATAATCTTACTAAACACTCGTCTACAAATCTGTAAAGTAATTTTAACATTTAGTTCCAGTTACAAAGTAATTTTATTAGGATCCGCTCAAAAAGAGCAACCAAGATCATCATGATGCATTAGCGCGCCATCTGTTATCAAAATTCGAAACTATTATAGACACATATGATTCTTTTTAAAGATAAACACTTTCTACTGTCCTTACTGCAATGGAAATTAATTTTTAGTTTCGAATTTTGATCTAGATCATCATATTTACAATAGGAGATGGTTATGTGCAAGGGCTCATTGACATTGTATTTTATATTAGTGTCTTTATGGATCTGGATTCTCAGGTCGTTTGGAATCTTGTACTTGAGGAATTTTTACATCGCTCACACGATTCTGAATGCATATTAAGATTAGAATATCAAAAAGGTACTCTAATCTTAATAAAACCTCGTGTCTAAAAAACTGTCATGTATTTTTTAGATTGCTCACACGATTCTGAAAGAACATAAGGATTATAGTATTGAAATATGGTACTCCAATATTACTAAAACCTCGTCTAAAAACTCTCAAGTAATTTTTACATCGCTAACATGAGTCTAAGTAAATATGAGAATTAGAATATCTAAATGGTACTCCAATCTTGGTAAACATTCGTTAAACGAGATCAAGTAATTTTTACATCTCTCACACGATTCTTACTGAATAAGAGAAATGGTACTCCAATCTTGTTAAGAACTCGTCTAATAAAACTGTGAATTAATTTTTACACATCACTCTCACTATTATAAGTAAATATGAGAATTAGAATAATTGAAATTGTACTCCAATCTTGTTAAACACTCGTCTAAAAACTGTCAAGTAATTCAAACATCGCTTACACGATTCTTAGTGTATAAGAGAAATGGTACTCCAATCTCTCTTGATGAACACTCGTCTAAAACTGTCAAGTAATTCATACATCGCTTATACGATTCTTAGTGTATAAGAGAAATGGTACTCCAATCTCTCTTGATGAACACTCGTCTAAAACTGTCAAGTAATTCATACATCGCTTATACGATTCTTAGTGTATAAGAGAAATGGTACTCCAATCTCTCTTGATGAACACTCGTCTAAAACTGTCAAGTAATTCATACATCGCTTATGCGATTCTTAGTGTATAAGAGAAATGGTACTCCAATCTCTCTTGATGAACACTCGTCTAAAACTGTCAAGTAATTCAAACATCGCTTACACGATTCTTGGTGAATAAGAGAAATGGTACTCCAATCTCTCTTGATGAACACTCGTCTAAAAAACCTTCAAGCTATTTTTACGTAGCTCACACGATTCTAAGTAAATATGAGAATTAGAATATTGAAATGAGACTCCAATCTTGTTAAACACTTGTCTAAAACTGTTAAGTAATTCATACATCGCTTACACGATTTTTACTGATTAAGAGAAATAGTACTCCAATCTTGTTAAGATCTCGTCTAATAAAACTGTGAAGTAATTTTTACACATCGCTCTCACTATTCTAAGTAAATATGAGAATTATAATATTGGAATTTTAAATAATAAAAGCTTCAATCAAGATGTTGTCCTGATTATTCGACCTCTACGTGCTTATCAACTGCCACGCTATCTCGATATAGATTTTTTCGTCCCATATGACTCACACTGGAAATTTACATCTCGAGCAGGTTTTTCATTTTATGAATAGACAATGGGAATACCGATTCTTTAAAGTAAAATTCCACCAAGAAGTGCGAATAACGGGGTTCTAGTATCTCGTAAGATTAGATTTCGATTTGCTTTCTATATGTAGATATGTGGTGTACTTATAAGAAGTCACAAGATCCTATCCTCTTTAATTACCGTAAATGTCTACTCGGAGCACTACTTTAATAGAATATACACTTATTGACAAAACTAAAGAAAGTAGAAAGTCTTTGGTGTCGCTGGTCGTGTTTTTTTTTTGGGAGACAAGCAATTTCGTTCACACTTGGTTATCTCGTGTGTCTTCAATAAAGGTCACTGTAATATCTTTCAGAGTTATTGTTTAAATCCCGATATACATGCTGAAAGAAAAACTTTCTTAAGTTATGCCGATGAATGTATATTTTCAATAGATTTGAAATAAAAATTAAATTGTAAAATGTGCTATTCATCAAATAAGTATTTGAACTTCTTTTGAGAAAGGTATTATTTATTTTCGATTTATTGTATAAAACTAATTCTGCGAAACCTAAGCTGTGATGATAAACAATTTATATTATAAAACTTGGCTAACCAGAGTGATTAATTTGGTGAAAGCGCTGAGAGTTCAACACTGGTGGGCCAATTCCTCAAATTTAATTCTCCTAACATCTTAATTTAGATTTGAAAGAGTAGTTTTTAATCATTCATTTAAAAAACACTAATATCATTTGAAATATAAAATAAATCACATTTCAAATAGTGGACAATAATGAAGGGAAATGATGTGTTACTATAGGATATAGGTAACAAGACAAGCTATAAATTTGAGGTTTGAAGTGTTTTTTAAAAGCTATGAAAGTTCAAATACAATCGGCTTCTACAAGACTGTCTGGAGAATATTACCTGAATGTTCTTATATTGAAACACACAGCGATGTTCGAAATGTTGTTTTCGGAAGATTTCCAAATGTTCTGGTACTGGAATAGAGCGATATCAGAAATGATGTTCTCGGAAGAAGTTCAAAATGCTCCTGTACTGAAACCCAGCGATGTCCGCGATGATGTTTTAGGAGAATGGAATGTTTTTTTTTTTTTACAGCGAGGCTCAGAATGAGGTTCTAGGAAAATGTTACGAAAGATCTTGCACTGGAACATAAGGATGTCCGCAATGTTGTTCTCAAAAGATATTACGAATGTTCTTGTACTGGAACTCAAGAACGTCCGCAATGATGTTCCCGGAAGATGTTCTAAATATCGTTGTACTGGAACACAGGAGGGTCGGCAATGATGTTCTCGAAAGATATTCCGAATGTTCTTGTACTGGAACACAGGAGCATCCGTAATGATGGTCTCGGAAGATATTCAAAATGCTCTTGTACTAAAACAAAGCGACGTCCATAATGCGGTTCTAGAAAAAATGTTACAAATATTCTTACACTGGAACATAGGGATGTCCGCAATGATGTTCTTGGAAGATGTTCCGAATTTTCTTGTACTGGAACACAGCGATGTCCGCAATGATTTTCCAGGAAGACGTTCCGAATGATCTTGCACTGGAACACAGCGATGTCCACAATGCTGTTCGTATAAGATGTTCCAAATGCTATTGTATTGGAAAACAACGAGGTCCGCAATGATATTCTTTGGAGATATTATAAATGTTCTTGTACTGAAACACAGAAACGTCCGCAATAATATTCTCGAAAGATGTTCCAAATGTTCTCGTACTGTGACACAGAGCGACGTTCACAATGCTATTTTCGGGAAAAAATCCAAATTCTAATGTAGAGGAACACAGCAGCATCCACAATAATGTTCTCGAAATATGTTACAATTATTCTTTTACTTGAACACAACGACGTCCACATTGACGTTCTCGGAGGATGTATAAAATGTTCTGGAACAAAATGTTTTTCGCAACGACGTTAGATGATAGCGTCATTTTTATGAATACAGAATAGAGACCAAGACGCCCACAACGATGTTTGCTGATGAAGCCCTAATATGATGAGGGTTCTTCATTGGAATGTCTTTACGCGTTAAACCATATGGAGTATCACTAAACTAACGATAATTCAACCGAATGTTTTATTACTTTACGCCTGTTAACACTAGAAGCTTGCTAAGGTAAGTGCAATATATTTGTGAAAATATATTGAGTCTGTAAGTCTATATTATAGTTTAAAACACACACACACATTTTTAAAAGTATTTTTCCGATTAACGCAACATTTTCGAAATAATTTATTATTTATTATATTTCATGAGCTCGCAGTAATTTGTGGACTTTGATACAAACAGTTCGTTCACTATCGATTTAATTTATATTTTTAAAGTTAAAAACAACAAGAAAAATATTTACAAATATAGACATTTGAGAATAGATTGAAGCATAAGGTAACCTACAGAAAAATTAACAGATGACTTCATTTTATTAAAGAAAATTAAGGAAAGCTTTCGAGTTTGTATAAATCTTTATCATACTATATGAAGAAGAGGTATGAACAAAATCTCGAAAGCTTCTGGTAAATTTATAATAAAGAAACTCATTTCAATATTATTTTTGTTCGCGCTACTGAATTTAAAAGTGATAATTATTTTTCACGCTAAGCATTCTTTTTATAACTATATTTAATTATAATAATTTAGTAAGTGTTATATATATAAAACTTATTTTAATTAACACAAAGTACTAGTTATAATAATCAAGTTAGATCAAAGAGTCCTCTCTCCCTTCCACACACTGTGTTATAATATATCAAAGTCTTTTAAAAACTTTTCCTTAATTTTGGCAAAGTTTGCCTTTCTGCTGTAATGGATTCTGTGTAAAGTTGGTTAAAATTTAATTTTTGGGAATTTATTACACACCCATCTTGCTGGCGTGTTATACATATGGGGCTTATTAGAAAACTTTCTCATTATGAAGGCCATTGATAGTGGTTCTCTTTTCTATATATTTACATACTCTTTGCGCTTTCTAATTCTGATAAAAGAAAACTGGGGTGTTGAAGGTCAATATAGATGGATTATATCACTGGATATTTCAATGTGTTGACTTGGTTTAATTAGGTAGTTTTGGAATCCATAACAGCATTGCGAATTTTATATGAAAAGGCACATAGAAAATATACTTTTTGAAAGTTTATCTTGGTATATATTTATATTCAATATAAAGTTGCGGGAGGATTATATTCATGTACATCTAGAGGCATATCTCCCTTTAATTATACATGTGTATATGAGAACGCTTGCACTGTGCATTTTACCTTAGTGAAAACTTTAGTAGCGATGATAAAGAATATTTTTTTGCTTATCCCTAGTACACGTGGTACAGGCCATGATAATCCTGGTGGGTAGAAGTAGGTGACTGCTTTTCCTATAAGTGCACCACATGTCTACACATGTGAAAAACAGTTTTACTTTGTACTTACAAATGTGTCAGAAACCCATTTAGTTACTTGCACTCGCTGGTGGGGTTGGAATTTTGCAAGAATCAGCAGCCATTGGAGCATTTTTTTTAATCAGAAAAAAAAGTGCAAATGCGGAAATCAAACCCGGGTCGTAGCGGTCGAAATCCAAAGGTTTAGACCATCTTTCCACCGACCTCCATGATAAAGAATGAACCACAACACTAATTTTGACAAATAGTATACAGGTTTGCCTTTTTTCTGAATTTGTCATAACTGGTGTTGTGGTTCATTCTTTATCATCGCTAGAAAGGGGTTAATACCAGGGTAATGCGCAGTGCCATCCTTCTGATCCACAATTAAAGGGAGATATGCCTTTCTATTTACTAAACGAAACAACTCCCCTTTATAAATGCATTAAAACAGAATTGTTATTTTGGTTATGATAATGGTTAGTTTGCTTCTAAAGATATTTACATTCATGGACAAAACTTAAGGAATTAGAAAGTTTTTAATGTCGCTAGTCGCGCCTATTTTTATTTAATTTTTTTAAGGAGACAGGGGAAATTTTGTTCACACTTGGTTATCTCGTGTGTCTTCAATAAATGCCACTGTGTATCAAATATCTTTCAGAATTATTATTTGAATTTCGATATTCATGCTAGAAGGTATAGCTTCCTTAAGTTTTGTCTATGCGTGTAAATATATTTTATCTCTTTTGAAAGAGGAACAATTAAAATCATATAAAAAAATTCTTTTAATTTTTAATTTGAAAGCTTTCGATCAAATATACTGTTCTTCAACGGGCTAATCTTTGTACAATCTCTAAATAATACAAAATAATTGTAAATCCTTTGTTATTGGCATGTGTGGGCGGGCATCAGATTGTTTACAGCAATTAATTATTATTATTTAGATAATTTGTCAGGAATATTATATTACATATTTTATCTTTACACACACATTACTGTATTGGTACATATACTGAAATTGGAAAGATACAGAGAAGATTAGCATGGCCCCTGCGCAAGGATGACACGCAAAATCGTGAAGCGTTCTCTCTCTCTCTCTCTCTCATAAATTTCTCATTTTCTCATAATTAGTGCGGACTGTGCACTTTACATGTATTGACAAGATGTCAATAAATTATGTGAATTGTCTCTCTCTCTCTCTCTCTCTGTTCTTTCTCTAAATTATTCTTCAGATCATTCTACTATTGAATTGGATTGTTTCACTATATACCCTGGATTTACTATGGAAGACAGCCTATGGAACCTACTGACTTATAGACATAAGCACTGAACATCCCTAAGCTGCCTTCCTTAGTATATGCAAGGGTGTATATGAAAAGCAATCCATAACAATAGTAATGCGGTATGGAAATTAATATGGCGAAACCGCTAAGAGGGTTCACACCGCTGATAAGCCAAGTCCACTTATCTAATAACCATATACCCGCAAATACGTAATAAAAGTAAAAAGGCGAAATTAAATATATTTCTTTATTAAATACTAGCCGAATTACCCGGGCGTTGCCCGGGTTTTACCCGATTAATTATTTTTATTCAAATACTATCCGTTACAATTATAAATTGGTGCCGTGGATGTCACTCTTGTGAAACGTCCCGCTCCAAACTTTGTGCGTTTTTAAAATATGAAAACAAAAAAATGTAAATTTTCACAACGATATTTGAAAATTGTATTTTTTTGATTTTTTATATGTGAATATATTTTAAATTTGATATTTACATAAAATGTTAGCAAGTGATTTCTTGCCCCTACGCCATCATTACGTCACTCAAGGTCACTATCCAATCCCATCGCGCCGTGTGAGGGCTCCACGTGGTTGTTTGCTTTTCGAAGTTACCGCAATGAGACGCTGATTTCGAGTGAAATAGATAAAATTTATTGACAATGTGTTAATGACTTTAAGGATATTTGAGACAGAAGCCTGAAAATTTGCCTTTAAGTTTTTCCAGAATCAACTCTATATACTGTTAAAATTTCAGCCATATTAAAAACGTATTGTGGACGTGTATAGCCGACAAACATACATACATACACTGACCTTTATGTATATAGGGATTCGTCAAGGTTTCAAACGTTAGCTCTTTCTCCAGCTATCAAAATCACTTTTTACTTATTTACATATAGTTGGCAAGTCTCATCTTCATCATTACATGTAATAAAAAACAACATATTTTAAAACTATAAATTTTGTAGTGGCACATTTGTTTAATAGTTCTGTGCTCCATTGTTATTTACTGATTCAGTGGTACCTGAGGAAGAGTCAATTCTCGAAGGCTTGTTGAATCCCTATATACATATATAAAAGTTAGTGTATGTATGTATGTATGTATGCATGGTTGTCGGCTATACACGTCCACAATACGTAGCTAATCTAGATGAAATTTTAACAGTATATAGAGTTTTTTTTTTTTTGCTTATCCCTAGTACACGTGGTACAGGCCATGATAATCATGGTGGGTAGTTAGCGACTGCTTTTTACTGTAAGTGCACCACATGTCTACACATGTGAAAGCAGTTCGACTTTGCACTTACAAATGTGCCAGAGCCCCGTTTGGTTACTTGCACCCGCTGGTGGGGTTGGACTTTTGCAAGAATCGGGGGGCCATTGGAGCATTTTTTTAACAGAAAAAAGTGTCCAATGCGGGAATCGAACCCGGGTCGTAGTGGTCGAAAACCAAACGGTTTAACCAGCCTTCCACCGACCCCCCCCAGTATATAGAGTAAAATCTGGAAACACTTATAGTGAACATTTCAGGTCTCTATCCCGAATATTCTTCGAGTTATTTGCAAATTTGCCCTTTCGCTCGCAATCAGCGCCTCTAGCGGTGAAGATGGGAGGTAATATCAGCTGACCTAATGTACATGTTAAACGTGTTTTAACAGAACTTTGAGAAAAAGCTGAAAGACACTAAGATTGGAGCGGGGCGTTTCACAAGAGTGACATCCACAGCGCCAATTTATAATTGTAACGAATAGTATTTGAATAAAACACTTAATCGGGTAAAACCCAGGCGTTTCCCGGGACATTCGGCTAGTATTTAATAAAAAAGCACATTGAAATTCGTCTTTTTTAATTTACTTTGAATATGTTGACAATTGGCAGCACATGTTACCAAATCAAACAACTAACAGATAGATGGAAAATGAGAGAAAATATCTTTATTCACGGAGCTGCTAACCAAAATGAATGATTTTTGAGCCCCGATGGACGCATAAAGCGGAATATAGATAAAACACAGTTGGAGGGGCCTAGGGATGGGTGGCCAGGGGATCATCGCTAGGTGAGGCCAGGAGAGCCAGGATGTAGAGGAGGATCAGGGGGGGGGTGACAGGGTGGTGATTCACGGAGTTCAGGGGATGGCAGAGACGGGTTCAATGGTGTTGAGCGCAGGGGTGACCGTGGAGAGCAGACATACCGCAATGTATAAAGTGTATGATTCTTAAGCCCGAAAGGTGTAGCAGGCAGACAAGCCGCAATGCACTATATCAAAGTACCAAGGTGCTGCACGCAACCAAGGCTGTTCAAAAAAGGTTAGATTCCCCAGGCCAGGGAAAATAAACGAAAGACAGCTGTTGTTTAAATAAGAATATTAGATAAAGCGAGAATGATTCAGCAACTGATGGGAAAAGATAGATTTTCTTTTTGTAAAAATGAATATATAAAAGTTCTAGATAAGATTACTGGTGAGGGTACCAGTACTAAGACAAACAACCAGAAAAGTACACCATAGATTGCATAGCGCGTTCAAATGGGTCGCTGCGTAAGTCGATTTCTCGAGCAGCCCGCGCCGTCGAATCGCCAAACCATTTGCCCTCTGTCCTTGGGTTACAGAGACAGCGTCAGGGGCGATCACATACGCAGGGCAGGTCGCGAAACCGATCTTAAACAGCGGCACATGCCAGAGTTACGTCTACGAGCGGCCGCCAATGACCGGTGTTAACCATGAGGTGAGGAGTCCGAGTCACTCAGGTGATCGGAATCCTCCGCGCAAACGCGTGGCTTAAGTCTATCAGAGGCCTTTAGGAACTCCAGGCAGGCTCGCCAAGTGCTCCTGTTGAAAATAAAGTCTTTGAGCGACCGCGGAGTGTACCCTAATTCTTCTGCACAGGTGGAAAGAAGGGGAATCTAAGGGCATCAAGGCTGCTGCACTCAAGCACGATGTGAGACAGAGTTTCTTCCCTGTCAGTGTCGCAGTAAGGATCGTCAATGACGCCTATCCTGTGGGCGAAACTCTCCGTACACGTGTGTCCCGATAGCATGCCAACCACAATGTGCTCGCTACGGATGATGTACGCATACCTTTTGTCTAAAAGACTCATTGGAGTAAGGCCAAAGCGGGTGTGGATAGAAGGAGCTAGAGAGAGGAATCTGCTTTCCCATGCTTCACGCGCCCGGCCGTAGATTGCCGATTTTACAAACGACAAAGGAGCGAGTTTGTAACAGCTTGGGTCAGCAGACTCAGCACCCCGCTTTGCGAGTGTGTCCGCAATGTCATTATCCACGTTCCCACTGTGGCCCTTGATCCATTGTATGGTGCATCTTTCTCATTGCGATTCAATCGCGAAATCAGTAGCAGAGCTCTGTCGATAAGGTAATTACCAGTCTTAGAGTTCAGAACTGACTTCACGACTGAGAGGTTGTCCAGGAAGAATCCTAAGGTTAGATTATTTGGTAAAGTGGTTGCGTTTTCAAGTGCCTTAACCAATCCAAGGGCTTCCGCCTGAAAGACAGAACAATGAGGGGATAGAACATGAGATTCACGTATTTCAGGTGCACAATCGAGACAAGAGAACTAGCACACGCCGGCGCCAACTCCATCTCTGGTTTTGGAACCATCTGTATAGTATGCCAAGTGGAAGAAAAGAGCAGGAATATTACTGAGGGCGGAGTAATAGGGGGGGGGGGAGGTAAGGGAGAGGATGTGGAAAGGGAGGAGGCTCGAGAGGAATTTAAGCGCCAACCAATCCATACTTTCTAAGGTATAGCTCAGTTTTAGCCGAGATTTCCAGATCTAGAGGAAGGACTCTAGAGAGGGAGATAAGAGCAGCGTTGCTGGTTGATCTGAAAGCTCTACAAGCTCTCACTAGGAAAGGCCTTTGAGCACTCAATAGAACATTTAAGGAGCGTTTAGAAAGATTAGGAAATCATACCGCCGAGGCATAGGCAATGGCTGGAACAACCACTTGCAGATACAGAGTTCTCAAGGCGCGGTAACCGACACAAAGTTGAGATTAGCGGCTGCGGTCAAACGCGGCAACATGCCGCGGACCTTGGCGCAGACTTCAACTACGTGCTGGTGGAAAGATAGACGTTGATGGAAAATGAGAAAGGCACTCAATGTTTATATAGTCAGGAGGACAGAGTACTCCCTCTTATCTGGACTGAACGGACCGGTCGGGGAAAACAGTGGCGCCACGTGGAAGGTAGAAAACTCAGTTCTCCCCTCTTGCTCTAACTGTTAGGTAGATTTGGCTCATTTACATAGTAAGTTTTATATTTAAAATCTTTCATATAACTAATAAAATAAATATTCTAAGTAATTCGGAAGCCTACTTAATTATTTTTCATCGCGACAATATAACATGTACATAACAGACCAGAAAAGATAGTGGTGAAAATTAAATAACAGATCAGAAAAGATAGTGGAAAAAATAGTCAAATATTAAAATATCGGTTAAGTATACATATAAATTAATAGTATGAATTACATGTACATATTATACAAATTTAGCGTCTGATACAAAACCTGCTCAATTCCAAATCAAAATACAAACACTTTTTCTCTTTCAATTACAATGTCAACTTATTAAAATTTGCATAAAAAGCTTTACCATCATGTTGGTACACTAATTTCACTTCTTTAACTTGACTTCACATACAAACTTAAGTGCATATTGACAAGTCCTTATGCAAATCTTTGTCGTTAGTTCTAAGTGCCGCAATTTCAATATCCTTCAATGTAGTCATAAAAAAAACTCTTGTATCGACCTTATAAGAAGTAGGGGGGTTGTCCCCTTAAAAAAAGAGGTTTTTTATCAAATAAATTGAAAGCTTCTGATTTCAATGGATCTCTTCTTGCGAAGTTGCCTCTCTCACAAAATGGGTTTTAATGGTGTCACCCAGGGGTGAGCGTTTTTTTTTAGTCCTTCGTTTTTTTATGGGCCCATCCTCTCTTTTTAACACCCCTCTTCTTTCCTTTTTTTTTCTCTTTTAGAATGACTAACTTAAGAACTTAAAAGGCTAGATTTGGGATTGATTAAACAGCTTGTATTCGTAGAATTTTTAGAAGATTTCGAACTTGAAGGAGAAATAAAAAAGGTGACAAAGAAATCTGCTATCTTCTTACAAACTCTATTAGAGTTATCTATAAATTGAAACTGATCAATATTGGATTTTTAGTTTTTATCTCTTGGTTTGTTGAAAGTTATTTTTTTAGTAATGTTGAACTTGTGTGTGTGGTTTTCGTGATTTTTATTATCGCAAACTGTAATCTAACCGTGTCACTCTACAATATGTCCCATAAGATACAACCTAAAAACATGGTACTGTCATGGGTATTCCTGGTCTTTCAATGGAGGTTGAATATTGATTAGTACAAGTATGTTTACTAAAATGGTCGCTCAAGGAGGTCGTCTTTCACTTAATGGATCGCTCAACTATATCAATATAGCCATAAAATATCAGAGAAAACGTTGTTGTTTAAATGTATTTTAAAGGGAAAGGTGCTCTGTATTCGAAGTTTGTACAGATATCACAATTTGTGTTTATTGCGATAGATCATTTTAAAATTAATAAAGAGATTCTTATTTTTTATATTTTGTTATCCAATATCTTTCTTCATTATATTGTCGCGGAGATAAATAAATCAAAGGCAAATTTGGGAATAAATAATTTATTATAAGGGGTATTTATAGGGAGAGAGAGACTGTACAACTTACCCCAAGTTGAAGATAATCCTACTGAAGGACGTCAGCCCCCCCCCGCCGACCAGATTCCGAGAAACCTCTCACACCCGGGGATGATTGACAGGCGTCCCATGGGGCCTCTCGTGGTTGGAACCGCTGAGCCGCTTGATAATATTTACAGTTAAACCTGTCTATAGCGCCAGCTCTAAATAGCGCCTCCCTCTCTATAGCGCCCGATTTTAAATACGTAGTACGATGCGATTTACATTAAAAGTGACCTCTCTATAGCACCCTATTTTGGTGAGTCCCAAGAGGAGGTTTAACTGTATATGCAAATAAGTTGGTGATTTGTTTTGAAGAAAATAAATTCCTTCCTTTTTCATTTTCATGTTTGTGTCCTCTTTCTACGCGACAATTCTCTCTAGGAAATAAAAACATTAAAGTAAAAATGTTTCTTTTGAACATAAACAAACTTCTACTGTTTGTAGAATGTGTCTGCGATGAAAAATATTGGGAAGGTTTGGTTCATCAGTGGTGAACCCTCCCAGCGGTTTCGCCAATTTAATCTACCAGACCGCTTTTTAAAGCTTTAATATTGTATTGGACGATTCTGCTTATATATGCTACACTGAAGGGTGGAATCTTAGAAATGGTATTCGTTAGGGCAGTAGAATTACATGTAAATGTTTAAATGAAACATGTGTGCTTTAATGTTTTCATATCCTATATATAGATGGCGCGTTATTTCCTTATATCAATAATTCTCTATATATCATGTCAGCATAGTCACCAGACACTCATCTTCTATATTATAAAATTCGAAACTATTATAGACGCGTATGATTTTTTTTTTAATTAAACAATTTCTACTGCCCTTACTAGAGCCTGGCTCATCAGTGGTGAACCCTCCCCGCGGTTTCGCCAGTTTAATCTTCTATATGTCTAATATGTAATAGTTGTAAAATAGGTTGGTGGACAGGGGAAACAGAAGTCTCATTACTGAAAAGACAGTCTGTCGCAAGTGATGTTGCATTGTCCTGGGAAGTTGGCTTCATGTCAATATTCGATTGTTCCATATCAAGATTATAAGTGAGACCAGAACGGGTAGACATAAAACAAAAAAAAAAAAAATTATTCTAACAAAGAAAGTATTACAAATTTTGTCAGATCTCTCAATATTTACATATATATTTTACTAAACGAAAGACCCGGGCAACGCCCGGGTTTTCATGATTAAATGTATCATTCAAACACATTAAACATAGCAAAATAAAACATAGCAAAATAGCAAGAGCGGTTATTTTAAGCGGCGAATTATGTAAATATGTGAAATAGTTACAAATTAGAAAACCTGTAAATATAGTTAAGGACTTGCATTGTAATTAAGAAAAAGCTTCTCGTCTAGAACGCTAAAGCGACCTGCCGGCGGCGCGCGCCCGTTGGCTGCCGGCGAGCACGTGATGATGCGCATGGCGCATGCGCGCGCACAGGGAAGTCACGTGCTCGCCGGCGGCGCACAGGGAAGTCATGTGCTCGCCGGCAGCCAACGGGCGCGCGCCGCCGGCAGATCGCCCGCGTTCTAGAGGGCGCTGCTCGTGAGCTAAGCAGAATAATTTGAATATATAGTTTTAATAATTGATTTATATATTTTTTAAAATAGCCTATCGTCATCCCCGTTATTTTTTACCTATGTATGGAAATTTTGGTTTGAATTAGTGAACTACTGCGAATTTGTATACAGGTCATACAAACCAACAAACCAACAAACAGACAAACATACAAACATTTATTTTTATATATATAGATGTCGTCTCTCCCGTTAAAATATAATTATGAAAATTTTCAGATAAGATAATTTATACTATATTTAATCAATATACACTCATGCCCAAAACTTGAGGTAGTTGCTCTTTTAAGCATGTATATCGGAATTCAGACAATAACTCTGAAAGATATTTGATACACAGTGACCTTTATTCAAGGCACACGAGTTAACCAAGAGTGATCAAAATTGCCTCTTTCTCCTTTAAAAAAAATAAAAAATAAAAACAGACGACATCAATAAAACTTCCCACTTCCTTTAATTTTTTTGCTTGAGTATAGTTTTATAGACGCCGCAGAAAATTACTTACTAACCAATCTTCCACTGCCGGCTAAGAGATTCATTGCTCAAATAAGAATTCTTCTTGTTTTCTACCGGGAAAATCACATAAAAATATAAAGAAAGAGGACATATTTTGTAAATTTTGCTGGAGGAATAAAATATCCGAACTGGAACACTATATATTTGAATGTACGTCTCTCACTATGGAAAGGGAAACTTTTTGCGGTAGAGCTGCTCATCCACACTTTTCGCTGTATTCCTTTCTTTCAGACTTGATGGATAATGGTTCAACTATTTTAAAGTTCTTTAATTTTTTTTTCAAGACTGCAAGGAGGGAAAAATACCTAACAAAGTAACTGAACTGTAGGGAAATATTTTTTTTATTCACAAGATGCAACCATTTACTCAATAGTTTACTTCTTCGCTGTGTTCTATGCACAAAAAACGATGTTTATAGTCTCAACTTTTGTACATAGATATTCTTTCCTTTTGTTATTTTTCTCTTTTCTGAGCGATGATTCAGTTTCTTCCCCTGCTTCTCATTTATTTTTAGATTCATTTCTAACAGGAGAATCGTCTGTATAAGACGGAATGTCTTAATAGAGGCTTGTGTGTGTGAGTATAGTTTTATAGATTATCAAAAATATATTAATAATTTATAAAATCTTTAAAATTTTCAAATTTATCAAAAAAAAAAAAAAAAATATATATATATATATATATATATATATGAGGGAGCATATGTTAAAGAAATTAAGGCCAGTACGGTCACCTCTAACAACTGAACAACGATATAACGAGATTTCCAGCTGATTAACAACCTTTGAAGATGGGGAGACTTGAGGCAATAAACTCGACTCTTCCTCAAGAGCAGATTTCATTCGAGGAGAGTTCTCTGAAGGCTTGCTCTAAAGTGTCTCCTTAAGACATTCCTGTCTGACATTGAAATTATATATTGCTGCTACTGTGATAGAGATGCATGGATACATCTGAGGCTCTTCATTGGACACGACAACAACAACATTGAAATTATAAAGGATTTTTATAATGAGTATTTTTTAAAGCTATAATTCAAATAAATAGATACACCTTGCGAAAAATATTCTATAATTTCAATAACCTCTCATAAATTTACCTCTAATGGATTCAGGTCCGGAGAACAGGCTGGCAAAACCATACTTTGTATATCCCTCCTCTCTCGAGAAAATCGGTAGATGAGCATTCTCTTTGTAGATTTGTCTGTTTTTTGTTGTTGTTGTTTTTGGAGGAGACAGAAGCAATTTTGTTCACACTTGCTTATCTCGTGCGTCTTCAATAAAGGTCACTGTGTATCAAATATTTTTCAGAGTTATTGTCTGAATCCCGGTATACATGCTAAAAGGTACAACTTCCTTAAGTTTTGTCCATAAGTGTAATTCTTCTTTCGCTGTAAATAAAGCAAAGTTAATTTTCGCTCATACGCGCTGGCGTCATCAATACACACTTTTTATTATATAAACACTGTTCGTAAATATAGGTAACTGCCTATGTCAAAATGTACAGTAGAGTCTCCTATGAAAGACCATAGTCTAAAAACATGGGTAAACCCGGGCTCTCCGGGGTGGTCTTTTATCAGAGATTCTACATCGGTTTAAAGACTCCACATGACTTGATCTAGAAGAAATCAGGTTCAGCGATATTTGAGGCGGTGTCCCATAGGAGACTCTACTGCCTTATATCAACCTTGAACTGAGAGTGATTCAAATTGATCTTATCCTTGTCTGGAGGAGGACTCTCTCAAGGTGGAGGAGCTTCTCTTCCTGAGAACAGCTTTTTATATATTTTTATCACCAAATTGTAAATAATCACATTTATCTTTGTTTAATTTATCTTTGAATTCTTTTTACAATTAACTAAGAATGTCAATAAAATATATTGAATTATCTACTGCCTAACTATAACATGAAAACTCACAAATCTCTATCAAACATGAATTATTATGGCATCAACTGAATATAATCGTGCTCTTTATTTCGCCTATCGCTCTATTATTTTGCTTATTCAGATATCAGAAAAATATTCATTTTTATTTTCAATCAGCCTGAAAATACGTATATTGAATTCTGAATACTGGGTATTTTAAAACTGTTTGATTATATTAAGAAAAAAGGTAAGACTTGATAGTGAAACTAAAGGTTGCTGATGGCTTGCGCCATCTATCAGAATAAATATCAACTAATCGTTGATTTTTAATTATTCAAGAATTGACCAAATACCATTTCTTGATTAATCAAGAAAAGATAACCATGTTTGTGATTCGGGATGTTGGCTCTTAATCATAGTTCGCGATAAAATCTATTAAACATGATTTTTGGCTATGATGTAATAATAGATACAATGTAAGAACAGATGGTGTAAAATTGTAGCCTATACTGGTAACCTAGTTATGGCTTCAACTGAATATAATAGTGCTCTTTATTCGTTCTCATTGAAGCTTTCTTTTTTCAAGTTGCTTCAATTCGGATTTCGACAGTTAGTCTTTTGTGTTAACAAAATTAAATAATGTGAAAAAATAGTACAAATTTGATATTGTACTGGGGTAAGGTGTATAATAACGAAAAAAGGCATCTCCTCATCGATACGGAGATGCCTTTTTTTTTCAGAAATTAAATAAATTAAAAAGTGTGTGCATCAAATTTTGTTCCAACTGAAAATATGTACTTATAAATTATAATTAGTAAAATTTTAGAGCTATTATTAATAAATGTATTGATTCAACTCTCATTATAGTATTGATAACATATTTTTATATTTTCAAATCTCTCTAAGCATTATACATACAGAGTGTAAGAAAATTTATTTTCCTTAAGATTTTGATACATTTTAAACTGAAGTAGTGGGACATTTTGAAGTCTTTAAATATTGTAAGTGTATATGCCTCATTTCTAAATTATTTTGAATAAGTTTCAATATCAATTGATTTAAATCTCCTGGATATTATTCAAGCAAATGCCACAGGTTTCTGAAGATGTGTTTCTTTATCAAACGTAATCTCGAGCTTTAGGAGTACATAGAAACATATAAACGCCGTTAAGGCGTCTTAACCGTATTTATGTTTTACTATGTATTTCTGTAGACAATTGAAAATCAAAATAATTTTATTGACATCTTGTGAATACATGCAAAATTGCACAGTCTGTACTATTTAAAAAAGATAATTATTAATATATACAGTTATCAGCATCATAATCAAGCAACAATTCTTAATCAATTCTGTCACCGTTTGCTTTGAGAATGGAATAAATACCCAAATATGGCCATTTCTCATAACCATCGGTTGTTCAGTGGTAGAATGCTCGCCTGCCACGCGGGTTCGATTCCCGGCCGATGCATTTTTTTTTACAATTTTTAAAACTCATTTATATATTATACAAGAATGACATCCACGGCGCCAATTCATAATTGTAACGAATAGTATTTGAATAAAAGCATTTAATCGGGCAAAAAACCGGGGGTTGCCCGGGTCATTCGGCTAGTATATATATATATATGCATCATACTATGTACAATGAATATGGCGCCTCTTCTTCACCGCTAGACAACAGACAATAAATAATGTTGTATATATATATATCAATTTGTAAATAGCAGAGAGAATTATCATAGATTTAACTATTTTTGTAAATATACATATTTATGATTTTCTTTCAAACCTGAAAGGTTCAGGTTCCTAATATATATTATTGTTTCTCTTTTTATTTCGATTACTTTTTTTTTGTATAATATGTTTATAACTGTTTCTGTTTAAAATAATGTAAATCGACGCAATTATCCCTAGCCGGGATATCGCGTTTTGTGTGTTGAAATAAAATTTTAAAAAATGGCGCCTCTGCCAGCGCTGCAGAGTTTGGTGGAGAATCGCCAGTCTCCAGCGATACTACCCATTTCGTGAACTACGAAGAATACGTAGATCGCGTATTTCGCCGCTGAGAAGATGGTGATGGCGTGGTCCTCGATATCAACTAGAAAGATCCAGGACTGTACTCCTGTAGAAGGGCAGAGATGTCCGAAAGCTTGAGATAACGTTTAATAAAGATACAGAAATTATCTCCAGAAACCTGTAGCATTTCTTGATTTTGAATAAGTATCAATAAATTATCGCTAGTATATGAGATTCTTAAAAATATATCTCTGGGTGATTATCATATTTTAACTTGAATGATAGTTTGAGTCAAAAAGCGATCCATTGAATATAATTATATAAAAAAAAGATACCTGAATCTTTTAAAGAAAAAAAAAATGCTTTTATTTTCTTTAAATATCCACGTTCGCCCTTTTTTAAAAATATAATTGGGTGATATTGTTGGAACGTTTTTAAAAGACAACTCTCAGATTTATAAAATTAATTTATTGAACTTTAAACATTTTTAGATATAGAGAGAGAAACGAATTAATTACCTCGTATTTAAGGCAACAAAAGAATTATCTAATTTACATACATCGTTCTAACCAGATTCAATTTGTGCAAAACAGACGACAAAGAAAAAAAACAAACAAAATTATTGGTAGAAGGTAAGTTCCTATTTTTTTACAAGCTTTCACACTCAAAGAATAATTATTTTCTTGCTTCAGATATTGTTTATTATTTTTTTAAATTGAAGTAACGATTTCACACACAGAGTATAGGTGTGAAAATGTCGAGCTAGCAAATATATGCCAGGGTATCGTCATTTCCAGAATGAAAGAGTCCGATCCCCCCTCTTGGGAAAATTGAGTGGGGAGATTTGAATAAACTCTGAGCTTTTAGCCAAATTAAAGCGCCAAGAACACAAAATTGACTCTATAAATAGATTGATTCAACTTGGGTCTGAAATCTTAACACTTGACTCGTCCTAAAAGACGAAATACGATTTGAATATCAAATATTGGCTTGTTTTCTTTTTTATCTCGTTTCTGTTAGAAGATACTTTCAATATATTTTCATTTTCGCGAAGATAGAGGCTACCTGGCCGGCATTCATAGTTCTTAAAATTAAAGATACTTCGGTCAGTAAATCTTTTTATTATCTCGACGTTTCGAGAAAAATCCTTTGTTCTCGTCAGGAGCAAACAAAATTTAAACATTTGGCAATGCGTTGAAAATTATTCTAAGGTTGCATAGGCATTCTCACGCGATATTTCAAACTTTTTACAACATCTAAAGCACGAGTTAAAAAAAAGATAATAAAAAGATTTACTGGCCAAAGTATCTTTAATTTTAATAAATTTGATTTGTCGATTCAACATTTATATTAAATTAATGAAACAATATTGTGAAATAACGATTGTGAAACTTTTGCATTAACTTACTTTACTCAGCTAAAAACGAGAATAGATCAAATTTAGAAAATATCCTTAGATTTCTATTATTTTTCTTATTCAGGAGTCAGAAAAGGTTTAAGTCTGAATACTGAGTATTTTAAAACTGTTTGATGATACTAAGAAAAAAGGTAAGACTTGATCGTGCAACTAAAGGTTATTGATGGCTTGCGCTATCTGCCAGAATAAATGTCAACAAACCGTTGTTTTTTTAAATATTCGAGAATTGACCAAATACCCTTTCTTGATTAATCAAGAAAAGATAACCACCTACCTGTTTCGAGATGTTGGCCCTTGATCAGAGTTCGCGATAAAATTCTATTAAATATGTAGGGTCCCTTTTGAACATCCCAAAGCTGTTGTTGTGAGTCATTATATAATTCATCCATATCTACCTATTCTGCCTAGAAAAGATTAGAGAAATGCGTTATTTGATGCATTGTCTTAATGCATCTAGTAAAAAGAAAAGATGAGCGAATATTTTGCATAAATACACTCATGGACATAACTTAAGGAAGTTTTATCCTTTTAGCATGTATATCGGTATTCAGACAATAACTCTTAAATTTATTTGATATACAATGATCTTTATTGAAGATACACGAGATAATCAGCAACAAACATTTCTATGTCTCCTTTCAAAAAACAGACCACAAGCCACACAGAAGACTTTCTACTTCCTCAAGTTTTGTCCATGAGTGTAGTTATTATAATGGAAAAATATTATCCAAGAATAACTTGATATATTTGAATATAAGCGATCGCTAAAAATAGGAAAAAAGCTTTATTTCAATATAAAATACGAACTCTTTCAAAGTTAATCGTTATGCAATACGAACTGATTTTACCTCTACAAATATAGCTATGTATATTATAGGTAAGGTATAGTGGCATGGGGATCTCATGTGTGTGGTAAAACATTTAACAATACACAATCTTAAATGTATTTTGAAAAACGGTTATATTCGAAATATCATATTTTTATTAAATGAGAAATATATATTATTTAATAAATATAATATATTTATCTACTTACATATTAAAACTATATTTACTCCTTTTCTTATACCTATTTACTTTCATATATTATAGATTTAACTCTACTTTATTATTGTTCTGTAATAGCTTGCTATACTGACTTCTTTATACCTTCAATTTGATATCAAAATATTCTAAAGTTGTCTTTAATAATTATAATACCTAATTTAAAAGGCATATATATTGGATAATAATAATATATATATGTGTATGTGTGTGACAATACGCGTAGAATGGAAGGGAAATGAAAGAAACGACTCACTTAATTAATAAAAATAAAAATAATGGGACGACTACAGGGAGAATAAAAATGGCTCAATCCTGATAAACAGCTATTTATAGAACGCCGAGCGCGCACCGCGAGTAGGCAACATGTCCAGTTTTCCGATACCTATTCTCCTCAAAGTTTCCCCGATTTCTTTTCTTTAGTAATTCCTGGAAAGATATATATTAAATTATAACATATTAATATTCTATATACAGTTACGAGCGTCATTCCTCATCAGTCGTCTCTGTTTTTTTTTGGAATGGCGCCCTCCTATTGGTTGGCTACGATCACGCCACCTTTGCCCCCCCCCCCCCCATCATGCCTCCCCCACTCGCTCTTTCGTTTTTGTAACTATTGTTTTGGAGCAAGTAGCTCTTTAAATAAATGCATATATTAATTAATAACTAAATGGAATCCTCTCTTTCCTTTTCCCAGTATGAGACGCCTACGGAGGCCAACAGTACATAGACAGATAAAGCACATAGGCTATAGTTATTAACTAATATATGCATTTATTTAAGGCGCCAATTTATAATTGTAACAAATAGTATTTGAATAAAAACATTCAATCGGGTAAAACACGGGCGTTGCCCGGGTCATTCGGCTAGTATATAATAAATGGAAGCAATATAAATTCGTTTTAACCCAAAACAAATTTCAGCTGTCCTTACTTCAATGAAAAAATATATTTGTGTGTAATTCTGCTGTCCCAAAAGCTTATGTCCATAGTTTGCTTGAATACTATTCTAATATTCCATACTTCATTGCAGCATATATACGCAGAATCGTTCAATACAGTATTAGAGCTCTAAGAAGCGGTCTGGTAGATTAAATTGACGAAATCGCTGGGAGGGTTCACCACTGATGAGTCAAGCCCTTCCAATATTTTTTTTTCATCGCAGTAAGGACAGTAGAAGTTTGTTTTGTGTTGAAAAGAAATATTCGTGATTTATAATGGTTCCATTTCTTATATAAAGATGGCACGTTATTGCCTTACATTAATATATATAACATTCTTTATAAATGATGAAATTATAAACAGTATTGTTATATATATACACCAATACCTCGCTTTGCGTCGTTTCGTTTTGCGTTTTTTTCGAAGTCGCGTCGCTGCATAATTTTTACTGATTTTCACTGTGCCTCGTTAGATTTTCGAAGTTGCGTTGTTTTGGATTCGAGTCTTTAATTTTTTTTCCCTAAAATATGGCAACACCTTTGTTTTTGATTGCGCCTTCACATATTTTCACTTTGCGTCGTTTCAATTTGCGTCGTGTTTTTTTGGAACGTAACCCCGACGCAAAGCGAGGTATGGGTGTATTATAAAAAAGGCATCTCCTTATCGTGCAACTGAAAGTTGCTGATGACTTGCCCCATCTATCGGAATAAATATCAACTATTCTCGTTGATTTTTAATTATTCCAGAATTGGCCAAATACCCATTCTTGATTAATCAAGAAAAGCTAACCACGGACGCATTTCGGGCTGTTGGCCCTCATCAGCGTAGTGCAAGCTGTACCTCAACGACCAAAAAACTGGTCATTCAGGCATCCTGAAAAATCATGAATAATTAAAAATCAACGAGAATAGTTGATATTTATTCCGATAGATGGCGCAATCCATCAGCAACTTTCAGTTGCACGATAAGAAGATGCCTTTTTTTATAATTTATGCACCTTATCCCAGTACAATATCACATTTGTACTATTTTTCATATATATATCGGTATATAGGCTGAAAAAAAACCTTTCTAAAAAAACATCTCAAATTCCACACAACGGAGAAAGACATTTCCAGAAGTAATGAGCATCTCCTCATCACACCCCTCACTATGCAAATTTGACTGAGTATCTCCAGATATGAGGAATTTATTTGATAACCCTCCATTCTGTAATTCACTCGCACACGCACTTCTCTGGAATTACTTTTTTGCCCATTTAATATTTTTTATTGTAATTTGTATATCTCAACTCTTTTTTTCCTCTTATAATTTCTCCACTTAATACATTCTTTAATGCCACGATAAATCTTTCATGAGTTTCTTTTTATTATTACCTTTATTTGATTATATGGGCGTTTGTTTGTGTGATATAATTATTTTTGCTTCATCTAAAATTCTATTCTATTTCGATATCTATTTCTATTCTTAGTTTCTTAAGAAGCCACTGGGACCAAAAATATTTTTGGTCGCAGTGGTACAGCCTGCTCCACGCTGACGAGCGCCAACAGCGCGAAACGCGTTCGTGGATAACTTTTCTTGATTTATCAAGAAATTGGGTTGGCCAAATATCAGAGAACAGGCTAAATCAATGTTTAGTTGATTTCTGTTCCACCAGATGGCGCTCTGCCTTCTGTAAAACACATGTGCTCCTGGTCAGGATATGCCATTTTTAATTTTAATATAGAAAACTAATATAGAAAACTGTGGGTTTTTTTTGTATAGAAATATATTTATAATATAGTAGAACCTCCCTATAAAGGACACCTAATTGCAGAGCCAGTTTTCCTTTAGGGAGAGTTGCCGGAGAGTTGCTAAATAGTAAAAATGGTAATTTTGCAAATGAAAACTGTCCTTTATAGAGATGTGTCTTCTAGCGCGAGTGTCCTCTCATGGAGGTTCTACTGTATTATGCATATATTGGATTTAGTGTAAAATATTTATTATTTTAATATATATTTTGAGGAACAACCAAACTGTATCTTCATCGAGGTTGTTTGTAATTTGAGATCAAAATTTGTCTAAACTTTCGCTATAACAAATTTTAAGCGCAATGCATTTTTTCCTTTTATTAATTGTTTTTTTTTATTGAAAGAAGAAAAAGAGAGAGAGATATTGAGATTGAAACTGATTTATTACAATGTCCATATAAGATTATATAAGGTTAAATGCAAAATTGAATAAATACGAATATAAATAAGATTACATAATGATAAATATAGGAATAAATAGATTAAAATAATAGATAAATATACATATTGTCAGGAGGACAGAGTTTCCTGGTATTCCCCCTTATCTGGACCGACCGGTCGGGGTAAACAGTGGCGTCACGTGGAAGGAGGATATATCTCAGTTCTCCCCGCTTGCTCTAACGGCTGGGTCGATTTGGCTCATGTAAATAGTAACTCTTATTTTATATTTAAAATCTCTCATATAACTCATTAAATAAATATTTAAAGTAATTCGAAGGCCTAGTTAATTATTTTTCATCGCGACAATTGTGGTGGAGACGCCGGGTAACGAGACAGTCACCAGACGAAGTCGTCGCCTTCAAGGATTGCAACCAGAGCTATCTACAGTGCTTGCATTTCCCGCTCGGAAGAAAATGGAAAGAGAAGAAAACCGACCATTCTGCCATCGGTGGAGAGATCCCACTGTCTTCTCGGGGGAACGTGGGGAAGATTCGCAGCGTTGGCTGAGCGACTTCCAGCGTGTGGCACGTTACAACAAGTGGGATGACTCCATGTGTCTGGCCAACGTCATCTTCTACCTCACTGGCACAGCGAAGTGCTGGTTCGAAAACTTCGAGGAAATCTTGAATTCGTGGGAGGAATTTAAGATAAAGTTTTGTGAAATATTTGGGAACAAGGAAGACACGGCTAGAAAAGCCGAGAACATTCTTCGAACTAGAGCGCAGACGAGTGGGGAAAACGTCGAGAGCTACATACAAGAAGTACTCCTTCTTTGTAAACAGAGCAACCCCAGAATGTCGGAAGGAGAAAAGGTGAGCCACCTGATTAAAGGCGTAGCGGAGGAAGTGTATCAGGCACTTGTTGGGAAGGACATCAGCACGGTGGACCAATTTGTTGCGTTCTGCCGCCGATTCGAGGCATTCAAGAGGATGCGTGTTGCACCGCCCAGGTTCAACCGACTGCCCAATGTTACCACCATCTCGACCGCTGAACCTGAGAACCTAGAAGCCCTGATTAGAAGAATAGTAAGAGAGGAGGTGCAGAAGTTTATGGCTCCTCCTTCTACATTTGCCGCCCAGGATATCGACACTCCATCTCCCGACCTACGGGATGTCATCCGTAGTGAAATCCAGCAAACGTTGGCTCCTATCTCTGCCCCTCGTCAGCCCGAGAGCTTCCGCCCTCGGCGACAATACCTCCCCCAGAACGATCAAGGTTACCGACGAAGAACCGAAGGGCCACCAAATAATCAAAGGACTCAGTGGCGTACTGAAGATGACAGACCGATCTGCTTCCACTGTGGGCGCCCTGGCCACGTTGCACGTTATTGCAGAGACAGACGTCAAGCTTTTGCGGATGCCAGACTTGGAAGAGAAACAGTCGATTTCGGAAGACCAAGAACGGAAAATTACACCATGGGCGAATCAGGAAGCGAACTATCCCAAGGAAGATTTAGAAACCCGTCGCCATATCCCCACCGCGGAAGATTCCAAGCTCCCAGAAGAACCTCACAATCCCCTGCTCGCCGTCCCAGCCGCTCACCCAGTCGCCGCAGTGAGGAAAACTAGATGGCGCGCCCTCTGGAGGTGTGGCCGCCACAGACGAAAATCCTCCCTGCCGTATAGCCGCTACAATGGAAAAGAACTGGATATCTGTCAACATACAAGGACGAAATGTACAAGCTCTTGTGGACTCCGGCGCTGATTACTCAGTAATTTCTGAAGCTTTCAGACGTTCTATAAAGGCCCCAGTTTTTAAAGAAAATGGACCACTTCTAAGAGCCGCGGACAAGAAGCCTATCGTGACCCTTGGTGAGTGCTCTTTAGAAGTTCAAATCAAAGGACTCGATATTATTTTTGATTTTGTAGTAGCCGCTGAATGTAGCCACGATGTTATACTGGGCTGGGATTTCTTCAAAGCCACAGATGCCATTATAGATTGTGGGGAAAACAAATTGTATTTAAGCGAAGCTGAAAAATCCTACGAATGGAAAGACCTGAAACTTTGTGCTGCTATGGACTGTGTCATACCGCCGAAATCTTTTGGCAAGATTGTTGTCACCAGCCAGGATGTATTTGGCAGCAGAGATGTAGTCGTTACAGGTTCCAAACGCCTGCAGTTGGAAAAAGGACTTTTTATTCCCTCTTCCCTCGTTAGGTTCTTACATGGCAGAGCGGTGTTGTGGGTGACTAACAGTACTCACCAGTCTCAAGTGATACCTTCGGACATGAAGATAGGAACAATGCAAGATCTAGAAGTAGGGAGCATATCTAATCTTGACGCTTGTTCTGAAATAGCTGGAAAAGACGAAGTAACTTCCCCAGATGTGAGAGAATGTTTAATTTCAATGATTTCTACTGATTTGGAGGAAACAAAGAAAAACAGATTACTCACGTGCCTAAATGAGTTTTCTGATATATTCGACTTTGAGAAAAAGAGCTTCCCTGTCTCTGGCGAAATAAAACATAAAATCGATACGAGTGATTATCCGCCTGTCAGACAGCGTCCTTATAGAGTGTCTCCCGCCGAAAGACGTGTCATTCAGAGTGAAGTAGAGAAAATGATGGAGACTAAAATCATCCGGCCATCATCAAGTCCATGGGCCTCTCCCGTTATATTAGTGAGGAAGAAGGACGGCTCGTTGAGATTCTGTGTTGACTATCGTCGTCTAAATAAAATTACAAAGAAAGATGTTTACCCTCTCCCTCGTATCGATGACGCGCTGGACACCCTCTCTGGATCCAGGTACTTCTCCACTATGGATATGAGATCGGGTTACTGGCAAATCGAAGTAGACGATAAGGACCGGGAGAAAACGGCATTTATCACTCCAGATGGGCTTTATGAATTTAATGTAATGCCATTTGGTCTATGTAATGCACCAGCAACTTTCGAGCGAATGATAGACAACGTCCTACGGGGATTGAAATGGGACATGTGTTTATGCTACTTAGACGACATTGTAGTCTATGGATCGACCTTTAAAGAACATTTAACACGTTTATACAAAGTTTTGAGATGCATTCAGCAGGCCGGACTGTGCCTGAATTATAAAAAGTGTCATTTCGCCTCGAGACAAATAACTATCCTCGGGCACGTCGTTAATGAAGTTGGAACGCAGCCAGACCCAGAAAAAGTGAAAGCCATTGTCCACTTTCCAAAACCCCGTAATATCAGTGAGACCAGAAGTTTTCTTGGGTTAAGTTCATACTATAGACGCTTCATCAAAAGTTATGCTAACAAGTCTCGACCCTTGAATAGCCTTTTAAAGAAAGATGAAAATTTCATTTGGGGCGAAGAACAAGATGAATCTTTCCGGATTCTCAAACAGGAATTGGGATCTTCGCCTGTGTTAGGACATTTCATAGAAGGTGCGGAAACTCATGTCCATACTGATGCAAGCGGCTATGGTTTAGGGGCAGTTCTTGTTCAAATCCAGAATGACGCGGAGAGACCTATAGCCTATGCCTCACGAACACTAACCAAAGCGGAAAAGAATTATTCCACTACAGAAAAAGAATGCCTCGCAGTTGTTTGGGCCCTTGGTAAATTCCGCCCGTACCTATATGGCAGACCCTTTACTGTGGTTACCGACCATCACTCGCTATGTTGGCTGGTAGGCTTGAAAGATCCATCCGGCCGCTTAGCTCGTTGGGCCCTCAAACTACAAGAATACGACATAAACATCGTTTACAAAAGCGGACGCAAGCATAAAGACGCTGACTGTTTGTCAAGAAGCCCCTTGGCTGACACCGCAGAGATAGAAGGGCACATTACTTCCATCCAAGACATTGCAGAAGAACAAAGTAAAGACCCTCATTTGGTTGGGATCCGTGAAAAACTTGCAAATGAAAATTTAAAAGGGTATCAGATGATTGGAGGCGTTCTCTATAAGAAAAATTACGACCCTGAGGGCAAACCATGGCTGCTAGTAGTCCCAAAACAAATGAGGCACGAAATTCTTAAAGATGTCCACGACACTCCAATGGCCGGTCATTTGGGATTTGCCAAAACCTATGACCGCGTTAGAAAGAGATTCTATTGGCCTGGACTTTATAGGACAGTTTCCCAATACATTGCTCATTGTAAAGAATGCCAGCGAAGGAAGGGCGTGCCTCAGAAACCTCCTGGACTACTAGTCCCAATACCTCCAACGACCTCGCCTTTTCAAAAGATAGGAATTGATTATCTGGGAAGATTTCCCATATCTCACACGGGAAATAGATGGATAATAGTCGCGACTGATTATCTCACCAGATTTGCGATAACAAAGGCCGCGGCAACAGCGGAAGCTACTGAATTAGCAACCTTCCTTATTGAAGACGTCATACTCAAGCACGGCGCTCCTCGGGAAATCATCACGGACAGAGGAAGAAATTTCATGTCTCAGACCATACGAGAAATAAATAATCTAAACGGAACAATTCACAGATTCACCACGGCATACCACCCTCAAACGAATGGTTTGACAGAAAGACTTAACAAGACCCTGACTGACATGATCTCGATGTATGTTGACGTTGATCAGAAAAATTGGGACAACATCCTACCATATGTGACCTTCGCCTACAATACCGCTCGACAAGAGACAACAGGATACAGCCCGTTCTTCCTCGTCCACGGCCGAGAAGTTGAAACACCGCTGGATTCTATACTGCCGTACCAGCCGGCAGGAACTGCAGAAGATTATGTGGGCCATCTTGTGACCAACGCTGAGGACGCACGAATGTTAGCCCGTCTCAACATCCTGCAGGCTCAGAGCAAAGACAAAGAACGCTACGACAAGAAGCATCAGGAGGTGACGTACAAGGAAGGTGATTTGGTGTGGGTGTTCACCCCAGTCCGTACCGTTGGCTTATCGGAGAAGTTATTGAAGAGATATTTCGGACCCTATCGAGTGATCAGAAAAATATCGAGTGTAAATTATCAAGTAGAAGGCGTGACGAATACTAGGAGAAGACGAAAAACCCAAGATATCGTCCATGTAGTGAGAATGAAGCCCTACCACGACCCTGAAGTCCAAGAACAGATTGCCCAAGGTCATGTGACCGACTAGTAAACAGCGGGACGCTGTTTCTCTTGTGGAGGGAGTGATGTCAGGAGGACAGAGTTTCCTGGTATTCCCCCTTATCTGGACCGACCGGTCGGGGTAAACAGTGGCGTCACGTGGAAGGAGGATATATCTCAGTTCTCCCCGCTTGCTCTAACGGCTGGGTCGATTTGGCTCATGTAAATAGTAACTCTTATTTTATATTTAAAATCTCTCATATAACTCATTAAATAAATATTTAAAGTAATTCGAAGGCCTAGTTAATTATTTTTCATCGCGACAATATATATATAAATATATACAAGGTCTTCATTGGTGGCGCCCACCGCGGGAAAGATTCCGCCACCGATGGACTGCGAGAGTTCTTAGAAAGAGATTGAGACCATATAAGATTATACAAGGTTAAATACATAAAATGAATAAATAAGATTAATAATGATAGATATATAAATAAATAGATATAAATAGATAAAATAATTGATAAATATACATATATATATATATAAATATCAACACCTGACCCACTTATCTTTTATTTTTTTCTATTGTTTTTTCATATATAAATATATATATATAAGGTCTTCATTGGTGGCGCCCACCTTAGAAAGAGAGAGAGAGAGAGGTGGCAATAAAATGGTCTTATATTCTAATTTAGAGACTCTTCATATATATATGTTATGAATAATTTGTTTGTTGTTAGATAAAGGCTTGATAAGACAAAGGATCATAAGATAAAGGGTTGAAGGTGCAGTCGTGATAAAAAAAAATAATTATTTACCTTCAAGTAGCGCTTATTTTCAATTACTTGAGGAAATATTACACATTAGTTATTTTCACATTATATAGAATTTATAAAGTTAATCATATATTAGTGATTCAAAAAGATAGATATGTTAACTACGCATATTTACAACAAAAAAAGCTATTCTAAAAACGATGATAATAAAGTAGAATTATCAATGAATAAAAATAAAATATTTTTTAAAATATAGAAATATTTGAGTTTTTAGATTATATAATATATATAAATTAATATTCGTTGGTTATAGAAAAACTAATACCTTTAAAGGATTTTTAACAATTTCATAACGAAATTTGACACAATATTTTTATTTTAATGGGGATGTCTAGTGATATTTCCTTATAAACACCGATTATATACTAATTTTTATAGTGAATTTAATTTTAGAGAGAATCAACAATTAGGTATATATTATGTGTGTATATAAAGGGGATAAATATTATTTATAAAGTAAATATATTGATTATAAACGATAAAAGTATAATTGTGGTATGAGAACTTCTGTTAAATAGGATATCTTATAGAAAAGCTACCACAACAGCAACAACACCAAAAATGTTCGGCTGCGGTAATTCTCTATAAATTGTAAGGGAAAGAAATGGCTTCCCTAAGCTGTTTCTGTCTTATCACAGATAATTGGTGGTGTGCTTTAGATGGGTTCTGAAGATAGATGGTGGGGAACTTGCGGGTTGTGATTTAAATTTTTCTTTTCTTAGATTATTTGCTTCAAATTTACATCTTTGGTGTTCTTTTATTACATATATATATATTGTTTTTCTTTTCACAATTTTATGAATATTTTGCTTAATATTATCTTTATCTCTTTTACATTTATAAGATTAGCTATCGTCATTGTAAAATATTTTCGAAAGAGTTTTCATAAAATAGGTAAAAGTATTTTTAACTTTGCATATGTAAATATACGTTTGGATCCATTTGTATCATATTGTAGCGTAGAAATCAAGCCTTGAAATATCCTAAGATGTAAAAGTATTTATTGATGACGTCACAGCGACGAGTCGACAATTATTAACAGGTCAGCCCCACTATTTTCCGCTAGAGAATCTTAAGCAAGCAAGCAAAGAAATATTTTAAAGATGATTTCACAAATACAGATTAATATATATTTTTATAATCTGTTGAATATATTTTCATTGAATAATATTAAATTAAATAATAAAATATTTCTTTGTCACATAGCCTCCTCCTATAGAGAGCATCGACCCGATGCTCAGCAGGAGACTTACGTCGTCAGTCTTAAGAACTAGCACTATGGCCAGGGATATTTTCAGGTGACTGCGGTGGATGTCTTCTTTCAGTTGAGATATCTTCTTCATGAGGGCTTGGTAGGTCTATGTATACGTCAATGTAGTTTTTTATTTCCACTGTGGTCGGCAAGAGAGGATTTTATAAATTTGCGGCCTTACCTCCCATATGGTCTATCATCTAGTTTTAATGGCGGGGCGACCAGCTAGATCTTCTAGCAGGTGAGAAATTTTGTCTGTTTCGACCGGTATATGGGGTAGGGCTTCGGTAGCGACTGAAATTTTTCCTCGATGATTCATCGTTGGGTTCCTGAGATTCGGTTTGAGAGTTGTAGAATTCCATTGCGTCTTGCTTTCTTCGGAAATATTCATTTCTCCTCTCCTCATTGTGTCTCTTCCTGTCACGGCAATAGCGGACGACGTGACCTGGGCGTCCGCAGTAGAAACAGATTGGCTTTCCCTCTGTTGTCTGCCATTCATTGGTGTCACATCTTCTTCCTTGCTTTCGGTAATGAGGTTCAGGATGCGGTCGTATCGTTTGGGCCTCGTATCTAGTATTTGATTCCGGCCTGGATGCTTGAGGGGGACTTATTGTAGGTTTTGATCTAGGTGCCAAGGTCTTTACAATCTCTTCCCTCACTAAATCTTCAATGACAGCGATTTTAGGCTCCTCATGAGGAGAGTCCAATGCTTGCTGTATCTCTTCACGAACAATTTTTCGGATCAGCGATGACAGATCTTCTCCGTCATCCTGGTCACAGAGAGAGGCTACATTTGGTAGGCGCTCGTACTTGGTTGAGGTAACTCGCCTACAATGGAGCGCTTCGACACGGCGACATTCTGTAATGAATTGCTCGGTGCTCTGTACATCCCTCGGTAGGAGTGCTTGATAAAGCTTCTGAGCTATCCCCTTCATGAGGTGGGAGATTTTATCTTCCTCGCTCATTTGAAGATCAGCCTCTTTGCACAAGCACAGGACATCCTGGATGTAAAATTCGGTACTTTCGCCTTTTAATTGTGCCCGCGTTTTAAGTTTCTTCTCCGCTTGCAATTTTGCATTTTCTTTTTTTCCGAACACATTCTCTAATTGAGATGTGAATTCCTTCCAAGTCTGGATGTTTTCTTCGTTGTTCTCAAACCATTTGAGAGCAGTTCCAGACAGATAAAAATAAACTTTAGTAAGACAAAGGGTTTCATCCCAATGGTTGTACTTCGCCACACGTGCATACCCTTTTAACCATTTTTGGAGATCTTCTCCATCCTCCCCGGAGAAAATGGAAGGGTTCCTTGGCATATGTTGAACAACGTAGTTGCTTACCTGAGTACCTTCCTTCTTTACATTCATAGAAGTTTCTTCTGGTTCAACAGAATCAATTTTTATTTTATTTCTTAATGGGTATCGGTCCAGTCTCTCCACCAGTTGTAGCGTAGAAATCAAGCCTTGAAATATCCTAATATGTAAAAGTATTTATTGATGACGTCACAGCGACGAGTCGACAATTATTAACAGGTCAGCCCCACTATTTTCCGCTAGAGAATCTTAAGCAAGCAAGCAAAGAAATATTTTAAAGATGATTTCACAAATACAGATTAATATATATTTTTATAATCTGTTGAATATATTTTCATTGAATAATATTAAATTAAATAATAAAATATTTCTTTGTCACAATATGCAATATACATTTCATTAAAAATAAAATTAATTAAAGTCTTTTTTTCTGATAGATATTTAGAAATTGATGTTAGACTTGTGACTTGCACATAAAAAAAATTATAAAAATATAAAGGAATTTCTTAATAAGAAACATTGTTTTCCTGATTGAGTATATCACTATGCATGTTTGAGAACAGATATGAAATAATAATAATAGCACAACATCAAAACATATTTCTTTGTTTCTCTCAACATACCTGCGTCGCTCAGTTACAGTTTTCAAATGCTTATTATGGTTGTTATTCGAGACATATTTGTGTTGTTGTGTTGAGGGTGTTATACACTCGTGTATAAAACTTCGTCTATATGAAAACCCAACTGTATATTCAATAAAATATCTTTATTCCCAGGCTATACTGAGTCTTGCCCAAAATAATCCAGTAGCATTGTAAGTACTGTAGCACTATATGTATACGTGAGATATCTCTAAATATAAAATTTAGGATCAACATATGAAAATGATTCATGCCGAAAAAAAGCTAATTAATAAGATGTCAAGGTACCTATTAAAACAGCTATGTTTTCAATATCAGTTAGAAGATTTATTTACTTACAGATTTCTATGATACGCGATGTAAATTAGTCTCACACGTCATCTATAATGTTGGAGAAATTTGGTTTTAAGTAGAATTTCACCAAAACTTCCTCTGCATTTGATAGAACTTAAAGAGAAGTTAGAATCCAAAAATCGTGCCAAGTGATATATCCACCAATGCAGAACTTTATTCCTCAATTAATTTTTGTCTTTAACTCAAAAAATACTTTTCATCTTTTAGGGGTGATTCAAAACTTGTTTAAACACATATTGTTAATATATTTTTATATCTTTTTTATTCAAAATATATTCTCATAATGGTTAACATTTATCGATATAAATTAAAATGTCAGCTGATTTACGCTATTTCCATTATACATCTTATGTTATATACTTGGTTACTGAGTTCCAATTCCCACCTATAACCTCAAGGTATATTCTTATCATACTACTTCGTTTGGTACAGCCCTATATCATAGATTTGCCTGCTGATACGGCAGTCTGCTTGGAACAATGGTTTTCCATTATACATCCCATGTTACTTGGTTACTGGACTCCAATTCTCACCTATAACTTCAAGGTATATCCCAATAATACCAGCTGGTTTGGTACAGCCCTATATCATAGATTTGCCTGCCGATACGGCAGTCTGCTTGGTATAAAATGTCTCCATTGCACTATACCATGTTACTTGATTACTGGACTCCAATTTTCACCTATAACCCTAAGGTATATCCCAATCATACCAGCTGGTTTGGTACAAGCCTACCTCATAGATTATCCTGTTGATACGACAGTCTTCTTGGTATAAAATGTCTCCATTGCACTATACCATGTTACTTGATTACTGGACTCTAATTCTCACCTATAACCTTAAGGTATATCCCAATCATACCAGTTGGTTATGTACAAGCCTATATCATGATTATCCTGATGATACAGCAGTCTGCTTGGTATAAAATGTCTCCATTGCACTATACCATGTTACTTGATTACTGGACTCCAATTCTCACCTATAACCTTAAGGTATATCCCAATAATACCAGTTGGTTATGTACAAGCCTATATCATGATTATCCTGATGATACGGCAGTCTGCTTGGTATAAAATGTCTCCATTGCACTATACCATGTTACTTGATTACTGGACTCCAATTCTCACCTATAACCTTAAGGTATATCCCAATAATACCAGTTGGTTATGTACAAGCCTATATCATGATTATCCTGATGATACGGCAGTCTGCTTGGTATAAAATGTCTCCATTGCACTATACCATGTTACTTGATTACTGGGCTCCAATTCTCACCTATAACCTTAAGGTATATCCCAATTATACCAGTTGGTTATGTACAAGCCTATATCATGATTATCCTGATGATACGGCAGTCTGCTTGGTATAAAATGTCTCCATTGCACTATACCATGTTACTTGATTACTGGGCTCCAATTCTCACCTATAACCCTAAGGTATATCCCAATTATACCAGTTGGTTATGTACAAGCCTATATCATGATTATCCTGATGATACGGCAGTCTGCTTGGTATAAAATGTCTCCATTGCACTATACCATGTTACTTGATTACTGGGCTCCAATTCTCACCTATAACCCTAAGGTATATCCCAATTATACCAGTTGGTTATGTACAAGCCTATATCATGATTATCCTGATGATACGGCAGTCTGCTTGGTATAAAATGTCTCCATTGCACTATACCATGTTACTTGATTACTGGACTCCAATTCTCACCTATAACCCTAAGGTATATCCCAATTATACCAGTTGGTTATGTACAAGCCTATATCATGATTATCCTGATGATACGGCAGTCTGCTTGGTATAAAATGTCTCCATTGCACTATACCATGTTACTTGATTACTGGGCTCCAATTCTCACCTATAACCCTAAGGTATATCCCAATTATACCAGTTGGTTATGTACAAGCCTATATCATGATTATCCTGATGATACGGCAGTCTGCTTGGTATAAAATGTCTCCATTGCACTATACCATGTTACTTGATTACTGGGCTCCAATTCTCACCTATAACCTTAAGGTATATCCCAATTATACCAGTTGGTTATGTACAAGCCTATATCATGATTATCCTGATGATACGGCAGTCTGCTTGGTATAAAATGTCTCCATTGCACTATACCATGTTACTTGATTACTGGACTCCAATTCTCACCTATAACCTTAAGGTATATCCCAATTATACCAGTTGGTTATGTACAAGCCTATATCATGATTATCCTGATGATACGGCAGTCTGCTTGGTATAAAATGTCTCCATTGCACTATACCATGTTACTTGATTACTGGGCTCCAATTCTCACCTATAACCCTAAGGTATATCCCAATTATACCAGTTGGTTATGTACAAGCCTATATCATGATTATCCTGATGATACGGCAGTCTGCTTGGTATAAAATGTCTCCATTGCACTATACCATGTTACTTGATTACTGGGCTCCAATTCTCACCTATAACCTTAAGGTATATCCCAATTATACCAGTTGGTTATGTACAAGCCTATATCATGATTATCCTGATGATACGGCAGTCTGCTTGGTATAAAATGTCTCCATTGCACTATACCATGTTACTTGATTACTGGGCTCCAATTCTCACCTATAACCCTAAGGTATATCCCAATTATACCAGTTGGTTATGTACAAGCCTATATCATGATTATCCTGATGATACGGCAGTCTGCTTGGTATAAAATGTCTCCATTGCACTATACCATGTTACTTGATTACTGGGCTCCAATTCTCACCTATAACCCTAAGGTATATCCCAATTATACCAGTTGGTTATGTACAAGCCTATATCATGATTATCCTGATGATACGGCAGTCTGCTTGGTATAAAATGTCTCCATTGCACTATACCATGTTACTTGATTACTGGGCTCCAATTCTCACCTATAACCCTAAGGTATATCCCAATTATACCAGTTGGTTATGTACAAGCCTATATCATGATTATCCTGATGATACGGCAGTCTGCTTGGTATAAAATGTCTCCATTGCACTATACCATGTTACTTGATTACTGGGCTCCAATTCTCACCTATAACCCTAAGGTATATCCCAATTATACCAGTTGGTTATGTACAAGCCTATATCATGATTATCCTGATGATACGGCAGTCTGCTTGGTATAAAATGTCTCCATTGCACTATACCATGTTACTTGATTACTGGGCTCCAATTCTCACCTATAACCCTAAGGTATATCCCAATTATACCAGTTGGTTATGTACAAGCCTATATCATGATTATCCTGATGATACGGCAGTCTGCTTGGTATAAAATGTCTCCATTGCACTATACCATGTTACTTGATTACTGGGCTCCAATTCTCACCTATAACCCTAAGGTATATCCCAATTATACCAGTTGGTTATGTACAAGCCTATATCATGATTATCCTGATGATACGGCAGTCTGCTTGGTATAAAATGTCTCCATTGCACTATACCATGTTACTTGATTACTGGACTCCAATTCTCACCTATAACCCTAAGGTATATCCCAATTATACCAGTTGGTTATGTACAAGCCTATATCATGATTATCCTGATGATACGGCAGTCTGCTTGGTATAAAATGTCTCCATTGCACTATACCATGTTACTTGATTACTGGGCTCCAATTCTCACCTATAACCCTAAGGTATATCCCAATTATACCAGTTGGTTATGTACAAGCCTATATCATGATTATCCTGATGATACGGCAGTCTGCTTGGTATAAAATGTCTCCATTGCACTATACCATGTTACTTGATTACTGGGCTCCAATTCTCACCTATAACCCTAAGGTATATCCCAATTATACCAGTTGGTTATGTACAAGCCTATATCATGATTATCCTGATGATACGGCAGTCTGCTTGGTATAAAATGTCTCCATTGCACTATACCATGTTACTTGATTACTGGGCTCCAATTCTCACCTATAACCCTAAGGTATATCCCAATTATACCAGTTGGTTATGTACAAGCCTATATCATGATTATCCTGATGATACGGCAGTCTGCTTGGTATAAAATGTCTCCATTGCACTATACCATGTTACTTGATTACTGGGCTCCAATTCTCACCTATAACCCTAAGGTATATCCCAATTATACCAGTTGGTTATGTACAAGCCTATATCATGATTATCCTGATGATACGGCAGTCTGCTTGGTATAAAATGTCTCCATTGCACTATACCATGTTACTTGATTACTGGACTCCAATTCTCACCTATAACCTTAAGGTATATCCCAATTATACCAGTTGGTTATGTACAAGCCTATATCATGATTATCCTGATGATACGGCAGTCTGCTTGGTATAAAATGTCTCCATTGCACTATACCATGTTACTTGATTACTGGGCTCCAATTCTCACCTATAACCTTAAGGTATATCCCAATTATACCAGTTGGTTATGTACAAGCCTATATCATGATTATCCTGATGATACGGCAGTCTGCTTGGTATAAAATGTCTCCATTGCACTATACCATGTTACTTGATTACTGGGCTCCAATTCTCACCTATAACCTTAAGGTATATCCCAATTATACCAGTTGGTTATGTACAAGCCTATATCATGATTATCCTGATGATACGGCAGTCTGCTTGGTATAAAATGTCTCCATTGCACTATACCATGTTACTTGATTACTGGGCTCCAATTCTCACCTATAACCCTAAGGTATATCCCAATTATACCAGTTGGTTATGTACAAGCCTATATCATGATTATCCTGATGATACGGCAGTCTGCTTGGTATAAAGTGTCTCCATTGCACTATACCATGTTACTTGATTACTGGACTCCAATTCTCACCTATAACCTTAAGGTATATCCCAATAATACCAGTTGGTTATGTACAAGCCTATATCATGATTATCCTGATGATACGGCAGTCTGCTTGGTATAAAATGTCTCCATTGCACTATACCATGTTACTTGATTACTGGACTCCAATTCTCACCTATAACCTTAAGGTATATCCCAATAATACCAGTTGGTTATGTACAAGCCTATATCATGATTATCCTGATGATACGGCAGTCTGCTTGGTATAAAATGTCTCCATTGCACTATACCATGTTACTTGATTACTGGGCTCCAATTCTCACCTATAACCTTAAGGTATATCCCAATTATACCAGTTGGTTATGTACAAGCCTATATCATGATTATCCTGATGATACGGCAGTCTGCTTGGTATAAAATGTCTCCATTGCACTATACCATGTTACTTGATTACTGGGCTCCAATTCTCACCTATAACCCTAAGGTATATCCCAATTATACCAGTTGGTTATGTACAAGCCTATATCATGATTATCCTGATGATACGGCAGTCTGCTTGGTATAAAATGTCTCCATTGCACTATACCATGTTACTTGATTACTGGGCTCCAATTCTCACCTATAACCCTAAGGTATATCCCAATTATACCAGTTGGTTATGTACAAGCCTATATCATGATTATCCTGATGATACGGCAGTCTGCTTGGTATAAAATGTCTCCATTGCACTATACCATGTTACTTGATTACTGGGCTCCAATTCTCACCTATAACCCTAAGGTATATCCCAATTATACCAGTTGGTTATGTACAAGCCTATATCATGATTATCCTGATGATACGGCAGTCTGCTTGGTATAAAATGTCTCCATTGCACTATACCATGTTACTTGATTACTGGGCTCCAATTCTCACCTATAACCCTAAGGTATATCCCAATTATACCAGTTGGTTATGTACAAGCCTATATCATGATTATCCTGATGATACGGCAGTCTGCTTGGTATAAAATGTCTCCATTGCACTATACCATGTTACTTGATTACTGGGCTCCAATTCTCACCTATAACCCTAAGGTATATCCCAATTATACCAGTTGGTTATGTACAAGCCTATATCATGATTATCCTGATGATACGGCAGTCTGCTTGGTATAAAATGTCTCCATTGCACTATACCATGTTACTTGATTACTGGACTCCAATTCTCACCTATAACCCTAAGGTATATCCCAATTATACCAGTTGGTTATGTACAAGCCTATATCATGATTATCCTGATGATACGGCAGTCTGCTTGGTATAAAATGTCTCCATTGCACTATACCATGTTACTTGATTACTGGACTCCAATTCTCACCTATAACCCTAAGGTATATCCCAATTATACCAGTTGGTTATGTACAAGCCTATATCATGATTATCCTGATGATACGGCAGTCTGCTTGGTATAAAATGTCTCCATTGCACTATACCATGTTACTTGATTACTGGGCTCCAATTCTCACCTATAACCCTAAGGTATATCCCAATTATACCAGTTGGTTATGTACAAGCCTATATCATGATTATCCTGATGATACGGCAGTCTGCTTGGTATAAAATGTCTCCATTGCACTATACCATGTTACTTGATTACTGGGCTCCAATTCTCACCTATAACCCTAAGGTATATCCCAATTATACCAGTTGGTTATGTACAAGCCTATATCATGATTATCCTGATGATACGGCAGTCTGCTTGGTATAAAATGTCTCCATTGCACTATACCATGTTACTTGATTACTGGGCTCCAATTCTCACCTATAACCCTAAGGTATATCCCAATTATACCAGTTGGTTATGTACAAGCCTATATCATGATTATCCTGATGATACGGCAGTCTGCTTGGTATAAAATGTCTCCATTGCACTATACCATGTTACTTGATTACTGGACTCCAATTCTCACCTATAACCTTAAGGTATATCCCAATTATACCAGTTGGTTATGTACAAGCCTATATCATGATTATCCTGATGATACGGCAGTCTGCTTGGTATAAAATGTCTCCATTGCACTATACCATGTTACTTGATTACTGGGCTCCAATTCTCACCTATAACCTTAAGGTATATCCCAATTATACCAGTTGGTTATGTACAAGCCTATATCATGATTATCCTGATGATACGGCAGTCTGCTTGGTATAAAATGTCTCCATTGCACTATACCATGTTACTTGATTACTGGGCTCCAATTCTCACCTATAACCTTAAGGTATATCCCAATTATACCAGTTGGTTATGTACAAGCCTATATCATGATTATCCTGATGATACGGCAGTCTGCTTGGTATAAAATGTCTCCATTGCACTATACCATGTTACTTGATTACTGGGCTCCAATTCTCACCTATAACCCTAAGGTATATCCCAATTATACCAGTTGGTTATGTACAAGCCTATATCATGATTATCCTGATGATACGGCAGTCTGATGGTATAAAGTGTCTCCATTGCACTATACCATGTTACTTGATTACTGGACTCCAATTCTCACCTATAACCTTAAGGTATATCCCAATAATACCAGTTGGTTATGTACAAGCCTATATCATGATTATCCTGATGATACGGCAGTCTGCTTGGTATAAAATGTCTCCATTGCACTATACCATGTTACTTGATTACTGGACTCCAATTCTCACCTATAATCTTAAGGTATATCCCAATTATACCAGTTGGTTATGTACAAGCCTATATCATGATTATCCTGATGATACGGCAGTCTTCTTGGTACAAAGTGTGGTTGAAGTTATTGCCCCTTGGTTATAGTCACCGTAGAGATATAGCTAGTTGGCTGAAGCGATGTGAGCTAGAATTGACATTAACATTTTAAACGTTAACATTGATTATAGCATGATATATGCTCTTGTATTATAGCTAACCAATGACTATCACAATATATTGGTTGACAAAATATGTCACTATAAAATGTGCTACTAATAATTGATAATAAATGATATAAAATGGCAGGAAACAGACTTGGTATTTCCTGGTGTTCCGTAACCATCAGTATATTTTACAAAAAATCATAAGACGTCGTAACTTTTTTTATTTACTTGATTAAAGGAAGCTTTCGAGCAAGCTCTTCTTCAGATAACTAAAACGTATAAGCAAGGTAAAAGAGAGAGATTTAATAGCATTTTTAAATAGGAATTTATGTAAAATTCTATATAATCTCACTCCATTGCCTTATTTATGCATTTTAGTTAGCTGAAGAAGGGCTTGTTCGAAAGCTTTCTTTAATGAAGTAAATAAAAAGAGTGACGACGTCTTATGATTTTGTTGTAATGTTTCGAAAACCTGTAATAATGAATTAGTGTATCCATCAAACTACGGATGACATGTCCATGTGTTGTCCTGTGTGCTCCAGGAGGGTCAGTGTAGTCCGGGGTCGTGTCCTCACACGAGATGGGACTCCTCTTGTTGGAGTCCGCATCAGCTCGGCTACGGACTCCCAGTTTGGATTCACGCTGTCACGTCTGGATGGCTGGTGAGTCGACAATACTACCCCTGGTCTTCTTTCTCCCGCACATTGCACATATGTTATATATCCCTAGTATTAATGTCATGCTAATCTTGACAGTTTATCCCATATGTGCTTCACATGTCCGCTACACATGTAAAGGTATTTAGATTTTCGCTCTTAAAATCGTTACATGACAGCTAGGTTTTTCAGACATATATATCCATAGCTATAATTATTTTAAAATAAAATCATATGCACAAATATAATGGGTATTCTTCTACCTTCGATTTTTAATATACAAATTCCCGCAATTTATTGAAGAGGAAAGAGGAACACATGAACACAAATAAAATAATATACAACAATCGTTATTAATAAGCTAGTTATGTCCTTTGCAACACTATCAAAATATATATGGTTTTCCAAAATTTCGTGTTCTCTAAACATTGTTTTTTTTTTGTATTACTTGGCGAATAATATTATTACGGCGAATACATAATAATACATAATACAATTACTTTATACATAATACAAAGACATTATACATAACGGCGAATAATATTGGTATTGAAGAAGGAATAAAAATTAACGGCGACGAGTTTATTTTATTAAAGCTGTAAATTCGGAAAGCTTTCGGGCTTTGATGTCCTTCGACAGGCAACTTTCCAAGAAACAAGAAGATTATATATACACACGTGAATATTTACATAATTAGAAATTTTCTTAATGAAATGAATGATTATTATACAAAATGTTTTTATTTTTATATCTATATAAACAAATTAGTTTTAAGAAAAGGATGACTGCCATAAAATGCCGGAAAGTCAAAAACCATCTAAAATATTGGTATTTAAATTTTTTGCAAGTATTAACGAACTTTTGGGACAATCTTGTATTTGACGTAGAGAGAATGGCGAGATGACCACTGCCAATTGAAAGAAGATTTCTGTGAGAAAGAAAAGACAAGAGCTGTCGCCATAGAGATTCTATGTCATCGCGGTATTTGCGACTCCCTGGACATCCCTTGGTATGAGTCCGCCAGGATTTAGGAAGGCCATTATCCACCAATGGGATCGTTTAGGACCTCGTAAAGTTGGGACTTACTGCGCGACGACCTGATGCTCCACGGCGACGGTTTATTTCATTGGATTAGTCTGTCGGAGGGATTCACGAGCTTCTTTATTTACTTATTACAGGGAACACGTTCTATCGAAGTCTCTGGTTGGATACGTGCGGATTTCAAGTCCAACTTGTCTTCAGAACATACTTAGAGAACTGAATATGATTAGAGGAGTTGTTCTCTCTACCTTTCAGAAAGATCATCATTGTTTCTTTTTTTTTTTTTTTGCTTATCCCTAGTACACGTGGTACAGGCCAAGGTAATCATGGTGGGTAGAGATAGGCGACTACTTTTACTGTAAGTGCACCGCATGTCTACACATTAGAAAATCAGTTAGACTTTGCACTTACAAATGTGCCAGAGCCCCGTTTGGTTACTTGCACTCGCTGGTGGGGTTGGACTTTTGCAAGAATCGGGGTCCATTGAAGCATTTTTTTTTAAAACAGAAAAAAGTGCCCAATGCGGGAATCGAACCAGGGTCGTAGCGGTCGAACACCAACGGTTTAGACCATCCTTCCACCGACCCCCTTTGTTTCTTTGTAATTTCAGAAAATTGTATTCAAGGCTAAGAATAATTAAAACATTAAATTCTTTAATTAAAAAGGCATATATTGGATCAAAATAGAATTTATTTAACCAATATTTTAGTTGGCTGAACGCCAACCTTTTTCAAAAAAATATTATAACATATTAATGTATAATGTTATAATAATACCTTGATAAAGGTTGGCGTTCAGCCAACTGAAATATTGATTTAAAAAATTATATTTTGATCCAAAATATGCCTTTTTAATTAAAGATCTATTTATGGATTGCTTTATTTTCAAAACATTAAAACATGTTTCGAAAGAATTAAGATTATAAAAATATTATATACTTTTAACTCTTTGGAAGCATTTTCAGTGTCTATTACGCCCATTTGACCTTAAAACCCCTTTCCTTGAGTTAAGAAAAATGATGATGAACCCCTAGTAGGCTTTACCGTAATGCCTGCACCACGCTGACGAGGCTCAATAGCTCAAAATGCAAGCCATGCCAGTTTTTTTCTTAACATTTGACCTATTTTATGAAGATAAAAATTCAACGTTCAGTTTGTGTTTCTTTTTTTTTTTAATAGCAGTGTTCCATTAGAAACATTCAGTTGTACAAAATATTTGGATAAAACACGTTTCTGTTTAAGATTTGGTCTACTTAGCGTTTATTTCATTCTGGTCAATGTTATTTAATTATTATAACTATTACACCTGTGATATAGGCAATTATAATCATGGTGGGTAGTTAGAGACTGCTTTGAACTTACTGTAAATTCCCCACCTGTAGAAAGCATATCCCCCCCCGTAGAGATCAGTTTGAATGTTGTGCTTACAAATTCCTTGATCTCCTTTGAATACTTTAGCTTACTGCTGGGATTGGACCTATGCGAAAATTGAAGGCCATTTAAGCAATTATTTTTCAGAAAATAAAATAATCCATTGTGGGATTCGATCCTTTGTGGTAGATGTAGAAAATCTACAGTATAACCCATTCCGCTAATAACCCTACTTTTGTTTAAAAATGATAAAAAAAAACTGTCTATTAAAATCAAGAATATCTTTCCCGTCTAAAGATACCCAAATATTGTGTGTCATCTATTGACCGTCTCTGCAAATTGCAATCTAGCTTTGGATTGAATGTCTGTCTGGACGCCAAGGTTTTCGGTATAGCTCTCGTCAGTCCAGAACATTCTTTGATTCTATGATATCCACAAGGAATTAATAAAGTCTTCACAATTTGACTAATATGTTTTTACCTGGCAATTGCGGTGGCCCGATGAGACAGAAGGTTCTGCGGAGTGGGCGGGCGGGTGTCCGGGTCGGGGGGCGGGATGAAGGACCACGGGCAGCGATAGTAGACAGGTGACGGGTCATGTAAATGGTGATCCAGGAGTCTCCAGCACAAACATCACATTATGATGCATTAGCGCGCTATCTGTTATGAAAATTCTAAACTATTATAGACGCGTATGATTCTTTCACAAATAAACAATTTCTATTGTCCTTACTGCAATGGAAAATTTAATGGGAGAGCCTGGCTCATCAGTGGTTTACCCTCCCAGTGGTATGGTAGATTAAACTGGCAAAACCGCTGGGAGGGTTCACAACTGATGAGTCAGGCCCTCCCATTAATTTTTCCATTCAGTAAGGGCAGTAGAAATTGTTTAATTTGTAAAAGAAACATACGCGTCTATAATAGTTTCGAATTATTAAACATCACATTATCAGCGCTGAATGAAAATATAGCATCACCTTGTAACCATCGGTCAAATTTTTAGCAGCTATTCAAGCCGCCCGGTGCCGCACGCTGCTTCCAGGCCTGGCTGATCTCTTCATTCAAGTCTCGCTTCTTCTTGATAATGTTGAGTTTCGGGACCGCCGCGAAGAGGTGGATTACTTTGTATGAGGGTTTGATCCTCCTCCTCTCGAAGAATCTCAGCCACGGGGTCGAGTATGTGATCGTCAACACTTCATATTTCACGCTGGTGAAGAGGACATCATCTGGCATCCGCGTGGTGGGCGATGTAGTAATGGTCTGCGGGGATTCTTCCTTGCCGAATCTCCGTACGGCCAGCTTGTTGGAGAAGGTTAGTTTGGAGGAGCGTTTGAGCGGCTCCCCCTGACGGATGTTGCCGTCAATTAATGTCAGCTCTTCGTGGAAATAGACCTCCGCAATCTCCCAATATGTCTTTGGAGGCTGATCGCCAAGTTTGGATCGTTTAGCTCCTCTTATACACATTATAATACGATCACAGATCCTTTTATTTCAACACAATTTCGTCTCTCCATTGTTGGTCTTACATAAAGTTACCATTTCTGGCCAGACATTCAAACTACTCTTTCGACATGGATCTCGATGAAATATTTTAAAAAGTGTTAAATTGTGTTTATAGTGTGGCAATGAAGGACATGGATGGTAAATGAGTGTCACTTCTACTATATATATCCTCATTTTAATAAACATTCATTTTCACGAGAACTTCATATTATAGCTGATCCATTTCAAGTTTTAAATTTTGATATTGAGTATTCTCTTGAAACCTTCTCACAAAAAAAAAAAACAATTCTCTCCTTCTATCCTTACTGCACTGAAAAATATTGGGAGGGCCTGGCCCAACCATGGCTCAGCTGTTTGACCAATTTAAAAACAAAATATCATTAGAAGACCATCAATATTACCACGTGGAAAATTAGGGAAGAAAAAACTTCAGGAGGAAACAAAATTTATTTCTGGGAAGGACAAACTAAGAAAGGTAAACAAAAGATAAGCCACGAGGGAAATTTACAGAGTCGCAAGATATAAAAATAAAAATGACCACTCTGTTGAATAAAAAATAATAAAATTAAGAAATACTATGTTACATAAATTAAATTAATACATACTATGTTACATAGCTTCTTCCCTATGGGAGCTGTGACCCACAGCTAGCAATTATTGTAGATACTGACGTGGATTTGACGTGCTTCTGCCAAGGATTCCATCGAAGTCTTGGAACTTTGTCCCTAGTACCTTTGCGTCCATTTTCTTGCGGCGTGAAGAGCGGCTTTGTCGTCGTATCGTCTATAGGGACATCGTCATCTTCGAGGGAAGTCTTGGCTTTAGCACGGCGGTGGAATCCTGATGTCAGTCTCCGAAAATGTAGATCACAGCACCCATGGCTTCAAGGTCTTCTCGGCGATCTTCAGTGTGTCTTCCCTAACTTACCCAGCATCTCCACCAAAATGCCACGTGGAAAATTAGGGAAGACAAAAACTTCAGGAGGAAACAAAATTTATTTCTGGGAGGGACAAACTAAGAAAGGTAAACAAAAGATAAGCCACGAGGGAAATTTACAGAGTCGCAAGATATAAAATAATAAAAATAATAATATAATAATATAAATAATAAAAAATAATAAAATTAAGAAATACTATGTTACATAAATTAAATTAATACATACTATGTTACAATATATTTAGGCAGCGGTATAAACAAATTGATACATTCTGAAAGTCAGGTGTTGATATTAAAAATATTAATATATAATAAAATATTAATATAAAATATTTTTAATATATATATATAATTTATATAAATTATATTTTTAAAATATAGAAAGAGTCAATTAAAAAAGTTTTGTTTACAAATTTGGGATTTGAACCTGAACCATTTATCAATGAGAGTTCCACGTATGTAGACCACTACTCCACCAGCCCAGTTGTAAAATAGAGTTTACACACATTTATAAAGAATGGAATTTCAGCGAGTGGAAACGATAGATTGCTCCTACAACGGCCCATTTTCCCGAGATAATTATTTTTGATGCATATTTTAAGCCGCAATTTTCTAACTTTTTCCTTAAATGTGAGATTTTCTTCCCCCTTTTTAAAACATTTTTTCTTTTCTAATTTGTAAAAATGAAAGCTAAAAAAAAGGTCAGTTAAAAATCTCGTTTGTATAAAAAAAAAAATGGTGGGAACGTTTTTTTCCCAGCGTGCACACTAATTTAAATTCGTTCCATTTTATTTTCATTTAAATTCTAATTAGTTTTAAGATACAAAGTTTAAATGGTGAAAATAAGATTTGTGTCTTTCTGAAGTAAGCAACCATTTCGTTCTCTTTCTCTTGGTCTTGAGTTGGGTAATGCCAGCCATCACCCCGACCTGCCTACTCTGTGGGAAAGGACTCTCGCAGTTCATCGGTGGCGGAGTCTTTCCCGCGGTGGGCGTTACCAATGACGACTTGTATAATTATATATACAGTAAACTCTCCTATAACGCGATTAATGTGTTCCGTGTTGTATGAAATCGCGTTATAGGAATTCGCGTTGTACGAAATAAAACTTGTATAACGCGAATGTTGTTAGGGTAAATTGTTAGTGACAAATATCGCGTTGTATAAATAAATTTGTCGCAATTTTTTTATCGCGTTGTACGAAATCGCGTTGTTAAAACTCGCGTTATAAGAGAGTCTAATGTATGTATATTTATCAATTATATTTATATATTTATATCTTTTGAAAATAGAGCAATCCATATTCAATTCATTAGATAATAAAAGGCATATATTGGATTTTGGATTTTATAAAATATTTATATAAAAATATTTTATAAAATCCAATATATGCCTTTTATTATCTAATATTTATATCTATTTATTCCTATATTTATCATTATTTAATCTTATTTATCCATATTTATATTTATTCTGTATTTAACCATATATAATCTTATATGAACATTGTAATAAATCAGTTTTAATCTCAATCTCTTTCATATAGGATATTGATAGAGTGCCATCTACTGATCACTTTGTGAACTATTTTCAATACACAGAGTAAATTCTATGAAACTTTGTTAATATTCATATTGAACACAAAATATTATAGTGCCATCTATATATGATAAACGAAACTATTTAGCGCAATTTTCAAAATAAATACTTATCGTAAAGATAGAGGCTGCCTGGCCGGCATTTATATTTCTTGAAAATAAAGATACTTCGGCCAGTAAATCTTTTTATTACTATATAAAAAGATTTACTGGCCGAAGTATCTTTATTTTCAAGAAATAAATTACTTGTTACTATCATTACTGCGATGGGAAAATACTTGAGGAGCCTGACTCATCATTCTTTTATAAATATTTCTGTAGTTTTCCGAGTTTGTGTCTGTGGGATGGTTGCATGCGTGTTGGTGTGGCTTGGGGAAAGGCCGCTGATAAAATTATAATTGAAATTAATTTATTTAAAGCCAGAAATATATAAAGAGAAAAGAAGTAACGGCCGTTGGGAGCAAGCCTTGTTGTTGACGACGCGCGTGGCCAGAAAAGTCCCGGATGACGTCCGCGCATGCGTAGTGACGTGTTCTCCCAGCTTGCGCTTGCCGAGGCATAGTGGGGCCGCCACACTACTGACCGTAGTGTGTGTATTGAAGCTTTCTCCCAGTTCGCGCTCGCTGAAGCAAAGTGTGGTCGCCACATGTCCATATAGTTTGTTTAAATACCTTAACCAAGAATTCCTCTACAATGTCGAATATATAAACAGAGAATATCCCAATGCAATATTGTTATACCTTCGCTGCCATGTCAAGGATGTCCAAATAAACACACGGTGAGGATCACTGTTCAACTCCTCCTTATTTACCTTTATTTACATTATGAAGAACAAAGTAAGCAACATACAGAGAGCACCATCCAACAACTGCTTGGCGACACCGCTTGGAGGGTTTAACAGTGATGAGCCAAGTCCTCCTAAATCTTTTTAATGCATTAAAGACAGTAGGAACTTGTTTTATTTAGAAAAGAAAAATATTTATTATAAAGAGGGTATTTACTTTTTAGTTCTCCAATAAAATTATATACAAGAGGTATTTATAATACAATATAATGCGGCTTGTGATTGTAAAACGACATTTGAAAATTATCCCGCATGTGTTTCGTTTGAACGAAAAATCAAAATTTATTTTAAGGAGAAATAACGATTATTTCTAACCTTAGTGATGAGGTATTAAAGGATGAATTGTGAAGAGTAATGATAAACGTAAAAATAAAAGTGTCCAGGGATGGGAATCGAACCCACAGTGTTCCGCTTACCGAGCAGATGCCATGTCCACTAGGCTACTCTGAACATATTTTTTAGTTCGTAAATAATACATAAAGTAATTTATAATACAATATAATGGGGCTTGTGATTGTAAAACGACATTTGAAAATTATCCCGCATGTGTTTCTTTTGAAAGGAGAGAGATAATATATCAATTTATCCCAAGGAAAATATAATAATAATGAGAGTGGTCAGCCACCGTCCCGTTTTCCTTATTTGCCGATAAGATTCCGAGAACCCCTCACACCTATGGTCGTCGTCCCCCGGAGTCCAGTGATGATTGACAGGTGTCCCATGGAGCTTACTGTGGCTGGGGTTGCAGAGCTACTTGACAATATCGCGTTAAAATGGTTTCCTTCTTGTACATAGAAAGCGTGCTAATGCCCTAGTTGCCATAATATTGTTATGATGAGAAAGCTTCGGCATCCCCGTGGTGAAAAGCAGGGTCACTTCGACCACATGTGTTTACCCTCAAGAATAGCTGAGCAACAACAAGTAGGACGACTTCAGTCTTTACCGTCAGCTGAGCTTCTTCCATCTTGACTGGTCCGCCCCGCTCAGCTATTCTTGGGATCACACACGTGGTCGAAGTGACCCTGCTTGCTACCACGGCGTTTCCAAAGCTTTCTCAACATAACAATATTATAGAAACTACGGAATTAGCACGCCTTCAATGTGCAATAATTGAAACCATTTTTTAACGCAATATTTTTCTTTTCTAAATAAAACAGGTTCCTACTATCTTTACTACAATGAAAAATTATAAGAGGGCTTGGCTCATCACTGGTAAATCCTCTAAGCGGTTTCACCAATTTAATCCACCAGACCGATATGAGGTTGCATGTATGCATCTTCTATGATTTTGGAATTTTCTGCTCTTTTATATCCGAAACTAGAATGGAATTCTTTATATCGTACAGAAGGAACATACCTTATTTATAAAATAAACAAAATTTCGCTAAAATGGTTTTCTTTCTTGTAACAATTATAGAGCGGTCTGGTAGATGAACTAAATACTTCCAATATTTTACATAGCAATATAAAGACAGGTGAAAATTATTTTATTCTGAAAATAAATTCGTGCTAAATTTCAAGTTAGTTCAAGACAAATATAGAAAAAAAAATGGATATCAGTTTCCCTATAGGTTATAAACAACTGCTGCAAAAATCAAGTCTCAACTGCCAATAACTTTTTCAAAATCCACGCACGGACATATGTATCTGGAGACCATAGTTTCGGTCTATAACCACTTGAAGACCATGCTTTTGGTTTACGACCACCTGAAGACCGTAGAATCAACCTACGAACCCCCTCTATATAGACCGTGATTTCAACCTACGACCACCTTGAGACCTGGTTTCGGTCTACGACCATTTTGAGACCGTAGTTTCGGTCTATGACCATCTTGAGACCGTAGTTTCAACCTACTACCACCTGGAGACAATGGGTCCGCCCATAATAATAGCATGTACTATGTATATAACTGGGATACTGATCCTTGCAATGTGTGGATTGTGTCAGGTTCGACCTCGTGGTGAATGGAGGTGGGGCCGTCACACTGCAGTTCCAGAGGAATCCGTTCCATCCTGCCAAGAGGGCGGTCCTCGTGCCCTGGAACCGCATCGTGGTGGTCGAGCCCCCAGTGGTGATGGGAGGATCCCCTGGCCCACCTGCCACACCCCCGGGACCCTGCCCCGCCCACAACCGCTCCCACACCTTCCCCGAGGTCCGGGTGTCCCCCAGCGATGGGGAGGGGGACACGTCCCCCGGGTGTGGGGAAGATAACGTCGCCCTCATCGAAGATAGAGTAAGAAGACTGGGAGTTGTGATATTTTACTAATCCATACTGGCTAAGGGTTTAAAAGTCATACTTGAATATCACACATTAATAATGTGTACACGCTGGTGGAAACATAAAGTGTTACACTCAGAAGGATTTAAAGAAGAATAAGAAAAATAACTCAGATTGACTTTTTGTGTACTGTAAAGAATTACATTTATGAAATCAATTTTCATCTATCGACAAAATAGAGAAGTAACTGTATATGTTAAATCAAACATCACTCCACAATATAATTCATCGCTAGAAGAATCAGTTCCACCACGATATTTTATCCAGTAACTGATGTAACTTGTTATGCTGTAGGTCCTGCAACAGTCGGCCAGGATCCCAGATACTTCCACCCGTCTGGTGTGGAGAAGCAGAGGCTCCAGTCCAGGGTTCCTCACATCCCTACACTTACGGCTCACCAGGACCGAGGCCCCAGCTGGACTGAAGTCCGTCTTCCTACGCATCGAGATCGAAGGTGTAGTCCACCGTCGGACCTTCGAGCCTGCCCCCAGCCTGGAACATGCCTTCCACTGGGACCGCCGCGACGTCTACAAGCAGAAAGTCTTCGGATGGGCCTATGCCACCGGTAAGTCCTTTAGTCATCTACCAACGTTGATTTCGTAACCACCGCTTTTAAAAAGACGTCGAGATTAGTTTGTACTTACATTTAGTCAGTCTTCGTAATAAATAAGCCACAGTCTTCACAACTGTCTTCTCTCAAATGTCAGTGTCTTCTCTACTCAAGACTGTCCCGAGGCCGATATTTCTTGTAGCGTCCACATCCCATCCAACCTAACCCCCCCCCTCCTCATAGCTCTTCGCTTTCACAGATAATGCAACTTATCTTCAAGTATTATCAACTCAACATTAATACAATAAGTGCAATATCTTGACTATATAAATTCCATTTATTGAGGAGAGCTTAAATACATCAAAATATATCAAGCTATGAAAGTTATGTACAGGAGATGATGACTTATATATAACTCGTACAATAAGGAGGTTTAAATTTCTATGAAATATAGACACTTCGGCCAGTTAGAGTTTTTTTTTATTTTCTCAACGTTTCGACAAGAATCTTTTGTCTTCGTCAGGAGAAGTAAATAAAAATAAAGAATTTGGCAAGGCGTTAAAAAGTGTCTATTTTTCATAGTAATATGAATGTCGGCCAGGCAACCTCTATATTCGAGAGGTTTGAATTGTTATTTTTGGTATCATTATGATTACTTTCCACTTTGAATTTTGAGGTTCCTCCACTTATCCTCAGGCGGCTTCTATCACCTCGGGGTTGCCTTGATTTCGTTCCTCTATTCCCCTGAGTTGGATTGACTGTCTGAAGACTGAAAGTTGTGATCTTATACTGATCCATTCTATCGGTTTAAGTATTACTTGGATATCACACAGTATTAACGTACACTCTGGTGGAAACAGAAAGTGTTACACTCAGAAAGATTTGAAGATAAATATAAAATTTGACTCGAATTAACTTTTTGTGGACTGTAATAAATGATTGAATTTTCGATGAAAATATCTAGAAGGCAGTTGAATACAGGTACATTTACATTTTTTTTTCAAACAGTATGTAATTCATACCAGGTTTCACGATATTTTATCAGTTTCTTCTGGATGTAACACTTTCTATAAGAAATTGAACTATTAAGTGTACGAATTTTATTTTTCAAATAGAATAAATTTCCCACTATCCTTATTGTGATGGAAAATATTGGGGGAATCTTGGTTATGGTATATAAGAAAACTATGGGCACAGGTTTCAATGACAGTAGAATTACATGTATGTATTTGCCCATCGAGTAATGCTATTCCGCCAACAATCCATTCAAGGTCACTTAGATATAAAAATGTACATAAATATCATAACCAAGATCTTCATTATAGTCTCGAATATATAAGCATAATCTCCGAATACTTGATAAATTGAATTGGCTAAACCTCTTGGAGAAGTCACCACTGATGAGCCAAGCTCTCCAAATCTTTTCATCGCAGTAAAGACAACAGGATGTTTGTTTTAGTTGAAAAGCAATAATGCGTGCATATATGATATATTTTTTTCATATATATAGATAGTGCACGTTATAATATTATATATATTACCTTATTTATATAACGCTCTCTATATAAACACGCTCATTTTGAATTTGAGTGCAGCTCTTCGCATTTAAGAATATAAGAACAAAAGTCTGCTTAAGCGACATTTATTAAAATTTAGATTTTATATATTCAGAATAGAAGATGACAGAGAGGCTGATAGACTATCTGCGACGACAGGGTGGTTTGTCGCAGTGTCCGTGACCTACGTCTACCACGGCTGTGACCGTCCAGTACAACATGTCCTCGCTGTCCGGCTCCCTGCCTTCGACCTGGACGTCACAGACCTGGGTGGCTGGAATCTGGAGATGCACCATCGCCTGGATCTACATTCAGGTCGGTGATACCTCTCAATCTTCTCTCTAGTTTGACTCAATCGTGATTCAAGTTGATCAAGCGAGCGAACATATAAAAAATCTACGATATTCAATACACATTTAAATGATGTGTTTCTTCAATACAATCTACGTGGCTTTAGCTTTCCGTCTAAAATTTCTCTTCACATCTTCACAAGTGACAATGTGTTTAGAAGCTGAATTCAAATCCAGTCAATCCGAAGGTTGAAATACACTCAGAAAAATTGTCCAATTCGCAGATTTTTCTCTAAATTTCCATGTCGATGTCTGCCCATTATCGTTAACCAAGTTCATCATATTGAAGATATCAAAAAGTATTGTCAAATGGTCTGAGGTAACAGAAACTACTGAGGTTCTCCAGTTATACAGAAGATCTGCAGTATTTCGTATCATCTCAAGTCCTTTTGGAGAATTTTTCCCTATAGCTAGCCACGTAGATTGTATTGAATAAATGTTTATTGAATAACATTGATTTAAATTATTCGTTTTCATTTGATTATATATTTATATAGCTATATAAACACAAATATTCATCTCTAAGATCGAATTAAAACAATAATCAATAGCAGAAACACCTGTAAGAAAGCTAAGAGTTATTCTTTCAATTCACAGACAATTAGATCGCTGAATTTGTCACAACAGATTTGGATTATTCTAAATTATTCAAATCAATTACCCTGCAAGGTTTTTAATGATATATTTTATTGGAATCTTTCGAGGTATTTATATTTTTCACCTTGGGGTACAATAAATGAGTTATGAAACATAAATGAGTGTTTACAAAGAGAGTTTAAAATGCATCCCTCTAAGGGTGGAGTTTTTTTTTTTTTTTTGCGAAACATTGAACTTACAAGCTAATGCCGTATTAATTGTTTTCGAATTGAATAGATAGTAGATTCACTGCTCTTTAAGTGCATAGAACTTTCATTAAAATGCTACAGAGGATCTCAAAATATTGGTTGGATCCCTGTTAAAAGCTTTCTTTTTTCAGAAGAAGTGTCCAATGCGGGATTCGATCCCGGGTAGTTGCTGTTTGAAATCGACGGTTTATATCACACATCCACTCACCGCCCTTTTTACTTATCATCATTATTATAATAAATACAAGTATTTTCTTGTTATTCACTAAAATAATCCCTTGTATTAATATTAAATAAAATCAATCAGGCCTCCAGGGAAAAATGTATTTTCAAAACATTTTTATTCTCTAGCTTTCGGGAACAAAACATGGTATTTCTCCTGTAGAAGGGCGTACATACCCGAAAGCTAAAGAATACAAATGTTTTGAAAATACACTTTTCCCTTGAGGAATGATTGATTTTACTCAATATTTTCTTGTTATGTTCAGGAGAATTCTAGGGCTCTAATTAAAGGCTGTGTGTATTACAACAGGCCTATCTTCTTCTATCTTTTATTTCTTTTATCATAGTTGCAAAATGAAGTTATTTAAGGACATCAAAAAGCACTGAATGAATGTGTGATAATGAAGGATGCAGGTGTACATCAGGACCATATTTCCATCTCAAACACCAATTAGCCAGCTTATTAAATCCAATAACCAATCCTATTTACTTCGTTTTCCGCCAATTGAACCAACTCTCCTCCTATTTCAATTAAAATCGGTTTAAACCATTCTCCCCAGATTTAGAAAACCCACAGCTAATCAACGCTAGACGCCTGAGGCCTGATCCAACATTTCTACAATTCCTTACAGAATGAATTCCTGACAAGAATTAGACAAAGAGATGACTTTTTTCTTCTTTACGAAGCTTTTTCGAACAATTTGATAACTACTAACTTTTATATTTATTCTTGATTTAAAACCAAGTTTTTTAGCATTGAAATTTTCTGTATTATATCTTAAATTATTGTCCAAATCCTGTTTTTTAATTAACATTATTAAACTACAAGAGAAAATTGGATGAAAAGTTTTGTAACGATTATTATATGTAGCAACGATTTGGGCTAGTGATAACAACAAAATGGTCGAACAAATACAAAAAAGTTAAATTTAAAAAGCTCTTAAATTACCTACATACACTGCACACTTTATTAAGATTAGAAACTGTCAGTTTATCACTCATATTAAATTCTACCAAATTAACCTTGAAATATTTTTCAGAATTTCAGAGAATGAATAATAACAGACTGCCTAAGCTGTGTTGGAACAGATTACGTTGTTTTTGTTGTCGTGTCCAATGAAGAGCCTCAGATGTCTCCATGCATCTCTATCACAGCAGTCGCAATGTCCACTATCTTGGGTGTGTAAAGCTGCTGCTCTGGGTCTATGTCAATTTTTTGCAAGACTGCGGCCATTTCTGGGCATGAGAATATGTGAGTAGGTGTTGCTCTTCATTGGAAAATGAGTGCCGTTGCCACGTTATTCACCTTGGAAACGAATCAGAATTTGGTCGAATATTCTAAGGGTCCAGGGTGGGACCGCAGAGAGGTGAACAGATTACGTGAAATATATCTATATCAACAAGAAAACCCATAGTACTCTATAGAACTATTTTTGAACTCCTTAACCATTGCCAATTTCCATGGCTAAATAATATAATGAACTATGAGATTATTAGAGAAGAACTTCCTAAATTACTACGAACAAAAACAGAACAACTTATACAACAAGACTTGGCGAGAATGGAATACTCAAGGTCTTACTCTGGTTATAAATCATTCTACAATAGTTTTATTCCAGAACAATATTTCTCTTTATTATAAATAAACGTTCTTCCCTGATTTATAATATTATAAAGTAAGTAAAGCTTCCAGGGTTAAGTTTCTTGTTTTATTATCGTGATACTCCTGTAGAAGGACTGACAAGTCCGAAAGTTTGAAAATAAAAATTTGAACAAGAAACTTAACCCTGGAAGCTTTATTTACTTTATAATATTTCTCTTTGTCTTCAAACATAAAAGAATACATTACTCAAGTCCTAATTACATCAACATTCTTAAAAGACGATCATCTTCAAATCATCAAAAATGAAGCCATTTATTGTAAGCTTTGTGGAATAAAAACTACAAAGGTCCCACTATCTATCATATTGTATATATATGGAGGAGGAAAGGGAAAACAATTTGCAGGTCATTAACCAGATATATGTTGAACCAGTTCAACTGAATAAAATCAGAAAACCATAGCTATAGAACTATACAACTATCATAAAGTGGTCTGGGGAAAAATAGCCTCACAAAATAAAAGTCAAAACATGTATATATATAGAACAACTCTCTTTCTATACCCTTAATTATATAAATAATTGGTTTAATTTTGTCCTTTTTTGTACGGTGAATTATTACAAGGTAGATTGCCTTAATAAAGCTTTTGTTGTTGATGTTGTATATTGTAATCTACAAAATGACTAGGCAGTTAGGGAAAAATTAGCTAAACTCCATCTTTATTTACAATCCGAGCTACTAATGGTGTTTGACATATTGGTAGATATTGTTTCCATACAATGAATGTAAATCTCCTGAATATTAATAAAATAATGCAACAGGGGTTTCTGGAGTTGTGTTTCTTTTCATTTTATTATTACATTCTCAAGCTTTCGGGAATTTCACCCTTCTACAGGTGTACAAAAATGACAAAAATTGTTCATTAAACAAAAAATATTTTATTTTGAATTTCTGTAGAAGGATCAAATGCCAGAAAGATTGAGAATACAATAGTAAAATGAGAAGAAGCTCATCTCCAGAAATCTGTGTTTCATTATTTAATAAATTAGAAGATATCGGTTTCTCACAATATACATCGTACAGGCCATGATATTCATTGTGGATAGTGGTTAGCGAATGTTTTTTTTTAATTGTAAGTACATCACATGTTTATACAACACCAACTACCCGGGCTGTCCAGTACACTGGTATAGACTAATGCTAATCATTTTACCCGCGCCCTGAGTGGATTGCTGAGTTGAACCAGTTAACCAGGAAGTTCCATGCTGAGTTGAGTCTGGCCATAGATGTAGGATAGAGGTGGATCAGTCCAAGCAGGATAGCTGTTTGTATCCTATGTCACAGTTGACCAGGAAGTTCCATGCTGAGGTTGAGTCTGGTCATAGATGTAGGATAGAGGTGGGTCAGTCCAAGTAAGATACTGTTTGTATCCTATGTCACAGTTGACCAGGAAGTTCCATGCTGAGGTTGAGTCTGGTCATAGATGTAGGATAGAGGTGGATCAGTCCAAGCAGGATAGCTGTTTGTATCCTATGTCACAGTTGACCAGGAAGTTCCATGCTGAGTTGAGTCTGGCCATAGATGTAGGATAGAGGTGGATCAGTCCAAGCAGGATAGCTGTTTGTATCCTATGTCACAGTTGACCAGGAAGTTCCATGCTGAGGTTGAGTCTGGTCATAGATGTAGGATAGAGGTGGGTCAGTCCAAGTAAGATACTGTTTGTATCCTATGTCACAGTTGACCAGGAAGTTCCATGCTGAGGTTGAGTCTGGTCATAGATGTAGGATAGAGGTGGGTCAGTCCAAGCAGGATAGCTGTTTGTATCCTATGTCACAGTTGACCAGGAAGTTCCATGCTGAGGTTGAGTCTGGTCATTGATGTAGGATAGAGGTGGGTCAGTCCAAGCAGGATACTGTTTGTATCCTATGTCACAGTTGACCAGGAAGTTCCATGCTGAGGTTGAGTCTGGTCATTGATGTAGGATAGAGGTGGGTCAGTCCAAGCAGAGTATCTTCTTATCAAAATTCGAAACTATTATAGACTCGTATGATTCTTTTTAAAAATAAACAATTTCTACTTCCCTTACTGCAATGGAAAAATTAATGAGAGGGCCTGGCTCATCAGTGGTGAACCCTCCCAGCGGTTTCGCCAGTTATACTACAATACCGCTGTTATATTGCATTTTTCGATCTTCCTTTTATAATGATACTGATACTAGACTCTTGAAATGGGTATTTTATATGAACTATGGATATAAGCTTTGTGGACAGCAGAATTACATACAATTATAAAAGAAAGATATAAAAAATGCAATATAACAGCGGTATGGTAGATTAAACTGACGAAACCTCTGAGAGGGTTCACCACTGAAGAGCCAGGCCCTCCCATAAAATTTTCCATTGCAGTAAGGACAGTAGAAATTGCAAGGAACTCTTCCTAGTAAAATTTGAAATGAACCAGGCGATATGGAAAAAAAAGACACCCATCTTCCTCATCGCCTGGTTCATTTCACAGTAGAAACTGTTTATTTTTAAAAAGAATCATAGGCGTCTATAATAGTTTCGAATTTTGATAACAGGTGGCGCGCTAATGCATCATAATGATATCTTCTTGTATCCTATGTCTCAGGAAAGCTGGAGAGCTGAAGAGGAGATGTGGTCAAAATAAAACTTATATAAAATGAACATGTTGTATGATCTTGAAGATAAAGGATTCTGCATTCTTAAGTTTTTTTCTATAATGATTATTTTCCTGATATATCGAAAAAAAAAAACTCTTCAGGCCCCTCAGTGTCTGTTTTTTTTATTAACTATTTAATATGATGTTAATAAATATAATAACTTATAATTAATTTGATTATTTTTGCTTATTTATTGAGTTTTTATACGCTCAAAGTTATTTTCATTTTCAAAAGTTTTTATCTTTTAAATATATTAATTTTTTTCTTGTATTAGGCATTTTAATACAAAAATTTGCTATTTGAATATACTTCAGATCTTTAATCATATTGATTTCAAATCGTAGCTAAATGTTTATATTTTGACATTTTCAACATCATATATAATTCTGAGTGTTTAAAACTAAATTATTCTTCCATCGTAGATAAAATTTGAGAATTTTATTATTTTTATTATTATATATTTTTATTCAAGATTTAAATGATATTGCCTTTTTTATTGAGCACACAATTTTAAAATATATCGCAACATTTGACAATTTTTTTTCTAAAAAAAAAGCTCTTCAATTTCAAATTCAATTTGACAAATATAAATTCCATCTAGAAAATTGAGTTGTTAGAAATCTATCTATAGATTTGTTGTGTAAAATTAATTCAATCATATTTTCACCAAACGCCCTGATGCAAATATAAAACAAAGCAGACGATATATCTGCCATCAGACGAACAATTTAATCTCGACACGTTTCTGCGCATGCTCAGTTTAATTGATTAGGGGTTGTGTGGGGTCTCACTTGTGAATTCCAATGGAACTATAAGATAACAGATCTCTTTTAAGATATTTGCATAACTCTTGATCTCCTTTACTCTACTTCTTATTTTCTTGTCTTTTTTTTTTTTACATAATACCGCCTATGAGCGTGCTGAGAGATAATTGCATTGTGGAAGTAGGGTTAAGGAAGCTAGAAAATATCATCTTCTTACTTATTACATTCTGGGTGGACTCCATTAAAATGCTCCCTATCTTTTTGTGGCGTTACTAATTCCAAGCCTCCATTTGGCTTTGTGTTTTCGAGGCCCTGCATGAAATGGAGTTTACCTCGAGGTCTATCTAAGTTTGGAATGTTAATGAGGCCGAGCAGACGAACATACGTACTTTGTCATTTTTCCCGCCATTTTTTAAGCCTACTTTTATTCTTCTTTTGGTGTTATATAATTAGGAAATCCTCAGAATTTATCGTTGTGAAGAGTTGAAAATGAATTCTGAAGGAATATATTAGAATTTTCTACTTAGGCGACTACTCTTATTAATATCAACCTGTCTCAACGACCACTTTCGTACAATCTAATATGACAATATATGATCTAATTGAACCTCTAATGAGCAACCAACTCTAAGAGAGGCCAAAAGTTATATGATGTTTTATTTACATTGTATAAATGCGGTAGGCACGTTATATGCAGTCACGGGGCCACGGTGGTTTCAAGCATCAATGGGTAGCACAAAAGTACAAAGGCAAGTTTGATGTCACCTCAGAGAGAGAACAGCGCCGAAGACGCTGACAAGGTCCTGGAAGATGTGATCTACAAGAGAGGGAGAAATGATCTGTTGATGTCCACCCGTTTGTCGGTGTCCAGTAACGGTCGTAAAACTTACTTGAAGTTTCCTGGGAGGAAATGAATAATCTTTGTTGAAATTGGACCTCGGACCTCGCCCTGTCTTGGGTGCGGCGGACTCTCAATAAAACTTTATTGCTTCATTTTGTATTACATGATGGTCAAGCTAGCGCGTTGAATTGGATCTACATTTTGGAACCGTTACACTATTTATAATTATAGTACATATAAAAATCTAGTGTATATTGACATGTATTATTCCATAAATTCACTTTTTGAATTTTACTTCAATTAATATAGTGCATATAGGCAAGAGGTAAAAAATCATTAATGTCTTAGATCTTGAGTTATCATGCTCACTTTGGTGAAACAAAAAATATTGATATAAGAAACCATTAAGCGTTATGTTTCCATGAAATAAAACTACTTCCTACAGTACTTACTGAGTTAGAAAAATGGCGTATATTGCAGTAAGGACAGTAGAAGTATATTTTATTTGAAGTAAACAATATCTCTTAATCAAGATTCGAAACTATTTTAAACGCGTATGATTTTCTTTTTAAATTAAACAATTTCTACTGCCCTTACTGCAATGAAAAAATTAATGGGGGGGGGGGGGGGGGGCTGCCTCATCAGTGGTGAACCCTCCCAGCAGTTTCGCCAGTTTAATCTACCATACCGCTGTTATATTGAATTTTTGGAACTTCCTTTTATAGTGATACTGTTGGTAGACTCTTGGAATGGGTATTTTAGAAGAACTATGGACATAAGCTTTGAGGACAGTAGAATTACATGCAATTATAAATATATAATATGCTTCGAGCAATCGCTCTTCCGCAAATATCAATTTGTGTCTTTTATTAGAACATTTATAATATGATGCATTAGCGCGCCATATGACGCGGGAGACATGCATTATATCCTTCGATATAGTCGAATCTACAATATAGATATCTTAATTCCTGCGACTTATTATATGTACACTAATGGACAAAACTTAAAGAAGTGAAAAGAATTTACTGTCGCCTGTGATATGTATTTTGAAGGAGACAGGCAATTCTTTTCACACTTGGTTATCTCGTGTGTCTTCAATAAAGGTTACTGTGTACCAAATATATTTCGGAGGTATTGTCTAAAACCCGATATAATGCTAAAAGGTAAGACTTCCTTAAGTTTTATCCATGAGTGTATATCATATTCTTTATTGCTGACTCTCATACTGCGTAAAAACAGCCATTTAATACACCTAATTTATGACGATATCCAAACCAATAAGAACAATACATAATATAGAAAAATGATGTGGTAATTGCTGACCGTTGACCCTGTGGAAATAGCCCTGATAAGATATTTAACCCCTGATTTATAGTCCTTTCATCTTAGACTAAATATTCGATGAGTCTAAGAGAGAAGATCTAGAAAATATTAACAATTAAAATATTCTGAGTTGAATAAAGAGTAAATTTATGTCCATAAAAGCAAAGGTCACTTTTATTGACCGTTGCAGCAAACTAGCGTCAGCGGGTCAGTAACAAATCCACAACACCAGCTTCGGCAAACTGAGAAGCGTCCATCTGGAGACCATGGCCATCGGGCTAATGGCCTTCTTCGGCTCAGGGCGGACTTTATACCATAAATCAAGGAATCTAATGAAATCTTCATAAGCGCCAAAGAGGTGTTTAGCTGGAAAAATGCCTAAGCCAAAATATAGATGGAAATTTTTGCCAGAAAAAAATAGATAGCGTCTAGTTTTGACGCTTATTCTGACCTTTGCTTTTATTGATCAATTTCTTCCCAGTATATTTTCATCTATTTATGTCTATATTGAACAATGTGCTAGGAACTAAGAAGGGTTTACTACTGACGAGCCAAGCTTATCAAAGATATTGTATCACTGCAGTAAGAAGTGCATAAAATTGTTTAAGATAAGGGCATGGTAAAAGGATTAGTGTAATCCATTTCTTGTTCTGTAAAAAAATAAAACCTTTATGTTAAAAGCTTCTGTAAAAAAAAAGAAGAAGTCCTGAGAAGCCGACACCTGAGCAAGTCCCCGCTCTGTCTTCAAGTCACGTCCTTCCATCCGAATTCTTTATCTAGTTTGTCTCTCCCGGACCTCCCTGAGTGGGATGACGGACCGGTTACAATGGACTCTGCTAATTTGATTCCTTGGACCTCTTGTTGCTTTGTTTCTGTAACCGCTCTTCTTGCTCATTCTGCATCGACATCATTCACTGTTGTTTATGTTCGTCGTTTCATTCTTTCGTAGAGTTTTCCAACTTTCTATAATATTTTAAAATCCAATTGCCATCTATCGTTAAAATTTGTAATAATTATTTTTTTGCCAATGTGTTTATTTTTATATATGAAATATCATCTCTACAAACCTTACGGCAATGATAAAAGTTATTAGATGAGAACATATATTTTTTTATCTAACAAAATCATATTTAAAGAATTATACTTTCCCATAGTTCGCAGAAGTTTTTCAATAGAATATCAAATAAATAATTGATTTGACTCTTTACAGCTAATACATAGCACTGAATAAGTTTAGCTAAATATAAAATCTATTCCCAAATCCCTATAAAATAAACAAAAGGCATCTTACAACTTATAACAACTCTTACGACAATATCTAAGAAGACAATGAGTGGTAGAAAAACTTTAAAAAGCTTCTTACAGAGACTTAATAATAAAGAATTTATAGTAGAGGAAGCTCCTAAATGGATAATTTAAAATACTGTTATTGACATTCCGTCATTGATTTTAAGTTTTTTTTTAACTGAGGATTTGAAAAGAAACATTAAAACCTCTATCGACAACTTGTCAAAGGGGTGAAAGAATGACTAAGCGGGGAGTTCATTTTGTTTGGAGAGCCTCTTCTCTAGCCTCGATTCCCCATTTTTTACATTTTTAAACATTTTTTAGCCTTGCAGAGAATTGACATGGGCCTAGAACAGCAGCTTTACATACCCAAGATAGAGGACATTGCGACTGCTATGATAGAGATGTATGGAGATATATCTTCATTGGACACAACAACAACAGAAAATTGACATGGACCCAGAATAGCAGATGTACACACCCTAGATAGAGGACATTACGACTGCTGTGATAGATATGTATGGAGACATTTGAGGCTCTTCGTTGGACACGAAAACAACGACAACAGAAAATTAACGTGGGCACAGAACAGCAGCTTCACACACTCTAATATAACATTTTCGACTGCTGAGATAGAGATGTATGGAGATATCTGAGGTTCTTCATTGGGCACGGCAACAATAACAACAGATAATTGACATGGACCTAGAACAGCAGCTCTACACACCCAAGATAGAGGACATTGCGACTGCTGTGATAGAGATGTATGGAGACATCTCTTCATTGGACATGACAACAACAGCAACAATAATTGACATGAACCTATTATAGAACAGCAACTTTACACACCCGAGATAGAGAACATTGCGACTGCTGGGATAGAGATGCATGAAGACATCTGAGGCTCTTCATTGGACACGACAACAACAACAGATAATTGACATGGACCAAAAACAGCAGTTTTTCATACCCAAGATAGAGGACATTGCGACTGCTGTGATGGAGATGCATGGAGAAATATAAGGCTCTTCATTGGACACGACAACAACAACAGAAAATTGACATGGACCAAAAACAGCAGCTTTTCATACCCAAGATAGAGGACATTGCGACTGCTGTGATAGAGATGCATGGAGATATCTGAGACTCTTCATTGAACACAACAACAACAAAATAAACATTTTTTACACATTATTTCACTGAATAATTAGAAAGATATAAATAGAACAAAATAAATACTCAATTCTGGAAAAATTCAAGTGACATGTTGACTCTTCTAATATCTGACAAAGATAATTGGGCGCAAAAAAATTGTATTATAGTTAGAATTTTTTGAACAAGTTAAACTCTATATAATTATCATTGATAAAATAAATCTTGCCTACTCCAAAAATACCCCTATACAATTTTAATAAAATTTCTCTTGAAGAAGGAACAAAAGTTAACGGCGACGAGTTCCTTTTATTAATACTGTAAATTCGGCAAGCTTTCAGACTTTGACGTCCTTCGACAGGCAACTTTCCAAGAAACTGAAAGATTATATTTATATAAAAGTAAATATTTACATAATTAGAACTTTTTTTGGCGAATTTAAGATGGTTTTTGCCTTTCCCTGCATCCTAAGGTAGTCATCCTTTTCTTAGAACAAATTTGTTTACATAGATAAAGAGAAAATAATTTTGTATAATAATCATTAAATTCGCTAAGAAAATTTCTAATTATGTAAATATTTACCTGTATGTAAATATTATCTTTCAGTTTCTTGGAAAGTTGCCTGTCGAAGGACGTAAAAGTCCGAAAACCTGCCGAATTAACAGCATTAATTAAATAAACACGTTGCCGTTAACTTTTGTTCCTTCTTCAAGAAGATGTCAGGCGATTCCTTCTCTTGTAAAAATTTCTCTATGAGAGACCACTCACGCTAGAAGACATCTCTCTAAAATGGTAACTTGGGCTCTGGAACTAAGTATCCTTTAGAGAGAGGTTCTACTGTATATTGTGAATGGTAAAGTTTGGATGATCGAATAGTTGGGCGGTTTCTAAGGAATTTTGTGATAGAAGTCTGTGGTTATGTGCTGGTATAGGAAATATAAATAAGTTTATAACGTCCCTGCGAGGTTTGACACCAATAGGGGTATATGGGAAATTTTGGGAGATTATATAGTCTTGAATTCTTCACCATTTTATCTTAATAAAAAATTTATAGAATATAAATCACAATTAAAAGAAAATTTCAAAGGTCATGATCATCGTTAAAAGCGATTTTTTCTACAAATTTATTTTGACTAGCGAGAGAGAGAGAGAGAGATATTGAGATTTAAAACTTCTTTTATTAATCGTTCTTTAAGATTATATAAGGTTAAATATATAAAATAAATAAAATATATGAATAAATGAGATTATATAATGATAAATATGAAAAAAAACAAAAGAAAAAAATTTGAAAATAAAATAAAACGGTCAGGTGTTGGTTTTAAAAATAAAAGAGGCATATCCTGACCAGGAGCACGTATGCTTTTTAGATGACAGAGAGCGCCATTTAGTGGAAAAGAAATCAACTAAACATTGATGGCGTGGATCGCTTTTCTTGATTTATCAAGAAATTGGGTCGGCCAAATATCAGGGAACAGGTTAAATCAATGTTTACTTGATTTCTGTTCTACTAGATGGAATTTCGCCATCTAAAAGCACATGTGTTCCTGGTCAGGATATGTCTCATTTATTTTTAATTATAAATATATATAATACAAGATAATGCGGCTTATGATTGTAGAACGACATTTGAAAATTATCCCGCATGTGTTTCTTTTGAACGAATAATCGAAATTTATTTTAAGGAGAAATAACGATTATTTCTAAGCTTAGGGATGAAGTATGAAAGGATGAATTGTGAAGAGTAATGATAAACGGAAAAATAAAAATGTCCAGCCTAGTGGACATGGCATCTGCCCGGTAAGCGGAACACTGTGGGTTCGATTCCCATCCCTGGACACTTTAATTTTTCGTTTATCATTACTCTTCCCAATTCATCCTTTCATACTTCATCCTTAAGGTTAGAAATAATCGTTATTTCTCCTTAAAATAAATTTCGATTTTTCGTTCAAAAGAAACACATGCGGGATAATTTTCACACAAATGTCGTTCTTTAAATATATATAATAATTAATAAATATACAGAGAAAGAGAGAGATTGTATTTGAAATGAAGTGTCAACTTTACTTGAATCTTGTCTTGTCAACCAGTCTGACAGTCAGCTGTGGATGTCCAGGCCTGGTCCAGCGAGGGGATGGCAGCAGACTGGACACAGGGGCCCGGGGCTACTCCCTCACATCTGTGGTGGGGACCGGCCAGCCTCGGGTGGCGGACTGCGGACCCCCGGACTGCCCCCAGGATGACGCCCTGCTTGCCCCCGTGGCCCTCGCCGCTGGACCAGATGGGAGCCTGTACTTGGGAGACTTCGACCTGGTGAGACGTCGAGCTCCTGACGGCTCGTTGTCCACCGTCTTCAGGCTGGCGTAAGTTTACTTAGAGAATCTTCCTTTCTTTACCAAGCATCTACAGTATATAGGTCGCTATTGCTTAGGGTAGAGAATTTATTTTTAATAAATCATATTGGGATGATCTTACGAACATGCATTCTTTTACAAATACTTAACTGTTCTACACACACTACGTACAAATTGTCTTTCCAAAAGCTTTATTTTAAATATAATTCGAATTATTTTTTGATCTTGAGTAAAATTGTCGTTTGATAAGATAACTTGATGTAACATATCTGACAGTTGTGTCACGCTAAAGTTTACCAATCAGTATTTAACAGAGCAAGTAAACATATGACGTTCACTGCTTTAATGACTGGTCAGGGTATAATAACAATTACCTTATTCTTGCTCTTAGCTCGAACACATGTGCAAAGTGATTCGTGGTTTCTTACTCAACTGCTTCCAAAAAAAGGAAGATGGCATATACTCCAAAGGAAATCCCATATACACAGAATAAAATTTTAAACAAAGCTTATTTGCATATTTGTCTTTGACTAGCAGTTTAATTTTTTAAAATACAAATAATGCAAACGCTGTTTAAAATTTCCACTTGTATATTCTTTCTGGAATATTCTTTGTATTTAAGGCATCTTTTCGTAGAGGTTCCTGTAGAAGCAAGCTGAAGTAATCGCGAGTTTTTGTGCAAATCTATATATATATAAATGAATGTTTGTTGGTCCGTCCGTAAGTGATAATCTTCTACATCGCTCAACCGATCGTGATGAAACTTTGGGAAGTTGTTTAGTATACTACCGGGATGGTTTCTGGCTAATTACTCTTTAGAAATAACCTTTCGTTGCATTTTTATTTACAATAAAACGTAAATTCACTCGCAATCAGCGCCCCCTCGCGGCAGGCGTATGGCCTGAAATAGCCTCGCATGAGCGTATTTGTTATTTGAGCATGGACAAATTCCTGGATCAGCTCCGATATCCCAAACAAGAACCTCATCACAAGCCCAAGTGTCAAGATCCCAGGTTTTTCCCTCCCTCGACGAGAATGGGTGCTTCTAAACCGCTTTAGGACAGGTCAGGGAAGGTGTGCAGAGCTGATGAAGTTATGGGGCTACACCAAAGATCCAAATTGTGCCTGCAACGTTCCACAATCAATGTCCCATATACTAGATGACTGCCCGATGTACAAATTCAATGGAGGAATCTCCAATATCCATTCTGTCACTCCGGAAGCCCTGAACTGGCTGAAGGCCTTGCCTCTCAGACTTTAATGACCGATATGTCCTCACTTCTTTTTTCTAGATTTAATTCATTTTGTCTCCTCTCTAATTGTAAATACGCTGCTGTATCACCTCATAAGCATAAATAAATAAATAAAGCGTATTTGTAACGTCAAGCTTAGCCTATAGGTTAGGTACACAGCTTCGTACCCCCACAACCTAGGTTCAAGGCTCAGCGTGGGTGTTTTTTTTTTTTTCATTTATTTTATATTATTGTGGCAAATTATTAAAAATATTATTTTATTTAAAATGTAGGCTTTTTAAAATAAAAATTAACATAAACAATTTTTAAATAATATTTATAACAAACCTAAGTTCGAGGCTCAGCGTAGGTGTCTTTTTTTTAATTTTCATTTCTTTTATATTATTGTAGCAAAGTCTTTTTTACAGCATTATTATATTTTAATTGGTTTATTTTAAATATGTTTGTTATGAAGGCTCTATGTAATACTATTTAGAGCACATTTTACATTTTAAACACCTAAGCACCCCTCTTTTTAATATTGTAGCAAAGTATTAAAAGTATTATTTTATTTTAGATGTTTGCCATGAAACTTTGGGAAGTTGTTTAGTATACTACCGGGACGATTTCTGGCGAATTATTTTAAAATAATATTTATAACAATAATTATAGCAAATTTTAAGACATATTTTTAAATTCTGTGTTTGTGGATATATAAATATTTTACAAAAATTGTGAGAACGTTCTATTAGAATATCTCAAAAACAAAAAACAATACATATAAACAAGTTCACTGACATTTATTAATGCAGTGATTATAAAGGGCTATATTATCTATATATATAAAAATCACTTTCAAATTTTAACGTAACGTTCCATTCTCAATCCCGTAGGGCTTTAGATCGGCTAAAACATTTTTATCTTTATAAGTGAATATTAACTTTACTGTACTGAATAGTTTAGTATAATATTAATTTAACCTATTACAACTTAGCCACAGCAACGCGTGGCCGGGTTCGCTAGTATGTTATATTAAAACATGAACCTTTTACCTTAAAGAAATAGAGCGATTGTTTATTGATCCCCCATTGGTCAAGATATGTCTGAGAGATTTTATATTATATATTCCTTTAAATGCAATACTTCGCGGGTGGTATTGCGCAATTCACATTCCTTTAATGCTTTAATATTTGAGAGTAGTCTTTTTTAATTTAAAATCGTAAGCTTTCGAGTCTACATAGCTCTTTTTCAAATCAGATTGAATGATTGTGAAGGTAGGACATTAATATACACCCAACACCACGCTTAAGAAGATCTACAGTCCGTAACGCGTACGAAGTTGACTTTTTTCTTGATTTATCAACAATATTATTGAGTAAATATTCCTAAAGAATAAGTAAATTTCAATTTATATTTATTCCGATAGATGGCGCTGAGCTATCATTATAGTTTAATGGTATCATCATTAATCACATACTGTTGAAACGTACGTAGCAAAACATCAGTCATCCCGATCACTTAAAGTTATTTATAACTATATATTTACATATGTGATATAAAATGGACACCTCTCCCTTTAAAAAGAGAACTAATTTAGTGATTTTTCTATAACTTATCAGCGCATTAATGTTAGAATATTAATATCACTGAATGTGATGTCAGTGTATGTGCTATACATCATCAGGTTTGTATTGAGAATATCGTTAAAATTGCGTTGTTTTAGTACACTTTTAAAGGGATAGGTGCCGTCTCTTACTACAAAAATACTTTATATGTACATATATTAAATACAAGGTATTTCTTTTGGTTTTTCGGGAAGTCACTGGGACCAAAAATATTTTTGGTCGCAGTGGTACAGCCTACTCCACGCTGACGAGCGCCAACACCGCGAAACGCGTTCGTGGATGGCTTTTCTTGATTTATCAAGAAATTGGGTTGGCCAAATATCAGGGAACAGGATAAATCAATGTTTAGTTGATTTTTGTTCCACAAGATGGGGCTCTGCCTTCTGTAAAGAACATGTGCTCCTGGTCAGGATATACTTACTTTATTTATAATATCAACACCTGACCTTTTTATTTTTTCCTTTTGTTTTTTCATGTACATATATAAAATGCGGAAGGACAGTACAAAAGAAACATCGCTCCTTTAAAAGAAATACACAAAATCAATTAAAATAATACATCTTTTGAGATTTTGTCTAAGTAGAAAACTTATATTAAGCTTAATCTGAATAAGCCGCTGTGTGTGTAAACCAGTTCTGATAAATATATTGTCACGGTAAGAATCGCAAGCAGCAGGCGAAGATAAATCGAACGATAATCGTTTATTGCTGCCAACGAGCAGACTACCCAAATCAAAGAATACACGAATATATATACCAATCATTAATTCAATATATGCAAAACAAACACAAACAAAATCTAAAACTTAATTATGTAAAACAATACAACAAATAACGCTACAATATACCAAAGGCATAACCTATATTCCACATGGTTTACATGTTCGGGGTCTGATCAGTACAGTTACGGCATTCAGAGCGTTCTAACCAGAGATAATCTCTCTAAAGATGCTTCCTTTAATACATTTACTAACTGCATTTAGGAATTGGTGTAGAGAGCATGGTAAAAAAAACCATCGATTTTTGACAGCCACGATCCGATATTTATTCCCGGAATTTACGAAGAAAAATGTCTTTCAAATGCCTCCGAATTTTGCAAAAATCCAACCCTACAAATGAGTGAAAGTTGCCAAACAGGTCTTCTAGTACAATTGTAAGTGAAAAAGTCAAAATGCTTTCTACTTGTGTAGACATGTGGTATACTTCCAGTAAATGTATTGTTAAATACCAACCAGATTTAACTTACTGCTTTTCACATGTGTAGACATGTAGTGCACTTACAGTAAAAAGCAATCGCCAACTTCTACCCACCATGATTTTCATAGCCTGTACCACGTGTTATATATACTATAGGGATAATAATAATTTAAAAAGGGTTTATCATGGCCTCTATCTTGCGTACATAGGCATAGTAAAAACAATTAAATTCATTTTACAAGTATTAGTTTTATAAGTTTACTTGTAGTTTATACGTTTGTAAAAGGGTGATATACATTTTTGTACCTATTTACATAAATTGGTTATTCATTGAAGGGAATCTATTATTATAATTATTTATATTGTCTTTCTTTCTGAAAAAAATCGCCTTTTCCTGTATTGTTCTTGACTCTTCTTTGTAAAAGACTTTTGTGTCGGTTTTCTTTGTTTTTTTATCTTTTTTTTTTCTGTTTTCCTAACTCTTGTTATGTTTCTATCTCTCTTTTTATCTTTTTTATTCTTTTATTTGTCGTGTTGTTCTGTTTTTAAATTTGTTTAGTGTTTTTTGCTGTTAAGAAAAACTCTTTTAACTAGTTTGATTTGGTATTCACTTTTTTTTTTAAACTTTGAAAAAAAATGTTAAACAATCTCTTTTGATTCTAAATTGTGCGGCTTATTAAAACTATTTTGTTTTTGGGTTTTAAAAGGGGAATTTACAATTGATATATTTTGAAATAGAGAGGATATGATATTTTATAAAATTCATATTTTTAATTCATATATTAAAAATATATTTAAAAGCCGTATTACTATATATTCACATTGAATTTTATTTCTCTTAAGTACACTCATGAACAAATATTGAGGATATTTCATTTTTAAATGTCACCGGATCATTGTTCTTTTTCGAAGAAGACAGAGGCAAATTTCGCACTTGGTTATCTCGTGTTTTAAAAAAAGGTCACCGTATATCAAATATCTTTCAGAGTTATTGTCTTAATCCCGAAATATATGCTAAAAGGTACAACTTCTTTAAGTTTTGTCCATGAGTGTACGTGTGAGATAGGTAATGATGAAAATAATGGGTAATCAGAGGATATGTAGTTCAATGGTATGTTTTTAAAATTATACTAACATCACATGGTACAGGAATAGTGGTTATTTAGCGGCTGTTTTTACAGTGAGAGCAGCACATGGCAACATATATATAGGAAAGGTGCGACTTTTGCATTTATATCAAAGCCCCGATTGACTACATGTATATGGTAATTTAACCAACAACCCCATATTGTATATAACTTATAGCAAGATTTTCATGTTGTATAATAGAAACACATCTGTAAATGATTATACGCATGATTGACATGTGTCATTACATCATCATATATAATGTACTTTGTACAAACTGAGGATAAATAAATAAAACTCTGTAAAAGATTAAGAGTTGAGCTAAAGAGATAGAAGTCAAAAACGTCTAAATTCGAGATAGATGGAAGTCACAAACAACATCTAAAGATAGATTGGAAGCTGTCAGAACGGCGCCAGTTTAGAATGTCACCAGACGATCTAAACTCTTCACATCTGGCGAAATTCAAAACTCTCTTTCTCAGAAAAGGTATATAAAGCCCCCGTTTTAACCTAAAAATACAGTTAGTTCACCATCTGCGCGAGCCCTCGTCGGTTGTACCCCAGGTCCATCTCATCCATCATGTAGACCAGTAAGAAATCTTCTATCTCTCCATCTTTCGCTCCTAGCTCAACTTTTATCTGTAACGGAACTTTCTTAGTACAAATGTGTCTTCGTTTTTTGTGTATGGACATTCCCAAGCTTTCCACTCTGCCTCGACCACGACTGCCTGTACTTTGTGAGAACTTTTAAAGGTCTTCCAAGGTGCAGAGAGGTACTGGAAAACTCCCCATCCAGGCTGTTCCTCTCGGTTAACACAGTATAGCGAGAGAGTTACAGGACCTCATCACATAATTTAGTCGACAGGATTCTACAAGAGGCTACCAGACCTCACTACATTTCTAGTCGACAGGATTCTACAAGAGTCGACAGGACCTCACCACATGTACACACTGGGAGGGTTGCAGTTTTGGAGAATTTTAAAGAATCGAGGGCAATTGAAGCAGAAAAAAAAGGTTCAATGTGCGGGATTCGATCCGGGTTCTTGTTTTCAGGAGAATCGGCAGCTTATCAACCGAACAAGTCATTATATGGAATGAACACAAAGTATAAAATTTCTATTATAAGAAATTCATATATAGAAAGGCCATCATTCCGAAGTAAAGATATATTTTGAAGATGAGTATTTTGAACTTGTACATTTTAGCTTGTATATCGGGATTTAGACAATAGCTCGATATTTGATACAAAGCGACCTTTATTCAAAACACACGAGATAAACAAGTGTGAACAAAATTGTCTGCTTAAAAAAATAGACGACCGTTTACATCAAAATTTGAAACTTCCTTAAATTTTGTCGCGATAAATGTATTTTTCATCTATAAATTAAGTGTAAAGCATATTTATTTTTAAATACAACACACACACACACAAATAATGGCGTTAATAATTATTATCACTATATATTTCCACAATTATCAACAATATGTAAATATATATATATATATATATATGTAGTAGTTCGCCATTAGTCTCGCAGCGCCTAACAAGATTTTAAAACAAACGGCGGAGGATCATCCGGAAACCAGCTAACGAGGAAAGGGAGATCTTTGGACCGACGTCGAATCGCTTCATTTCCGTTTAATCTAATCACAGCGCGAGCGCGGAGGAATACAAAGTGAGCAGGCTGTGGAGTAATTAGTCCGGAACGGCATTAAAATGGCGACGAAATTTGTCGGAACCTTATCGCTCCAGCATGCAAGAATCCTATCCATCGCCCCTACGTTTTTATCAAGCCACTCGGTCATTCTCCATTTCCCTTTTAGAAACTTTTTTCCTTGGTGTTCTCATTAAAAATGATGGTGTGTGTTGTTTTCTTAATGAATCGCTCAAGAATGTTCAAGGTCTGATGGAAATGTTTGCGTGTGTGAGGGAATAGGACTTTATATAATAGTGTAAGACTTCGATAAATTCCAATGAAAGACCGCTCAGTGCAGCCATATTTGTAATGTGGATTTACCGGGCTTCAGATATAACCGATGCTGATTTACCGGGCTTCAGATTTAACGGGTGCGGATTTACCGGGGTGCAGATTTGATGAGTGTGGATTTACCGAATTGATGTTAAACGAATGCCGATTTTACCGAATTGCATATTTAACAGGTTCGGATTTTACCGAATTGCAGATTTAACGGTACAGATTTACGGGGTTGCAGATTTATATTATTTATTATCATTATATATATTATCGCAAATGCATTATTATTTTATTATCCAGCTATTTATATAGCACCATTCCGTGTATGTATCTACTTCAACATAAAGGAGAAGCTGCCTCAATCGTATTAGTTGTAATATTACCACAAACACAACTATAAAAACCTTTATTAAGGACAATTGTCCTATACATAATTCTCTCTCTCTCCTATCTCTAGATGGGTAAACAAAATTAAAATAACAGTTATATACCGAAAGTAAAGAATAAGATCGACCTTTCTTCAAGTTGGATCTATCATCTATATTACGTCTATTGCCTGTGCCATTTTACAGAATTTGTGAAAAGAAAATGCATTGGGGTTTCTCATTTTACTTTTGCCATTAGAATATATTGCGACTTGTTTTTATAATCAATTTATTAGTTGTGATAGTAGTCAAATCTATTCTGAATTCCATTATTAATATTACATAGCTATAATCACAATTCCGTGGATGTATAGACTTCAAGATGCCGGTATACAGGAGAAGTTGCTGACTCAAACGTCCAAGTTGAAGTGAAAACTCGATAATGAGTCAAATCTATCCTATTAATTCCTTTATTAATATTTACACAGCTTTAAACACAATTCTAAGGATGTATGAGTCAAATCTATTCTATGAATTCCATTATTAATAATTACCTAGCTATAATCCCAATTCCAAGAGTGTATAGACGTCAAGACGTCGGTATACAGGAGAAGCTGCTGCCTCAAACGTCCAAGTTGAAGTGAAAACTCGATAATCTCCCAAAGGAAAGGAGAAGATTAGGTTTCCGACACTCCAGTCTCAATTCCTGCCCGTTTGCTCCCAATAAAAAAGAAACAACGATAACTTCAATTTCTCTCTTGCTAAATACTTTTCCCAACTTTCCACTGCTGTCCTCCCATCGACCTTTCATTTGAAAAGTAGAAAGTTTCTTCTTTTTTCCTTTTTCTATATAAAAGTTTTATTTTGGTGTGGGGACATGTTGTATTTGATCAAATAGCTATATCTACCCCGCGAGAAAACAACACATATTTAAAATATATTCGATTATATATATATATAAATAATTTTGATTTAAATTTATCTTATATATAATCCTTTATTAAGGATGTTTATTGATTGAAATTGTGATCATTTTCATATGATTAAATTTTTGTTTAGAAAACTTGTTGAAATACTTCAGAGAAAGGAATAATACGGTTTACCTCTTTTTTTAGTCGCGTAAACATTTAATGTATTATTTTAAAACTAAAATAAAGCTCACAAAAATAAATGTTAAAATTATATTTTGTTTTACTGAAATAGGAAATCAAGGCCTATGGAAAAACCCTACTCATGGTTAACACAAAATATACCTATTGTTAACAATGAGAATAAAGTACACAAAGATAAACATTCAAAAAACAATAACAAATACGACAAGCAAACTTCGCTTTATTTTTCACATGAAAATCCTCAACGAATGAACCAATGTTATCACAGCAACATCTCACCAGTAAACCATTGCTATAGAAACATTCGCATTGGAGAATATCGTCTTGATTAAGCAGGTAAGTCAGTTTTAAGAATGATTCACTTGATATAAATAAATACTATAATGATCAAAGTCAATTAATTAACTACACTTTAGTTAAGAATGCTCTAAAATTGTGTTTATTTATAACAAGTTTTAAAAAACTAGTTTACAAGGTTGTAAAGATAGCTTCTCTTTCAACTACTTGTTTTCATAAGAAGCCCTATTTACAAGGAATCTAACTAATAGTTCCTTTCTTTTCATACAAAATTATTATCTTGAAGATAGAGCTTGCCTGGCCGGCATTTATTGTTTTTGAAATAAGACACTTCGGCTAGTTGAGTTTTTACTGGCTGAGGTGTATCTTATTTCAAAAACAAAACCATTATTTATGTTAATATTATGACGCCATTTATCTCTCGGGTTTCCTCTACATTTTAAGTATTCAATGTATCAATGTATATGAGATTATAAATTTCGAGTTGATGTGTTGGCCAGGTCCAGCGGCGAGCCCTCTCTACAGTACCATCTAGCGGTCAGTCCAGCCGATGGACATCTCTACGTTTCGGACCCCTCACAGTACCAGGTCCTAAGGCTCAGGGCCGAAACCTTCGACGTCGTGGCCGGCACAGGTGTCCGGTGCCTTCCTCGCAGTCCATGTGGGGATGGCAAGCCTGCGCTCGAGGCCCGCCTCTATTACCCTAAAGGTAAAAACAACAAAACAATGTGTAGCCCCTAAGAATAACCTTTATCTGCAATATGATCATAAAATCCTCTTCCTTTCAACATACACCCATCACTTAGCATTGATTCCCCATATTGAAATAAAGGGCATCAAATAATAAGGATCTTATATATACTCATAGAACAAACTTAAGGAAGTTGAACTTTTAACATGTATATCAGGATTCAGACAATGACTATGGAATATATTTGAAACACACTGACCTTTATTGAACCCAAGAGATAATCAAGTGTAAACAAAATTGCCTCTGTCTCATTAAAAAGAATAGACGACAGGCGATATAAAAGATTTTACACTTCCTTAATTTTTGTTCATGAGTGTATATTAAAACACACACATATGAGAAAATAATAATACACAAACACTATTTCTTTACGTTTTGTTTACCTTATTATTTTTATGTTAATATATTTCTTCTGTAAAAGGGTTTCCTTTAAGCCCGGAGGCTAGAGATGAAAAATAAAATCTTAGAAGAAACTAATCCTTGAAAGGTTTAACTTTCATCTTAATTAGATACAAGGGATTAATGTTTAGAATTGTTTATTCTTTCTTATCCTTAAAACCCCTTCAAACCAAATCCTGGAGATCATGTTCTTTGAGACAGTTGAATATTTTCTTCATCTCTTTATATCTAATTCTATTTCCATTTGTTCGATATTGATTAAAATTACAGATATGTTTTTATTATTATCCCTAGTACACGTGGCCATGATAATCATGGTGGGTAAAAGTATGCGACTGCTTTTACTGTAAGTGCTCCACATATCTACACATGTGAAAAGCAGTTCGACTTTTGCATTTACAAATGTTCCAGGGCCTCGTTTAGTTACTTGCACTCGCTGGTGGGGTTGGAATTCTGAAAGAATCGGAGGCCATTGGAGCATTATTTTTTATTAATTAGAAAAAAAAGTGCCCAATGCGGGATTAGCGGGTCGTAGCGATCTAAACCAACGGCTTAGACAATCCCTCCACCGACCCCCTTCTACAGGTATGAATGAAATATAATGATAAATCGATTGCAATAGGTTTCTTTTGAAGGGGGTAAACCAGGATCTTTTGAGTTTATCGAATTTTCCTTGGACCTTATATACAATTAAATTATGATGAATTAGCGCGCGCGGTATGAAAATTCGAAAGTATTATAGACGCGTATGATTATTTTAAAAATTCTTTTCCATTGCAGTAAGGGCAGTAGAAAATGTTTAGTTTTTAAAAGAAACATACGTGTGTATAATAGTTTCGAATTCTTATACAATTAAATAAATTAAACTTTAAAATCTATAGAGAGAATGCAATTAAAAGCTACAGTATTGGCTAAAAATTGATATTGAATATAATATTTCAGATATTAGCGTTAAAGTTTCATTTTTAAATTGCACTAGTTAGGGGGAGAAGAGTCGAGAGCCTCGAAAATTCATTGTTTCATGCCAATAAAGTGGAATTAATATTGACTGAGTGAAAAATGGTACAAAAGTGTGCCTTTTGTAAGAAATTTCTTGTAAGAAATCGTCAAATGTTTTAATTAAACCTGTTAAAGAGCTATTATCACTCGAAAGCTTGCATTTTAAGATATAAAGAAACACATTGTGAGAGAATTTTTTAACAGTTTTTAAACGCTTTTCACAATTATATTCTGAATCATTTGTAAGTGAAAAGTCGAACAGCGTTTCACATGTGGAAATATGTGGTATACTTACAGTAAAAACAGTCGCTAACTACTCACCATGATTATCATGGCCTGTACCACGTGTACCAGAGATAATAATAATTTTAAAACATTACGTTATGTACTGAGGTGATAAACAAAATTGATTGTAATTGAATTAAATAAATATTTAAATATTTGCATAGTTTCGTTATTCAGATATTGGGAGGCAAGCTTTCCCGTTTCATCAGACCACTGGCTCCGCAAAGGCGTGCAACATACATACAATAGAGATTCACAGAAATAATTTTTAAAAAATCTAATTTTTATTTTTTGCTTATCTCTAGTACACGTGGTACAGGCCATGATAATCATGGGAGGTAGAAGTAGGCGACTGCTTTTACTGTAAGTGCACCACATGTCTAAACATGTTAAAATCAGTTCGACTTTGCACTTACAAATAAGCCTGAGCCCCGTTTAGTTACTTGCACTCGCTGGTGGGGTTGGACTTTTGCAAGAATCGGAGGCCATTGGAGCATTTTTTTTTTTACATAAAGAGTGCCCAATGCGGGAATCGAAACCGGGTTGTAGCGGACGAAAACAAACGGTTTAGACCATCCTTACACCGACCCCCAAAAAGACAAATATAATTTGTATCAATGCATTTTTAAAGGGAGAGATGTCTCTTTTGGTACAATTATATAAACATGAGGTATTAAGAGCGTCATCTTTATACACCAAATTAATTATTTGGTATTTGGCACGGTTATTTTCCCAATATAAAATTTATTACTGTACTTAATTGCAAGGGAGAATACACAGAAACAGTTGAATACAATATTTAAGCAGTATGGTAGATAAAACTGGCAAATCTGCTGGAACGTGTACTATGGATACTTTTTTAAAGAATGGTAATATCAGCTGACCTAATGTACATGTAAAATGTGTTTTGACAAGACATAGAGAACAATCTGGAAGAGATATTTGTTGCAAATTTAGCCGAGGAAAATTAAAATTAACAGGTTCTGGGCAAAAATAGTTGTTTTTAGTCAGAAAATGATGATGACAATATTGTTGTATCATGTTTGATTATCCGATACAAAATTATATGGGAAAAAATCCAAAAAGCAGAGACTAAGGGTGAAGCCAATTCATTTTTAGTACGTAGCAACAAAATTCTAACAGAAAAACATTCATTCGAGCAGAAGACACAAAGCCAGATCATCTCTCTATAAAAACATCGCTTCTCAGACACAAAGTTTGGAGCGGGACGTTTCACAAGAGTGACATCCACTGCTTCAATTTATAAATGTAGCGAATATCATTTGAAAATCAAAATAATATAATTTTCAAATATCATTGTGAAAATTTACATTTTTATTTTTATATTTTAAAAAACACACAAAGTTTGGAGTGGGACGTTTCACAAGAGTGACATCTACGGCGCCAATTTATAATTGTAACAAATAGTATTTGAATAAAAACATTTTATCGGGTAAAACCCGGGCGTTGCCCGGTCATTCGGCTAGTAGTATATAAAGTGAGGAAGGACGTCTGTAATTCCCATCAAATAAATCTGGTGCAGAAAACAGCCAGGAGTGTCTCCAATTTAATTACAGCGGCTGCAGGTGGCCAGAGTTGGAACTCTGCCAGACGTTCTCTATCATACTAAACCTTCTTAATATTTGTCTTTAGGAACGTTTCCAAATTTTTTATAGTTTTTTTACTGCTTTTCGAGAGTGAAAAAGCTAGCGTTTATTTCGTTTGTAAGTCTCAAGTTGTCACTTTCTTCAATCTCTAGCTGAAACTTCGATCTTATAACTCCCCCATAGATCTATTAAATAAAGCAAATGTTGATACGTTTCAACAATACAGTGGAACTTACTTTAGCAGACACCCGGGACACCTTCAAACAACGAACGCTCTACCTATACATTATTTATTGGTTTTACATCTACGTTTTACATAGACGTTCCTGTGTTAGTGCGCAATTCAGAAAAATCAAAGTTGCGTAAAGAATATACTTAACGAATGAAGACATTATGACGCCAATGTTTCTTTTCACAAATAAATCAAATTTATACTGTCCTTACTGCGATGAAAAAAATATTAAGAGGGCTTGGTTCATCAGTGGTGAATCCTCCCAGTGGTTTCGTCAATTTAATCTACCAGAACGCTTATTTAGAGCTCTAATACTGTATTGGATCATTTTGCTTATATATGCTATAATGAAGAGTGGAATCTTAGAAATGGTATTTAAACAAACTAGAAGTCTGATTTATTTGTGAAAAGAAACATTCACGTCTTAATGTCTTCATTCGTTATATATAGATGGCGCGTTATTGATTTGTATTAAAGATTATATATATATGTGTAAAAAATGAGAAAAAAAAATTGAAAAAGGTTTTGATATTAAAAACAAAAAGGTTATCCTCACCGTTCACATGAGATTTTTAGAGGGTAGAGCGTCATCTAGTGAAACATTAAATATCCATTTCTTGATTTCTCAGAAAGCCTCTAGGGTCAAATTTGTGGTCTTAGAGATATAGCCTGCACTACGCTGACGAGGGACAACAGCCTGAAACGTATTGAAACATTTTACAATAACGATTTATATCATTTATCTGAAATTCTATAATAATAAATAAATATAATATGCTCTCATGAAGTGTTTTTTTTTTAAGATTTAACATGTGAAAATAGCAATTCTACGGTAAGAGAATACCTATCTGTAACTAGGTGTTCTTTACAGGGAGGTTCTACTGTATTTGACTTCTCAGGAGGAAACTTTGACATGAAAAAAAGTTTGGATAAGATGAAAATTATTCCATCAAGGGATGAATTCATTTTAAGATTATATCTAATATATATTTTTTCTAGCTTTTTCGTGATTGAAGAGAGATGTATTTTCTATACAGGAGAACTATAATGACAGGAAATATAATAATACTTGCAATCTGCTGAAGAGCAATACATACTATCCTATTATATAATTCCTGTCCTATTATAATTATACTGTCCCCAAAGCGTATGTCCATAGTTCATTTAAAATACCATTTCCCCAAGAGTCTATCTTCAGTATCGGTATAAAAGGAAAATTGAAAAATGCAATATTAAAGTGGTATGGTAGATTAAACTGGCGAAACCGCTGGGAGGGTTCACCACTGATGAGCCAGACTCTCATTATTTTATCAATGCAGTAAGGGCAGTATAAAATTGATTTATTATTCTCAGCAGTCTCAATGTCCACTATCTTGGGTGTGTGAAGCTGCTGTTCTGGGTCCATGTCAATTCTCTGTTGCTGTTGTCGTGTCCAATAAAGAACCTCAGATGTCTCCATACATCTCTATCACAGCAGTCGCAATGTCCACTATCTTGGGTGTGTAAAGCTGCTGTTCTGGGTCTATGCCAATTTTATATTTTTGTTGTTGTTGTCATGTCCAATGAAGAAATGTCTCCATACATCTCTATCACAGCAGTCTCAATGTCCTCTATCTTGGGTGTGTATAGCTGCTGTTCTAGGTCCATGTCAATTTTCGAATACTATAATGAAGATGATAATATAGTAACTAAATATAATAAATACTTAATTCTTTCAAATAAATTAATACACCAAAAGAGACAACACCTCTTACTTTATGTATTAAAGCAATGCAGTATGTTCATCACCTTAGTAAAAACTTTACAAGTGGTAATAATGAATGAGACACACAGCAACAATTTTGACTAGGGAGATTAACATAGTAGATTGCTTTAATGCCTAGTTAAAGAGAGAGGTGTCTTCTTTGAATCATGAATACTATCCGCCTGAAACTATATTGTACTATTGGCTGATAATCGGTCCTGCCACTTCATCATAAGTCGGTGGACGAGTGGGTAACACCCTCTATTCCCGACAGCCATAAACCGGGATTGAATCCCACGTTAACGTTTTGTTTAATATGTGAATAACCTTCACTTATTATTCATTGTTTCAATTATCATGAACTAGGTTGCTCTTGTTGAGCGGTACCTATTAATGTGATTTTGAACCAAGGCCACTTCATCAGCTTTTCTTTTTTGGTAAATTCAACCGATTTTATAAATCTTCTCGTAGGATACTATGAAATCTCCCGTGTTCTGAAAATCGATTCTATTACTTCACCAGGTTAAACACCTGTTTGGTAAATTCAACCGATTTTATTACTCCTCTCTAAGGATACTATGAATTCGAAGTCGCCCCTGTACTGATGAGGGCCATAGCCCAAAACCATGGTATACAGGTTGGATTTTGTCTAAATTTACCTAAACTTGTATTGTAGCTCATTCTTTACCATCACTAGTGAAGGTTTATACTAAGATGATAAACATAGTACAATGCGTGTAAAAGTCGAACTGCTCTTTACATGTGTAAACATGTAGTGCATTTACAGTAGAATCAGTCGCTAACTTCCACCCACCATGATTATCATAAGGGGGTCGGTGGAAGGATGGTCTAAACCAGGGGTGGCGAACGTGCGGCCTTAAGGCCGCATGTGGCCTTTTCTTGCCCAAGTTGTGGCCTTTTGATAAATTCAAAATTATAATTTTTGTTTCGCAGTTTTCAATTACTTTCATTATTTTATTGAAAATATATAATACGAATGTCATATATTATATATTATTATATAATATAGTAAATGTAAGTATTTAAATTTCTAAAAGTAATTCAAGTGTCGTGCTAAAAATGAAGTACATAACTATACCACTATAAACTATTTAATTGCAAAGAAAATTATGTATTTTAATTTTGTATATAAATCCCTTTAATTAAATCGTACATATATTTATATATGGATGCGGCCTTCTCAAAAATGGTAAAATGAAAATTGGCCTTCTAATATAAAAAGGTTCGCCACCCCTGGTCTAAACCGTTGGTTTTCTACCGCTACGACCCGGGTTCGATTCCCGCATTGGGCACTTTTTTTCATTTAAAAAAAATGCTCCAATGCCCCCGATTCTTTCAAAAGTCCAACTCCACCAGCGAGTGCAAGTAACCAAACGGGACTCTGGCACATTTGTAAGTGCAAAGTCGAACTCCCTTTTAAGGTGCACTTACAGTAAAAGCAGTCGCCTTGTTCTACCCACCATGATTATCATGGCCTAACCACGTGTACTAGGGATAAGCAAAATGATTATCATGGCCTATACCACGTGTATTAGGGACGATAATAATAATAAAATAAACATATAGCATTGCTTTAATGAACATAAAGGGAGATATGTCTCTTTTAGTACATGAGTGCCATCCTACCGTGACTTTGTATTGTGAATAAATAGAATTTGAATCTCACGTTGACTAGAAATACAGCATTTCGGATTCCTTCTTTTAAAATTGAGCCATTTCTCTGTTTACGGCATTCTATGTTCAATGTACATATTTCAACGATGTTTCTCTCTCATTTATTCCTAAACGTCTGAAACCAGATAATTTAAAATGTTTCATCATCATTTATAAATCGATCTTGAAAAAAATAAAACAGCACGCGAAACTAAATTTTAATCAGAAAAAAATGATTATACCATTTGCTTTTTTTATTCTTCGAAAAATCGTGGAATGTAAAATAAAAACTCTGTGAATCTTGTGTAAAATTAATTTTGACTTTTTCTCTCTTTTTGTTTGTTTGTTTATATTGAGTAATACACTCACTGTGAATTCGGATTTTTTATTGTATTTTTTATGCTATTATTTATTTAGATTTAGGTATTTAGATGTTTTTACAACGTTAAATTCTTCGTGTTTTCTTCCCATTAAGCAAATTCAGCAAACTCCACCTCAACTACCGTGGACCTAAATTACACTAATGAATTGATAATTTTAGTTTTAATTAGTATAATTTTTAATTAATCTATATTTATATCGTTAATTCAGTAATTAATTCTAACAAAATATTCAACATTATTTTGATAATATGTGTGTCTAAATAAACTTAATTTCTTGTATATTTATTGCTCTAAAATGTAAATTTAAAAATATTCACTCTCTCTCTAAAACTATAAATAATTTGTTTATATATTTGAAAACTATGTACTTAAAATAGTTTAAACATTTATCCGCAAATATTCACATAGGATATAGTGTGTGTTTGGTAATAAAAAAGCAAAATAGATTTTAACAAAGCTATTGTCAACAAGTGAATATTTTTTTCATTTTATTATCATTTTATATGTTGTGTCACTTTTATCTTCATCTTATAGTTGATTTAATAATGTTATGGATGAAGTTATTCATGATTTTCTCTTTTTAAATGAAAATAAAGGTTGAATTTCTGAGAGTTGGGAAGGTTCACCACTAATGAACCAAGCCTTCCCAATTATTTTACATATTTGGTGAATATAACCAGAATCAACATGTAAAAATTGTAGTGATCTGGTGGATTGGATTGGTGAATTTACTGGGAAGGTTCACCACTAATGAACCAAGCCTTCCCAATTATTTTACATATTTGGTGAATATAACCAGAATCAACATGTAATAATTGTAGTGATCTGGTGGATTGGATTGGTGAATTTACTGGGAAGGTTCACCACTAATGAACCAAGCCTTCCCAATTATTTTACATAAATTCACCAATCCAATCCACCAGATCACTACAACTATTGCATGTTGATTCTGGTTATATAATATACTAGCCGAATGACCCGGGCAACGCCCGGGTTTTACCCGATTAAATGTTTTATTCAAATACTATTCGTTACAATTATAAATTGGCGCCGTGGATTTCACTCTTGTGAAACGTCTCGCTCCAAACTGTGTGTGTTTTTAAAATATTTTTAAAAAATGTAAATTTTCACAACGATATTTGAAAATTGTATTATTTTGAGTTTTTATATGAATATATTTTAAATTCGATATATGCATTAAATGATAGCAAGTGATTTCTTGCCCCTACGCCATCATTACGACACTCAAGGTCGTCACTCTTGTGAAACGTCCCGCTCCACCAATCCCCCGTCGCCCCACGTGGTCCATCCTTCCTCACTTTACTTCTCGAAGTTACCGCAGTGAGGCGCTGTTTGAGAGTAAAATAGGGAAAATATGTTAATAATTTGTTAATAACTTTAAGGATATTCGAGATAGGTGCCTGAAAATTTGCCTATAAGTTTTTTTCTAGATTCAACTCTATATACAGTTGAAATTTCAGCCAAATTAGTTTCGTATTGTGGACGTGTATAGCCGACAAACATACATACATACATACACCACTTATATATATATAGGGATCTGTACTTGAAGTCTTGGTGATGGTATTTAATGTAACTATAGAAAAATAGAAGTTGCCTGTCTGGCTTCCATAGTTCTTAAAATTAAAGATACTTCGGCCAGTAAATATTTTTATTATCTCGACGTTTCGACAAGAATATTTTGTCTTCGTCAGGAGCGAACAAAAATTAAAACATTTGGCAAAACGTTAAAAATTATTCTAAGATTTACTGGCCGAAGTATCTTTAATTTTAAGAGTTATAGAAAGATGCTTCTGTAATTGTATAATTTTACAAATATATTAACTTTGAGCACAGCTCTTTTACTTAAAGTACAAGATAAAAAATACAAAAGCATGTTTAGGAAACATATGTAAGCAATACATAGCGCCTTTTTGTATGTAGAGAATATTTACCAACTAACTGCGTGACCCGGACAACGCCCCAGGTTTACCCGGGTTTTTCCGCTACTTCGCGTTGTAATATCCTGCGTATTCAAAATACACATTCGAATATTTATTTCCTCAAATATTAAAATATTCAAGAAGATAATCGAGGTAATTTGTGTATGTGAATTATAATATTTTCTATCTTTAATAAAAATCATCTTTTCACATTTTCTATCTTGTCAAAAGAAGATAGCCGGTTGAATCGGGACATCCTATATAAGGTCAAAATACCAGAAGCCCCATAAACTACCCCTAATTTCGGCCAAAAGACCGCGGAGTTAGACCAAACGATCCCATTACTTCATTAAGCCTACTCCATTATGACCGATGTCGCCATTCTTCTTGGGTGAGAATGGACCAATCATCTTTAGGCTCTTCCTCCTCCTACCTTCCCTAGCTCTTGTTTGATATATTGGGATCCATCCACTGATGTGATGACATCCAATCCTGGAATAATAAATGTGGGCTTTAAATATCGATTTAAAATCGAATACTTTATAAAAATGGATTTATAGCGAGAAATACATGAGTAACCTTTCCTTTGCAGAACATGAACATATATTAAAAGCAAAATAGGCATATCCTGATAGCTCACATGAGATTTTTAGATGTTACCTAGGCTCCTGGAGCGTATCCATAGTCCTTTGCAGAATAAAAATGATCTAAAAGTTCAAAAATAACATAGATTGCAAGATTTTATTGTATTATGGCAGTGAAAAAAAAACCTTTCGGCTTAAAAGTTGTTCGTCCAGTTTGATCGAAATAAAGACTGGATTTGTCGTAAACTTAACCTCCAATGAAACACCACTTAAGGAAAATTTTTAAGTGGTCGTTTATGATAAATTCCTTTCTGTGGCACGTAATTATTTGTTAGCACTCACTCTTACTAGCCAATCCTTTTTCTAAGGAGATAACAAATTCTTCGAATGAATAAAACGGTAATTATATATATATTGGATCAACGTTTAGTTAATTTTTGTTCAAATAGATGGCGTTCTGCCATCTAAAATGGTCATGTAAATGGTCAGGATATGTATCCTTTTATTTTAAGGCCAAAACATCTGTAAGAGTGATCACACATCACATGATCCGTTTAAGTGTATAGTGTTATGTGATGCCACATAATGTGAAACAATAAATTGTAGAAATGTTGAAGGGCTTTCAACTATACGCCAATACGGATTATGTATTGCACCTACAGCTGTACTGACCTTCCCATGGGGATGAAAATAGAACGATTGATATCGGAAGACGACATGTCTCAGGAAATGGTCTTATTCTTCTTTTCATAGAAGTTTATAAACGTATTCACTGTTAAAATATAGTATATAACTTCATGATGTAAGAACATGTGGAGTCACTTCAAATGTTTAAGGACTGTCTCTGTGAACATACCGAAATTCCACTGAGCAACGGATAAATTGCAAACATATATATGACCCTTCAAATGTTTAAGACCGATTATCTCTTTATAAATACCGTACACTTCTCCATTAGGTTATTAATCACTTTAAGACCTGTGTGATCCCTTCATATGTGTATGCCCGTTAAAATACTTATTGTATTAACCTATCGATCATGGAAAGACATGTATTGATCTTACCCGTGTTTAAATTCCGTTTCCGTGAAATATATTTTCAATAAAAATAATCCCTTGTATTAATATTGAGTAAAAGTATATCAGGTCTCCAGGGAAAAGTGTATTTTCAAAACATTTTTATTCTCTAGCTATCGGGCACGGACGCCCTTCTACAGGAGAAAACATGGTATAATAATTCGCCACGAGTATCTGATTATATTTTAACTCGGTGGCGAATTACACCATGTTTTCTGTGAAAGGACGTTCGTGCTCGAAAGCTAGAGAATAAAAATATTTTTGAAAATATACTTTTCCCTGGAGGCCTGATATATGTTTACACCATATATTTTCTTTGAGCTCTTTATCATGCGAAAACATATGTTGCACTTTTACATGTTCAAGTCCTGTTTCGGGAAAGTACCATATTTTCTTTGAGCTCTGGATAAAGCAAAGATAATTGATGCCTCTATTATATATGTTCAAGACCTGATTCCGTGAAATACCATTTTTCAAGCCTATAGATCACGCGAAGACATATGCTGCCCATACACATGTGTAAGATAATTTTCTATAAAGAGAAGATATGGTTTTACGGGCTACTAACCAAAGTGTGTGATTTTTGAGCCCAAAAATGAATGTAGCAAGCAGACAAGCCGCAATACACTGTAGCATAGTACCAAGGTGCTGCACGCCACCAAGGTTATTCAAAAAAAGATTAAATTCCCCAAAAATGTTCGCGCCCGGATTCGAACCGGGGACCTTGTGCGTGTGAATCACATGTGATGACCGCTACACGCTGATTTGCTATAGGAATACCGTTTTGAACCACGGATCATGTGAAGACATGTGTACAAACGTCCCTATGTGCAGGCCTGGCTATGACGGTGGACGGCTCTCTGTATTTCGCCGATGGCTCCAACATCCGGGTGGTGGACCCCCAAGGCATCATCTCCACGGTAGTGGGGGACCGTCACGAGAAGCGGCAGTGGCGGCCCCTGCCATGTCAGGGCACCCTACCTGTGTCAGAGGTAACCAACCCTCCATGTTGATCTATATTCAGGTGGTGCTTGGAAGTACTTAAGACTAGCGTAATTTTTCGGAAGAGCTCTGAATACGTTTCCCCAATTGTCAACGTGTAAAATAACAGTGTAGTTGTTGTGTCTACGTCCTTTATACTCGTCGCCACTGTTGTGTCTCTACACTACACCAGGTCACCGAGATCCACTAGGTCTGAGATAAAATCTTTATTCGCTCATAACACTAATCTGACTGACATATTTACAATTTAATGATACATATATATACATAAAAATAATTAACATAATAACAACAAACAAACACTATGCAAAACCTTATTTGCATATCTCGACAATTTATCTAAAACATAACTATTGTTATGCAAAACACCACAGTAGTAAATAATGAAAACTTCATGAGGGTAAATCAACGCGACAAATCCATCTTCTGATCATTCAACTGAATGATTTGTTCCATCAGAAACAGGATGACAAAGGTCAACACCATAGACCAAGTTGGTTGGTTATTCTTTATTTACCAGGGAAATATGCAGTTTCTATCCAATATTTTATCGTAAAATGTCATTCCGTTAAATGGCAGTAACCATCTTGGAACGCCCAGTTATAGGATATGAAGAAATTTGAATCAAGAGGTTTCACTTGATATTCCATTGGATCCTAAGGGAGAACATCTTTATCTAATATTTCAAATAGGGAGAAAAATTGATTTTGAGTTTAGTTTATTTTATTCCTATGGATGGCAGTAACAATCTCACAACATTCAGATGCAGGATCAGAATATTGTTCAATCATTTTTAAATGGCTAACGCCCTCTATCAACAAAATTGTGATTTAAAAAGGATTATAAAAGCCTCATTATATTATAATTCTCTATTTAGATATGTGGACTTTTAAATTTTATTTTGAAATTTCTTTTGTGTGTGTGTGTTGTGCGTTACAAAACTCTTACAATTTTCAGGGTCAATCAATATTTTGCTTGCTACCGTAAAATCGTCCATAAACGTCGGATGAGCGATCGTTTCACAGAAAGACCGCTTTAGTAAAATTATAAATACTTAGAAAACTTAATTTCAAATTAGATTCAACATTTAGGATAAACCATGATTAGCCATGTTTTTACGCAGTATCCCATGGTGTTGTTGTGTTGTATTGGATTCTAAAGGAGAGTTTGGTGTTGTAAAATACGATGTGTCCAGGCCAAGCTACGGTGGCCTACAGAGCTGGCCATCAGCCCGCTGGACGGCTCTCTTCACTTCATCGACGACCACGTCGTGGTGAGGTTGACGGAGGAGGAGCGGCTGGAAGTGGCCGCGGGCACCCCGGCCTACTGCCCCGACCGTGGCCTGGGCGAGAAGTGGGCGTCGCTGGCGGGCCTGGCCTTCACCCCGCGGGAACTGCTGGTGGCCGATCTCCACTCTGTCCGCAGGGCCCGCGATGGCCGCATCCTCGCCTCCAACCTCGCCTCCGTCTCCGCCCTAGCTGCCGGACCCGACGGCAGGATCTTCGTGGCCGACCAGGGCTCTCTACGTGTCTACGCTGCCGAGCCTTATCTCCCTTCTGTCTCAGCTGGGGAAGTCCAAGTCGCTGATGGAGATAATGTCCTCGTGTTTGATCGGCACGGTCGTCATCTGTCAACTAAGTCTCTGGTGACAGATCGAATCCTATATTCCTTCCACTACAGTCCGGCCAATACGTCGTTCGGAAGGCTAAGTGCTGTGACGGACTCGCGAGGCAATAAACTGACCTTACTGAGGGATCCTGCACATCGGGTCTACGCGATGGAGACGCCGCGAGGACGTAGGATTTCTGTGAGGCTATCCACATCAGGCTGGCTTGAATCCTTGGAGAGTGAGACCTTCCGCTATGACCGTCGTGGATTGCTAGTTGGCAGGACGGACCGTGCCGGAAGAGTGATGCAGTTCCGATATGGCCCTGCAGGACGTGTTGAAGCTGCAGTATCGCCATGTGGCGCTGCGACCTTGTTGGGAGGGCAGGACGCTGGGCTGAGGTCTTGGGCGAGGGAGCCGGGCCACGCGGAAGTCTGGGCAGAGATCGGACCAAGCATTGTCTTCCTCTCCATGGGACCGTTGAAGTTGGGGCTGAACACAGATGCCCTTGGAGCGGCCTACAGCTCGGACTCTCGCCTGGTGCTGAGGACAGAAGCCAGTCCGCTGGCCCGGGCCGAGCTACCGCCCGGACAGGCCGAAGTCCTGCCCCAGCCCACCGCCCAGGTCCGGGGGTCCGTGGATGTCCGCTGGGAGATTGTTCCTCGCCGAGATCGACGCTCGGACCTCATCCAAGCTGTGGACAGAACCCTAGCGGTAAGAGCCCCAAATCTTCGTATTCCTTTCTCACAAATAGATTTGGGCGAAATGTTAATATATATTTTTCTTTTCAGTGAGTTTCTTTTTTATATAAAAAAAAATTCGCAATTTTACCTCAAATCATGGATAAAATGCAAATAAAAATGTTGAAGTTCAGTTAGCTAAGAAAAATACGCCTGTAGGCGAGTAATTACACTCTAAAACATGCGAATTTCAAACAGATTAATAAATAAACATTTATTGCGGGGATCACTATTTTCTTTATAGATATTGTTTATATCTGATATATTTAACTCTATTTGAACACGAATTTAAATTTTAGAGAAAAGGGTAAAGGTAAAACATCTGTGAAAAAAATTTCGGATTATACCACAATTCCAAGATCTTTTTTTCTTCTCTTGTCCAAAAATATAGAAAGACAAAGAAAAACAGGGTAGTAATCTACTAAATATCATCTCATGATTATGAATGTCAAAACTAAAACTCGGCTTTAGGAAATCAAGAGGAACTTCTACATTACATCTTTATTTCAAGAGAATCTCTGTAGTATCCTGGGTGTAAAGATTTCGCTTGATTTGAATTAGACATTTCCTCTCAATATATCTTATTCCTGGTGTGAATTAGTTATAGACAATCCAAACATTTTCTCGTATGTAATTATTCTTTCGCATACACTCATAGACAATACTTAAGGAAGTTGTACCTTTCAGCATGTATATCGGTAGTCACTGAAAGATATTACAGTGACCTTTATTGAAGAAACACGAGATAACCAAGTGTGAACAAAATTGCCTCTGTTTCCTTCACAAAAAAGACAACCGGCGACTTCAAAGACATTCCACTTCCTTAATTTTTCTCCATGAGGGTATATATAAAGATAATTATCTTCTAAGAGAAAGGTAAAAACAAAATTCTTAATTCTTCTTTTAAACAGGCAATCGTTACTCCACAAGGTCTAGTAGAGTTTTCTGAGCTAATCATCAAATAGCACAATGACAGTTCGTTTGAAGAGAAAATCATTGTTGCACTTTAGGTTTTTTTTTTTTTTTTGGCATAGCGATGGAGATATAACATTTGTATATCAGCCTTCCTGGCCAAGAATATCTGTAAATATTACTACTGGGTAGAATAAAATACACAATTCGAGGTGAAGAGCTTCTTTTACACTTGCCTTCAAGCAAGATGCCTTTTTACGGCGTCAAGTTCGTCTTGCCCGAAAGCTTGCACGATCGTCTTCATATAAAAGAAGCTCTTCTCCCTGACTTGTCTTTCTTCTTCTATAGAGAATAGGGAGATTATCGTTGTGTTAAATACTAGCGTGTGTACTGTAGGTGAACGGCAGCCAGTGGGTGAGGCTGGAGTACGACCGCACGGCAGGCAGAGAGATGGTTTTCAATGGCTCGGGCCGTCCCAGCCTGGCCGTACAGTTTGACCCGCAGGGCCGCGCGGTGCGATGGCTGGCAGCGGCCCAGCCTGCTCTCCTGGCCTCCGCCGCCTACCTCCCGGGCCGTCCTGCAGCAGCGCAGCGGGCCGACCTCGCCCGGGCCTTCACCTACGACCGTCTGGGCAGGTTGACGGAGCTGCGGACGCCCGACGGCAATTCGCTACGGCTTGAGTACCGCCCGGATGGCCGGCCTAGCGACGGGGTGAGTGGATATTTAGCTGATGGTAGTAGGGTACTCGGCGTTGATGTCTACCTGAGATTGTCTTTCGCATTTCGCCTCTAAATTCTATTCAATTCCCATTGTTGCTCCTAGTTCTCATCCAATTTCTAATTGTTTTCCATCGCCTTCTATCCAATCTCCTATTGTTGCTCATCAATTCGTTTACAATTTCCAATTGTTGCCCATCGCCTTATATCCAATTTCCAATTGTTGCCCATTGCCTTCTATCCAATTTCCCATTGTTGCCTCCCGCTTCTATGCAATTTTCATTGTTATCATTTCGTCTATCAGCAATTTTATCCTATACTCTACAAAGATGGAATGAGCTTCGTACCCAACACACAAACAATTAGCATTCCCTTTGACAAGGATGTAATACCCTTTGGAACCAACATTTACTAAATCTTTGGTAGAATATTATTCTACTCCTGCATCATCACAAGAACAGTTCAAATTTCCTCATAAATCACTAGCAAAAGTATCCTCCCTTCTGTAGCGAGAGCACGCGAGCGACTTTAAACATGGCGGAAACGGTGAAGTATTGCTGCGATCTGGACATCTCGGTGGTGTCAGCCAACTTCGAGAAGCGGGGCTGGAGTCCCGTGGGCTCGGACGAGGACTGGAACGTGTATTGGGCTTCTGTCCTCACCATCCGTAACATCTTCAACCCCGAGAACGGCTACAAGCTGAGGGAACGCCAGATCATCAACCATTTCCCGACCTACCAGGAACTTACCCGCAAGGATTACATCGTTAAGAACATCAACAGATACCGAGAGGAACTGGACAAACAAGGAAGCCCTCTAGCTGAGAAAGACAATATGGGCAAGTATATACACCTTGATTTTATCCCTCTAACTTTCGCACTTCCCAACGATTATAACGCTTTTGCTGAAGTCTTCAAAAAGAATCCAACAAGCACCTGGATTATGAAACCATGTGGGAAATCTCAAGGAATTGGAATATTCCTCATCAACAAACTTTCCCAGCTAAAGAAATGGTCAGGACCTTTACAAAATTCAGCTCAGAATCCAATAACGGCAACTTACGTCGTATCAAGATATATTGATAATCCTCTTCTGATAGGAGGCAAGAAGTTTGACTTGAGACTCTACATTCTTGTTCTATCCTTCAAACCACTCAAGGTGTACTTGTACAAGCTTGGATTCTGCCGATTTTGTCAGCTCAAATATACGTGCAATATGAGCGACCTGGCTAATATGTTCGTGCATCTGACCAATGTTTCGATTCAGAGACAAGGCGACGAATACAACAGCGTCCATGGTGGAAAATGGACCATCCAAAATCTTAGACTTTACCTAGAAGGAACACAGGGCAAAGAGGTAGCTGATAAGTTATTTTCAGATATCAAATCGTTAATTATCCATTCTCTAAAAGCTACTGCACCTGTCATGATACGTGATAAACATTGTTTTGAATGTTATGGCTATGATATCATCATCAGTGATGATTTGAAGCCTTGGCTCATCGAAGTGAATGCCTCTCCGTCACTTCTTACTACGACCGACAATGACCGCGTCCTCAAACATGAGCTGGTGGACGACATCTTCAAGGTGATGTGTCCAGGCAATACTGTCCCCAATGTGGAGACTGATCGAACGCCGGATGAGAATAACATTGGAAATTTTGAATTGATTGCGGATGAGCTAGAATCCATCGATTCTGAACAATGTTCAAAGGTTGGAACAGCTACTGAGAGCCTCGCTTCTGATACATCCATCTCAACTTCAACCATTTGAACTTGAGACACAATAGCTGAAAATACAAAATTAAAACTATGTACATATCGTTAATATTTCGTACAACTCAAAAAAATAAAAATACAAGGTAATAAAACCAAAATCCAAATAAATTAATAGTGTGTTACGTTTTGGTAAGAGCGTTGTTACCTTCATCAGACAAAATAATCAATAGATTAGAACACTACAACGTAATAAGACCAAATACAAATAAATTAATAGTGTGTAATGTTTCGGTAACAGTGTTGTTATCATTATTTTGTCTGACGATGGTAATAACGCTGTTACCTAAACGTCACATACTATTAAGTTATTTGGTCTTATTACCTTGTAGTTCGAATCTATATTGCCACGTAGAAAATTAGGGAAGACCAACTTCGAGATGAACTTGCAGGCAAGAACAAACTATGAATGATAAACAAAAGATAAGCAAAAGAGGGAAATGTACAGAGTATAGCAAAATATAAACATAAAAAATAATACTCTTCTAATAAATTCATAAATACTTTGTTACACTATAATCCAAATTGTACCTTATCATTAAAAATAGAAATTAACCTATTTTTATATACTGCCAACTAAAAATAATACTATTTAATAAAATCAACAAGCAATTCAGGATTAAATTTTTGTACCATTTTTATTTCTCTAGATTTCAGGTCAACATGCTCTTCAACAGAAGCACCTAGAAGTATAACTTCCAGCTAAAGGTCAGCGTGTATAGTTAGATGGAAGTTATACTTCTAGGTGCTTCTGTTGAAGGTTATGTTGGTCCGAAAGATAGAGACATAAAAATGGTGCAAGAAATACGTGTAATATGAGCGACTTGGCCAATATGTTCGTGCATCTCACCAACGTCTCGATTCAGAGACAAGGCGACGAATAGAACAGCGTCCATGGTGGGAAATGGACCATCCAAAATCTTCGACTTTACCTAGAAGGAACACAAGGCAAAGAGGTAGCTGATAAGTTATTTTCGGATATCAAATCGTTAATTATCCATTCTCTTAAAGCTACTGCGCCTGTCATGATACGTGATAAACATTGTTTCGAATGTTATGGCTATGATATAATCATCACTGATGATTAACCCGGATTGCTTTTTTGTTGATATTGTATCGTAGAAATCAAGTCTTTGTATATCTTAAGATGTAAGCGTATTTATTGATTACGTCAGCACGACTAGTCGACAATTATCAACGAAATTAACCAAACCTATCTACAGCTATCGAGCAAGCAAGCTAGGCAACTAAATGATGATTTTACAAAAATAATAAATCTGTCTCCAAATATTTTCATTGAATAATTAAATTAAATAATAAATTATTTCTTCGCCACAATATTATTAAATTATAAGTCAGGGATATGTGTGAACGCTTATATAGAAATAATACTAAAAATGATCAGAGTTGTATTTTGATATATAACACTTATAAATATATAGGTATTGAAAAGTCAGACTATATTGCGTTACATAAACTATGTGTTTACAACGGCAGAGAGGCAAAACTAAGTTTATATATAGGTCTGACTAATTAAACTACTAGAAGGGTTCAGAATCTCTCACTGTTTCTCATCTTTAAAAGGTTTTTTAAAATATAATTATTATTTGCAGAAGTACTTCCCTTAGCGGACACTCGCGCTAGCGGACACACCTAAATAACTGACAGTTTTTATCGCCAAAATTGTCCTCCCAATTGAAAATACGTTCATTAAAAATAAAATTCCTCTTAAATGTTTAATGTTATTCTTAAATAGTTTTTTATAACCATTTACTAAGTATTAAACAAGGATATAATATTATAAAATAAATAAAGCTTCCTGGGCCAAGTTTCTTGTTCAACTTTTTATTTTCAAGCTTTCGGACTTGTCAGTCCTTCAACAGGAGTATCACGATAATAAATTGATGATATATACTATTTTTATATACAAATTATTTTTTATATATTTTAATTATTTATGATATACTTTGTGTGTTATAATATGCTATTATATTAAATAATTATAATAGGCGCTCATAAAGAGATGGTTTTTAGAAATATTTTTTAATATATAAAAAATAGCAACTCTCCGATAAGATGACACCACTCTGTAAAGGACTCTGTAATTAGGTGTTCTTTACAGTGAGATTCTACTGTACTCATAAGATATCATTTAGATTATAGTTAAAATAGGAAGCAACAAGACCAAATATACTTAATTTATAGATGGCAGATTAAAAACCTTTATTTTAACAATGGTTTTCATCCTAATACTGATCTTCATCAGGATGGGAAATAAACCGAAAGCAGACAAATGAACTTATGAAGCCGCATTTTCAGGTGAACTTTCGAAATTTCGAAACACCCAAATCTCGCGAGAAATATTTAAATATATTGAAAATAAACACAAGGTAATAATACCAAATCCAAATAAATTTTGGATTTGGTCTTATTATCTTGTGTTTATAATCTATAATCCAAATTGTGCCTTTTATCATTATATTGAAAATAGTAATAAAACTATCGTTGTAAATTTTAAACCGAATAGAAGCTAGCACATCGTTATATATTTCAAATATTCAATATATATTCAATAATCCCACACAGTATTTGAACAAAAATATCTCCAATCTATATTCCTAACATAATAATTTCCCTAGTGAAGTACATATACTGTTGATATGATGTAAAGAAATGAGGCAAATATCCCTGAGTTTGGGATATCCCGTTATAGGATGTTAATAAAGTTAAGAATAAAGGTTCTCTGAATTATTTATTGACCTATTTCCCATTTTCCGATACCCATCCTTCTAAAAACTGATATTTTAAGTTTTATACCTCTATGGAAGATACCTCAATACATCATTCTCCCCAGTCTGGCACGTGTCCTGTATCTTTTAATCCTTGTGTTTACGACATAGGGTTGCGAGGAAAGATGGTATCCATGTACCAAAAATGGCACCTCTATCTCTTTGATGAACAAACCAAATTAATAGTTAAAATAACTAGAAGAAACGCCTGTAGAATTGTAATTTAGATCTAAAACTCACAAATAAAATAGAAACTTATATCGGAGAATGTGATTTATTATTTTAATATAGACAGTTCTCCCCTCTTGCTGTTACTGCTGGGTCGATTTGGCTCATGTACATAGTAACTTTTATTTTAAATTTAGAACTTTCCTATAACTAATTAAATAAATATTTAAAGTAATTCGGAAGCATAGTTAATTATTTTTCCTCGCGACAATATTTCCTCTGCGTGGTGAGATACGTGTTGGGTAAGTTAGAGAACAAGGCGTAGGAGAGAGAGATGAATTTATTTTTGTATCAGCTCCATACTTTAAAATGTATGCTATTTCTAACGCAAAATACTTCTTTTTGAAAAAAAAATTATATATCTTCCACCGAAAGTATTTTCATAAATAAATCTTAAATGAAGGATGGATCAGCTAAATAAACACAAGTTGTAGAGGTGTAGTAGAATAAACTGGCAAAATTTCTTGGAATATTCACCATTTGAACACCATGATCGCTTTCTTCAACACGTAATAATTGCAAAAAATGGTTTTATATAACTTAAAAGTAAAAATAATTCTCGCTAAAATGTTTATACTACAATACAAAGTATACTTACAAGTAAAATTGCGCTGAAAACCACTTAACCCTACTTCCTACCTTTTAACATTTTCTGGAGTCCGTAGAGAATGGTCCAAATCCCATTTCCGTTTCTAACTTTAATGTTCTGTGTGGTCTCAACCTTTCTTCTAAATTCTCCCTCCCTCTATATATAGGAATATTTTTATTTATTACACTTTTTCTCCCGCGCGCGCCATTCTATTTTAACCTTTGTTTCCCGCCAAAAAAAGGGGGGGTTTTCGCGCCAAAAATGTTTTTCCCGCCAAAAAGATTTTTCCCGCCATTTTGATGGTATTCTCTAAGAAATATTTTATTTTTTAAAATGTTTTTTATTATTATTATACAATTTCCTCTCTATTTATGACACTTATTATTTTTTATGAACTATAGTAAGTTTGCATTAAGATATTTAATACTACTTAGATTTTTAAAATATTATGTATTTGATATTTTAAAATAATTTATTCTTCCACATATATTAACCGTAATTCTTTTTTTTTTTTGAAAATATATTAATTTTCAATAGATTATTGACGAATGAAACTGTTTATATTTTTATTTGAACCTACTAAACCAATTCTATTCTATAATTATGGAAAAAAAATGAAGAGGGGAGATTTGTCTTAACAATAATGAATGCTTTCAGAGATTTCCCTAGCGTGATATTATTTTTAATCGTTGTTAGAGGTGATACATTTAAGATTGTTAACTTCTTGTTCATTGAGAAGGATTAGGCGGCATACATTCAGTAATATATATTGACGCGCCCTCTGTATTTGGAAATTCGAACTATTTATAGCGTGATTGGGTATTTTAAAAAAAAGGAAATAAATCAAGCAATACTGAGAGAGCCTCGATTATCAGTGATGAATGTGAGTTAGGGCCTCCCAATATTAGGGCAGTAGAAACTGTTTCCATTTTTCCAAACAGAAAGAATCGATATATATATTTTTTTATTTTTATCGGTGGATTGCAGCTCAGATTTCAGCCTGCGAAGGGTTAGTTTTGGCTCCGATGCCGACAAGCCGCTTGTACAGAAGGCTGGTCTTATCTCCCACTTTGTCTGTTAACTTAGAAGCCAAAAGATGAAGGCCCGGTTTCTGATCATTGTTTAATCCATTTAGGTATTTTATGAGAAAGGTTGGTGAGGTAATGACACGGAGAACATCTTCCTTGTTAACATCATAGGCTTTGCATCCTCGAACAGCTTGGAGAAATTTCTGCCTTGTTTTTGTACCTTGATCTTAGCAATGGGGATGGGGGGGGGGGGGGGGGGGGGTTCTGTTACATTCGTAGGAGTTATCTTGTCCTCTATGCAAAAAGATTGTACGTTTATACTTTATTAAAAGTGACTATTTTCCCTAAACATCAGCGAATTTTTTATTGATATTTGGTCGAGAAAGATTTGGATAATTTATCTTATTTTTATTTTAAAAAGTTATTTAGCTCTCCTCTCAAAGGTTCTAGGATATCTGTGTCGCAGTCAGAGGCTATCTGATCTCAAGTTATGTGTGTTGTCCAGCCGTCATCTACAACGCTGTTCTCTGGCCGACGCTACACGGCCTGGTACGACGAACACGGCGGTCTCAGTACCGTAGGCACTCCCGGCGGGGCCAACCATACATTCCGGGTGGAGCAGTGGCCGGGGTTCTACCGCTTGGTGTACGCCGCCCCGCAGTACGCAGGGCCGTACGTCGCGCGGTTCGACGACCGACGGAGACTGACGGCCGAGCGGTTCCCCGGAGGCGGACATGCCGTGCGGTACCTGTACTCCCCGTTGGGCCGGCTGGAGGCCGCCGTCTACACGGACGGGGAGGTCCGCAGGCACTTCTCCCCGGAGACTGGAGCCCTGACCTCGGCCGAGTGGAAGGATGCAGCGCTCGAGGTGAGTCTGCTTCTCTTCTCTCAAATCCTTATTTATCCTATACAATCTTCATTTTCTTTTCTTTCCCGCGACTTCGCTATATAATCCGCCCTCTCCAAAGAAAACTCTTGTCCATATCCTGTCTAGATGTTAGGTCCCAGGCTCATTTTAATCGTTGACAGAGGATTTGCAAGATATAGTCGTTAAATCCGACGTTCATTCAATCCACATTCGTTCATCATTGATTCAGACATTCAATTAAAGAGGCTCAGCGTGTATTTCTAAACGAAGGTATCTTTACTTCAACGGACAACAAGCACATCTACGTATATATCTCCAACAGTCTTGCCACAATAGAATCGTTCATCTTAAAAAGTCGAACGCGCGCTGCATGTTAAAATAAATATGTATTGATTAAAAAAAAAACACCTCTCTTCCATTGAAAGTTTACTCTCTATGAAGTGTCACATTTTTAGAAAGTAGAATTGTGAGTCGAAAAACCTTTTCATTCTTATCGAAGGAAAATGAAAGAGTTTAATTAATTATGGATGTAAAAGTATGTGCTACAGTGGTATTATGCAGCCCGTGGTGCCGCAGGTACGGGACGAGTACGCCTATGACGGCGCCGGGCAGCTGTCCCGCTGGCAACAGACCCTGACGGGGGAAAAGCTGGCCTCGGCCGTGTTCCGCTATGAGCGGGACTCCCTGGGCCGGGCGACCACGGTGACCGTGCGGCTAGGCGGGCGTGTACTGCCGCCCCTGGAGATCGCCTACAACACCACCAGCGGACAGCTCGAGCGTCTCGGACCTTTCCGCCTCGAACGGCCGGGACTCAACCGCACGGAGCTGCGGGACGACGCTGCGGCCTTCATGCGTGAGACTGACGCCCTACGGCGGCTGCGGTCGCTCAGCCTGGCCGTGTCGGGCAAGGAAGCCTACCGCCTGGAACTGGAGTACGGACCTCGGGGCGGCTTGAAGCAGTCCCGCATCGCCCTGAGGCATCTGGGAAAGGTCAAGGTAACGGGGCAGGCTCTTCGTCTCTCACATACCTTTATATTATTCTGAATATAGAGCAACCCATTTAGATAATAAAAAGGCATATATCGGATTGAATAAAAATATTTTAATTTGCCAATATTTCAGTTAGCTGAACGCCAAACTTTGTCAAGGCATTACAACATATTATTTTGTATCGTTGTATTATATACGATGTAACATTGTAATACGTTGTAATGCCTTGACAAATGTTGGCGTTCAGCCAACCAAAATATTAGCAAATAAATATTTTATTCAATCTAATTTCTGCCTTTTTATTATCTAAATATCTTTATATGATATTCAAGTACGAAACATTTTGCGGTGCTAATTTATTTGGGGATTTCGGTTCTTGAGGGACACCGCATTTCCTAACATTAAGAAAGCAAGCATAACATTCTTTCAATTTTGAAGATGTATTATAACAAAATATTCACAGTATACGTATGGGAATCTTTTTTCACACGCAAACACACAATGTAATATTCCAGTATAAGAAAAATAATATATTCATCTTTTCAAGAGTTATATGATTATTTCAGTAGATAGGTTTATAAATAGATTGTTTATAATCTAAAGAAATCTTTTAGAAGTGTTTTTTTGAAATGTTGTCATTGACCTGTCTATGTGTTAGATTTTCTAGTTTTATACATGTTTGATATGAAAAATAAAATCTTTTTGAAGGCGTGAAATTTGAACTTTTTATGCCTTTAAGGGAAATGGAAATTTAATCACTTTTTGCCGGGGGAAGAACGTCTTATCTGGAAAGATTTCCTGATTTGTAAATATTAAGACGCATATCAGCAGCACCATCCTTCTTTTCATGAAATGTAGAAGACTTCGCTCTCTGTGATCTATTATTAGCACTCCAGAATCCCTGCCGTGACATGTTGCACCGTGTGTAACAGGTTCACAACTATTCCTACGACGCTGACGGCCAGCTCACTGAGATGTCGGGCCGCGACCACTGGAAATTCACCTACGACTCCAACGGGAACATGGAGACCTTACAGTACATGGGCAACCGGATTGATCTACGGCACGACACCGGGGACCGTATTCGAGCCTTCGGGGAGACACCCTACGTCGTAGATGAACGTGGTTTCGTTATACGTCGTGGTGAAGAACGTTTAACGTATAACTCCCGAGGCGAGCTGTCGCGAGTCGTCAAGCCAACGCGTTACGACGTGTCCTACGCCTACGACCATCGAGGAAGACTGGCGGTGCGAAGAGATAACTTCGGCAATCTCACCCAGTTCCTGTATGCACTACCGGACGCTCCTGACCTCATCACGCACGTGTTCAACCACGCGGATGGCCGTGCTCTGACAGTGATCTACGATGATAGACGTGTCCCTGTAGTCGTTCTGGCAGGGGGTGGTGAACGTTTCTACATCGCCACGGATGCTGCAGGCTCGCCGCTACAAGTCTTCGACGCCTACGGTGATGTAGTGAAGGAAATCCATCGAGGACCATACGGACATGTTCTCTTCGACTCCAATCCTAATTTCTACGTCCCCGTTGACTTCAGGGGAGGTGTTCTGGACCCACTGACGGGACTGGTGCATCTTGGCAGAGTGTTTGACTCTCTGGCTGGACAATGGCTAACTCCGGACTGGCCGGGGGCAGCTCTCAGGGGGTCCGCGGATCCAAGGGACCTACACCTGCACAGCTTCAACCGCAACGACCCAGTCAACATGCCACTTCCAGACCTGGCCCCTCCACTCCTAGGTAAGATGAACCTTTCATTTCTTCACTTTTTCACTCTTTCTTATTTAATATATTTTCCTCCTAAATCGTATCTAAATTATTTCTATAATAGCATTGAAATTTTCACCTTTCCTTTCTTAAATTCTTCAAAATGTATATATTAAAAGCCTATGAACAAGAACTGACCGAGAGAAAATTATCATAAATAATCGATTGGTTTTCATTAAGGTCATTCAGGCTTTCTTTAGTTCTTGGCTTCCACTTACCAATGATTCAATTTAGGAATATAAATGTGGAATAATTATTTTGATGCGATGCCGCCAAGGTTTCAGTGAAAAGTGAACAACATATAAGGCCATATCATGAACCCTAAGGCCGTATAATAAATACAGAGAATGAAACCATACTCCAAGGATAGTTCTCCAAATTAAAGGTTTCCAGTAAGTTGATCAGACTACTTCTCAACTTGCGTTATAGATGCTTAAGAATCAACGACAGGAACATTATCTGATTCTAATAATGGTTATTTTCCTGCAATAATTCCCACCAAACAATATGTCTACGTACCAAGCATCCCGGCACGTTGTTTCAATAACTCTTCTTATAAACATCTTCAGTAATTGTCACTAATTGTCAGTAATTAATCGACGCATTGTCGCGTTTGTTTTATTTCGGCATTGTTGTATTGTTGCCTTTTTATGTTTGTTTCATTGTTATGTTTGTTCAATTTGCAAACTAGTTTTAGTTTGCCGAGAAAGCGGCTTCCCCGAAAGCTACTTTATACGATATTTAGTTTGCTGAGGAAGGGGTTTTCCGAAAGCTACTTTATACAATATTTAGTTTGCTGAGGAAGGATTTGTCCGAAAGCTACTTTATACAATTTTTAGTTTGCTGAGGAAGGGTTTGCGCGAAAGCTACTTCATACAAATTTTACTTTGCTAAGGAAGGGTTTGTCCGAAAGCTACTTTATACAATTTTTAGTTTGTTGAGGAAGGGCTTCCCCGAAAGCTACTTTATACAATTTTTAGTTTGTTGAGGAAGGACTTGTCCGAAAGCTACTTTATACAATTTTTAGTTTGCTGAGGAAGGGCTTCCCCGAAAGCTACTTCATACAATTTTTAGTTTGTTGAGGAAGGACTTGTCCGAAAGCTACTTTATACAATTTTTAGTTTGCTGAGGAAAGGTTTACCCGAAAGCTACTTTATACAATTTTTAGTTTGTTGAGGAAGGGTTTACCCGAAAGCTACTTTATACAATTTTTAGTTTGTTGAGGAAGGGTTTTCCCGAAAGCTACTTTATACAATTTTTAGTTTGTTGAGGAAGGACTTGTCCGAAAGCTACTTTATACAATTTTTAGTTTGTTGAGGAAGGACTTGTCCGAAAGCTACTTTATACAATTTTTAGTTTGCTGAGGAAGGGCTTCCCCGAAAGCTACTTTATACAATTTTTAGTTTGTTGAGGAAGGACTTGTCCGAAAGCTACTTTATACAATTTTTAGTTTGCTGAGGAAAGGTTTACCCGAAAGCTACTTTATACAATTTTTAGTTTGTTGAGGAAGGGTTTTCCCGAAAGCTACTTTATACAATTTTTAGTTTGTTGAGGAAGGACTTGTCCGAAAGCTACTTTATACAATTAATAAAAAGAATTTCGGCGTCTTATTCATATTTGTAATTTATCGAAATCCTCAAACCATGATAATTTATATCTATATATATAAAATTGAATGTCTGTCTGTGTGTGTGTCCTCTATGGATTCAAAAACCATACTTCCAATCGCCGTGAAATTTTGGGATATTATTAGGTGTATCCCCGGAAAGGTTTACGAAAAACAATTTCTTGAATATCTTAAATATCCTTAGAGTTATTTGCAGATTTGTAGCTTTAACTCGCATGCAGCGCCACCTTGCGACGGAGATAGGCTTAGGTCTGCCCCCCCCCCCCCCCCCCCCCCCCCACCGAGAAAATGTAGTCCGGCCGCCGGCCGATTGGCCAATCCAAGTTCCCACCGACCAATCAGAGGGATCAAGAGGTCCTGGCGCGCGGGGGCAGAGTTGGTTACACAGCTGTGCAATTTAGACAAGAAAAAAGCCTCGCGGGTGACCTCCGGGAACTACGTCCATCTTCCATAAACGACCATGATTTTATTCAACTTATCGAGTATTTTTCAAGGGACCGGGAAAATATGTTCACTAGATAAAACGATGATTTTGTAATGTAGAAAATTAGGAAAGACAAAATTCAGGATGACACGGCACACAGGGACCGGGAAAAAATGATCACTTTATCGAGAGATTCAAATATACGAGTTTCAAATTATCAAAATATATCTTTTTTTTTATAAGCTTATAGAGAATTGTTTTAACAAATGTTCGTTAGACAAACCTTTACTCGGGTAAAACCCGGGCGAAGCCGGGTACATCCGCTAGTATATATATAAATGAATGTATGTGTGTGTGTGTCCTTTATGCCTGACCAAACCACTCATTGGAACGCCATGAAACTTTGGGAAGTTATTTAGTATAGTACTGGGAAGGTTTCTGAAAAATAATATCTTGAATATCCTTAGAGTTATTTGCAGATTTGTAGATTTAACTCGCAAGCAGCGCCACCATTGCGACGGAGATAGGCTTAGGCAGGAAGTCTGCTCCACGCCTGATGACCTTGGGTCTTTCAGGGCTAATATATTAAGTAAAACAAATTCAAATATTAGTGCTTTATAATGGCTATCTCCTTGAGGTTACCGATTCAAAAGTTTATTTTCTAATTTTAGATTGTATAAGAAAACAATATTTTATTTTAAGTATTGTACTTTATTTAAAAAAGTTTAAATAATTGTGCAAGACGATATATACGATATATAAAAATCAAAAGAAATAATGAGTATTGTTTAAAAATAAAATTCGAATAAATATAAATGCGATACTAAAATTTAAATAACTTATATAGAAGCTTTTGCATAGTTTCGTCCTGTAAGCATACCAACTTAATAAAAGTTTCCTGTTTTCTCTTTGAATTTGCTTGATACGAACCTCTATTCATTTTTGAATTAGTAGAAATCAGACGATAACCATAGGTCATAGCCATTCAAAAGTTGGTTTAGGTCGTCAATCCTTTGCGAACAAATGGAAATATCCACGCTGGCGCTCTCTCCGCAGATTTTTAAAATGATATCCCGTGTCTTTTTTTTTTTTTTTAATTTGAAAGCCACCCCTCGCTTGAAGCAAATTCTTTAATCCCAAGAGACTCCGCGAAAGACTTGAACATGAAATCGCCGACGGAACGTTAGGCAAGATACTATTCCTTTAACTTCCAAATACCGAGGGAACCAATTAGCATTGATTTTATTCAACTTATCGAGTATTTTTCAAGGGACCGGGAAAAAATGTTCACTTTATCGAGAGATTCTTTAGACAAACCTTTACTCGGGTAAAACCCAGGCGAAGCCGGATACATCCGCTATTAAATAATAAATAAGATATGTTGGAATCTTGCAATATAAACCGACAAATTAGAATGAAAACAACAAAATAGTTATAATTATTACTAAAGCGATAAAATTTATATCCAATTATAGATTAAAAATAAAAGATAAAGATGATGAAAACAATCCAATTTTCTCAGTTACATATTTCCCAAATATCACTTTAATAAAGTAAGAGAGATAGAGAGTATCTGAATACCAATGTCAAATTGGATTCAATTCAATTTGAAAAATTTACTGAGAAAATTTATTTTTTTTTAAAACAACAAATTTTAATCCTCTTTTCCAACTACTTCTATCTCACTTAATAACCAAAATTAATTGTCCAATTTACTCCCAGCATCCAATTAAATTATCGACTTGAGAACGTTTTCTTTTCCGTTTTTTTTTATAAGCAAATTATTCTTTTGCAGAAAGTAGATTAGAATGAGTGCGACAAAGGTCCTTTAAGAGGATTGAATTTCTTTCTTCACCCCCTGAAGAAGAATGTAAAACTTGACTGAATCTACAAGTACAGAAGAAATCTCTTTTAGAGAGAAAGAGAAAAATTTAAGAATTAAAAATTAATTAGGACACTGTAAAAATAAGATAAGGAATATTTATATACATTAAGCTAGATTAAATTCTTATTATGATCCATGACGGATTTTTTCTTTGAGTTGAGCACAATGCATGATAAATAAAGACGATCACAAAAAGTGTGGAAATTTCCTAGTTTGTTTATTTGGGGGCGAAAACTTCCAAATAAGAATGATAAGAAGAAGAATAATGCTTAAAATAATATTCAGCCAAAATATGATTTTTTTCTCAGTTAATCAAAAACAGCCCCGAGCCGTTACGGTAACCGTGAACAGGGAACTTTTAAATGTGGCTGACTAACGGGGCAATAGCACCCCCTTTTCCATGAAGCAATAAAATCATGGACAAGACACTACCACCACCTCAAACAAATCTCGGAAGGATTTAGACCATTCATTTATATCCACTCATGGACAAAACTTAAGAAAGTTGTACCTTTTAGCATGCATATCAGGATTCAGACAATAACTCTAAAAGATATTTGATACAGTGACCTTTATTGAAGACACACGAGATAACCAAGTGTATACAAAATTGTCTCTATCTCCTTAAAAAAAAAAACAGACTACGGACGACAGGAAAGACTTTTCACTTCCTTAAGTTTTGTCCATGATGTACATATACATAACTTATTTAAAGATAAAATTCATGTAATATTTTCAAGTCATTTCTTATATTTAAATACATACTTTATATATTCAGAATATATAGACAATAGTTTCAGAAATCTAGTGAATTAAATTGGCAAATTGGCTAGAAAGGATCATCTCTGAAGAGCCAATCCCTACCATTTTTTTCTCAGTTCTCTGGAGAAATCCCTCCTATACTATAAAACAAATATCGACGAGTAATTCAATCCACAGCAAACAGATGACGCTATTTTTATAGTTCATTAATCTATTTATTGCATTGATATAGAATCTTCGTTATTTCGAGGTCAGATAATTGTCTTGTTTGTTATCTTTTATAGCGTTGGTATAAATGGTATTCTGGTAAAAACTTGTTTTCGTGACGTGGTCCCCGTATTCGAAACCAGAGCAGGTCGAACCATTTTTAATAATAAGTTGATTCAATTTCCTTTCGAATCTTGAAAAGTCCAAACATAGTGAGTGCAAATAATTAAACGGGGAACTTTTCAAGGGCAAAGCAGAATTGCTTCCAAATATGCAGAACAGATGATGGGATGCCTACAGCATAGATAATCATGACCCTTACCTACCATGATTATCATGGTCGTCTCTATTAGTTACTAGTATACTTAAGATAACAAGAGCATGTGTATAAAGCGGTCGGATAGCAAGAATTCAATACCTTTTAAAGAGATAAGTTTTTTTTTATTGAATTATGCTTGGCTAGCTTTCTGTCCAAGTATCCTTCAACAGTTGCCGTGGAATAATGAACAATTCTGCATTCTGTTGGAGGGGACGCTTGGTCTTGAAGTCTTGAAGATGGCTTAGAATAATTCAATAAATTGATTGATCTAAAAAGTATTGAATCGTTGTTAATGTTATCTGATTGAGATAAGAGGATGATTTATCTTGATAAGAGGATGTGTGCCCAGACATGGAGGAAATGCTGGCGACCCATGGACTGGACTTGTCACCGTTGGACATGGAGGGACGTAGGTTCCTCCAGCGATGGGACGGCGACGGGGAGAGTCCGACCGTTGGAGTGGAGACCGGGCCGTTCTCCCAGCCATCCAGCGAGCGGCTGTGTCGACTACGTTCTCGATTGAAGTCCTTCTCCAGGATCTCAGCCGTCGATCCTGTCTCACTGCTGGAGACCTTCCCAGGAGGTGGCCATAGACTCTCATGGAAATCCCTGCCGTTTGGAAGACAGCTGGAGTTAGAAATGGACCCTGAGGGCCGGTTATCACTCACTCGGCCACGGGACGCCGCAGCCGCTCTCCTAGCTGACGTCTTTAACCGCGCTCGCTGGCTACCAGACAACGATGCCAGCTACCCACGTCCTGAATTCCGACTCTCCCGAGAGGATTCTCGACGATCGCTAGCTGACGATCTCCGAATGCTGCGACAACTCGGCCTCAACGCCACAGAGGAAGGAACGTCCATCAGGTGGTACGATCCTGACTTTGACATTGTCCTCAGCTATGACGATAGGTGACATATGTCACTCGTGTCTCTACCCTTCAACTAAACACCGAGGGTTCCTCCCCACCTCACAGCAGATCTCTATTTTTTAGAACTAGATGTCTTTTTATACCGAAAGAGATGCGACCCCCCATTTTCATGTCTTCGAGTGACCCGAGGCAAGCAGCCTTCCAAACTACCATCTTCCCTAACTTCCAACAAATAACTGTCTCATCCAGTTTGACCGAAAACCTTCTAAACACCCTCTCCGTCGACCAAATATTCTCTTCTTCTCTTCATTTAAAGAACAAAAGATATTTTTCGAAAATTGAAAAAAAAAATCAACCTTTTTTTGAAAAATATAATCTCAATGTATAATATATATCTTACCATAATATAATTATATTGACATTTTATTATATAAATGTGAATTTAAAAATTTATTCCAAATGTTAATGTAATATTTTATACTTGTGTAAAACAACTAAGACAATGTAACGACGATATTTTACTCTGATGACAGATTTATGTATTTTCTACTACTATATTTCAATTTGAAACTATATATTTTAAACATCCATATATAATAAACAACAAATTAAATAAAAGAGACATTTTCCAATTACCTTGTGTGATTATAATGTTGAAGTCACATGGTAATCATGAGAGAAAGATTCCTGATAATTGGAACATTGATATTAATAAAGAAAAAATAATTTGTAAAAAATTTAAGATTTGACTCATATATGTTATATGTATTATAAGTTACGTCATTTTTAAGGAAAACTATCCAATTATCACACTACTCCCTACTAATGCGTATGAATATATAAATATTAAAAAACAAAAAGGCATATCCTGACCACCCACATGCGCATTTTAGATGACAGAGCGCCATCTAGAGGAACAAAAATAAACTAAACGTTGATTTAAGTTTGTTCCATAATATTTGGCTAACCTATTTTCTTGATAAATCAAGAAAAGCCAACCACGAACGCTTTTTATCTCATCTTTTATTCTATTACTTTAATCAAAATTTATCAAAATGACACACGAAATTGTAATAATTTGCCAATATCTCGACATCATGTACTTATGAATAAATACGATGAATATGACTACCCAATGAAACGTTTAAAATTTTCAAATTGAAATGGACGAAGAGTATAAAAAACTTAAAATAGCTAATTATATCGATAAAATTAATATAAATGACTTATACCTCAAGGTTTTAAAACATAAATTATTTTTAAAACATGTGGTAGTTCCTTTATATCATTTTGATCAACCTGAAATATCTCGCACTTGCTGAATTTCTAAACAAGTAAATATATAACAAATTAAAACATTAAGACACGAAAATTTCTTTTCACAAATAAATTAAACTTCTACTGTCCATATTGCGATGAAAAGAAACATTCGCGTCTTAATTTTTTCATTTGTTATATATAGATGGCGCTTTATTGCTTTGAAGTGAATATATGCAAAGTCTTTACATCTCTATTACATAAAACTGCATTGAGACAGTAGGTTCGGCTTATATCTCAATACAGAACTCACGGATTCATATCAGTTCAAAGCAGTTTCAGAAAATATAATATTTAGTTAAAATAATTATCCTTTGTTTCAATCAAGGTGCAAATATTAGTCTTGCGGGAATACATTATTTTTTAAACTCATTAATAGATCTCTAGCTTTCGGGTACTGAAGCTATTCTACAGAATTCTAGCCTTATTGGCCATTTATTTCAGAATGTTTCTAATGTTGAAGGGCTTTCGTTTCCGAAAGGAGAGAAAATATGGTTTTACGAGATAATTACCAAAGTGTATGATTTTCGAGCCCAAAAATGGATGTAGCAAGCAGACGATGTAACGATATTTTACTTTGATGACAGATTTATGTATTTTCTACTACTATTTCAATTTGAAGCTATATATTTTAAACATCCAAAAGCTATATAATAAACAACAAATTAAATAAAAGAGACATTTTCCATTTTCCTTGTGTGGTTATAATGTTGAAGTCACATGGTAATCATGAGACAAAGATTTCTGATAATTGGAACATTGAAATTAACAGATTGCTGAAAAAAAACAGGTTATTCAAAAAAGGTTAGATTCCTCAGAATGGTCTTAAAAAGAGACTTATCATCCCCGGAAATCTAATATTCCCACCTTAAAATATAATATTATTTTTATATATGAATATAAATCTATACCTCAACATATTACCATATACAACTCTATATGTTTTACTGAATATATAATATATCATATATTCTATAATAATTTTATTATATCTACACACACACAATTTTTGATTCATGATAAAAAAAACTCATCGAGAGAAAATATTTTGTAATTTTAAAACACACAATTACCTAATTGAAAATTCTATACAGAAATACGCATTTTTATTTCACTTAAAACCTTATAATGTTTGTCATATTATTATAAATTCTGTCTTCTCTGAATATCCATACAATATGAATTATATAAAACTGACCCAAAAATATTATCCCAATTCAAAATATATCATATTTTTACTTTATCTTAACCATATCTATGATATAAATGTATATATATGAAATGACAAATATATCTTTTAATCTTTAAACATATAAATATATATTCTTTATTATAATCTTATTTTTTATCCAAATGTGTGTATATAATCATTATTGTGTTCTAAATACTTGTATATCTTTCTTATATATGTGTGTCAACATATCGTTTTTATAATTGTTGGGTGTACACAATTGCATACTTCCATAAATTACATAACATGGTATCAGTAGGTGAATTGATAAAAAGATATACAGTTAAACCTGTCTATAGCACCCCCTCTAAATAGCGCCTTTCTCTCTATAGCACCCGATTTTAAACATTAAAATGTAAGCATTTTACATTAAAAGTGACCTATCTATAGCACCCCCTTCTCTATAGTACCCTATTTTGGTGAGTCCTAAGAGGGGGCGCTATAGACAGGTTTAACTGTATTTACGTTACTATATATGATTTGTGATTAATTTATTTATTAAGGAAAGAAAAGTCTAAAATTGGTACCTTAGTACAAGGATGTCCCAAAAGTTCGTAAACACTTGAAAAAAATTGAAAACCAATATTATTTGCCATAATATTATTCGCCGTTATGTATAATGTCTTTGTATTATGTATAAAGTAATTGTATTATGTATTATTATGTATTCGCCGTAATAATATTATTCGCCAAGTAATAAGGCAAACAACGTTTTAAGAAAAACACGAACTTTTGGGACAACCTTAGTAATACCACTAAAGTAGAAAAAGTAATGAAATTGTTCTACAAAGTTGATAACAACAAAGGTTTGAAGTGCAACAGATTATTTTATATGAAAGAATAATCACTTACTCTTTCTCAAAGACGATCAGGAAAAGTTTAGTATTTATTGTTGAAAAAGAGATGTCATCTTTCGAACATAATGCATTATTTATCTATAGCGTGTTGAAGAGAACATAATCGAGAAAGATTTTCAAACAATTTAAGACAGCTCAATAAAATAATCCATTGTTTTAATATATAGGTGAAAACATCAGACTTCAGGGACAATTTTATTTTTTAAAATTTCAATTCATATCTTAAGCTTTCGGTCATGAAAGCCCTTCTACAGGAAAAAAACACACAATACAACGAATCGCTAATACGACTCGAGTTATAATTCGTATTGCGATTTAGTATATCGTGTGGTTTCTTCTATAGAAGGGCTTTCACATTTCCCAAAACTATAGATATGAATTAAATAAACTAGTCTATGAGGTCTGATGCTTTCACCTTATTAAAAGACTGGCTTTTCTCAACGACCGATTGGCTTTACTCTCTAAGGATTATCACTCTTTAAGGATTATCTGTAAATCGTCCAATCACCATACTGGAAGGAATGAGATACCTTAATGAACGATTGGAAGAGAGTTCTTCCAATTGGTTTGATAAGCTAACAATGATTTATCATTGAAAGATACGATGAAGTGAAGAGAAATGCTCAGAACACAGGTTGGTGTTTCATGATGGCTGACCTCTGTGTATCAGATATAGCTGCACTATGTAATGATTAAATGTTGAATATTTGAGTGTTTTTCCAAGATTATAATCAAAAATTGGATCAAGAAGGTAGTCAGTATTCCAAATAGAGACATTCTGCTTTCTCATGTACCATTGAAGAATGGCTATTTGTTTTAAGATTTTTTGGGTAATGAAGACTGTATCTACTAATCGCTTATCTTCTTTGGTACAGTACAAGCAAAGCGTCCACCTTTAGAATATCACTGATTCATTATATAAACCTCTATTAATTTTGAAAAAGCACAGTTACTTTTCTCTTTAAACTTTATTATTGATATGGGGGTCGGTGGAAGGGTGGTCTAAACCGTTTGTTTTCGACCGCTACTACCCGGGATCGAATCCCGCATTGTGGACACTTTTTTCTAATTAAAATAAGGGCTTCAATGCCCTCCGATTCTTACATGACTCCAACCCCACCAGCGAGTGCAAGTAACCAAGGGGTTCTAGCACATTTGTAAGTGCAAAAGTCAAACCTCTTTTCACATGCGTAGACATGTGGTACACTTACAGTAAAAGCAGTCGCCAACTTCTACCCACCATTCTGGTTTGTACTACGTGTACTAGGAATAACAAAAATTATTATTGATGTTATCACCTTTTTAAAGAATAAATACTTTACTTTTGTTACTTTTGTGATATAATTACCATTTTGACTTGAATTTCCTTAATATCATCTGATTTTAAATAACTAGACAATCCCATCTCCCCTTTTATATCCAAATTATGATATCTTGAGGAGAAAATATATTTTCCCTCAGAATTTTGTCTATTTCACTACATTTTATATTCACAACTCTAGGTGTCTTTTCAACACTGAAGTGAAATTTTAAAGTGTTTCCAATAACAATGTCTCTGTGTGTATGTATATTATCTATATAAAAAATACAATGTACTTTTAACCATTTTGTTTAGAAATATCTATATATTTGATTTATTTTTTTCACAAAAAGTCAGAATATTAAGATAACGTATAATGCTTTTTACTTTCAAAAAGAAACAGATTTATAATATGAATATTGTAACGCTTTCTCTCTTTTATATTCCTATATAAATAAGAAATGTCAAAGAAAATTATTATTTTGTATTTCAGGAATGTAATATAACTATCTATAATGACTATAAATCAAAGATTGGTTGTGGTTATAGACATAAAAACCCTGGTTTAAGCGGATGCTCAGGTGACTAATCAAAATGGCCGGTGGTACAATCTATAGAGTAAAATCTTTTATGGTGAAACACCATTTTACTGAGCGACCACCTCTCTAAAGCAACCACATCCCTAAAGCGACTACCTCTCTAAAGAGACCACCTTTGTAAATTGAAAAACAACTTGACCTGATACAACCCAACTTCTACAGAGAAGCTATCTCCAGGAGAGACCAGCTTTAGACGATCTTATAGAAATTTATTTGATCTGTTAAACCTTTATCCTTTCATACCAAACCCTCTGAATACCTTTCTTTCGCAATTCCATATGTGTAGCTTGTATGCCAGTTACTGGTTTCATTGAAGTTCAACAACTTTGCAAGTGTAACTTGGACTTCTTTAATCATATGAAAAGTTTGTCTATTTGTAATCAACTGGGATACGTTTGGTCACATACAACAGACATTCGCTTAAGACAAGGCCCGTTTAAGACAGGTGTTTTATGTACGAAATGCTATGAATGATGTGTCAAGCTAGGACAACGAAGTTTGGGACGACATGCGAGTGGGAGTCTGCCGCAGCGGTGGGGAGCACCAGTGCCAACATTGCCTTCCATTCTGGAGTTTTCTATGGAGAATGGGTTGAATAAATGGTGACCTTTGTCACATTACTGTAGCTCTGGCTTCATTTATTTCATCACATTATTTACCATTGACACTCCCAAGGTACTAGAGAATTGTGGCCTTTGTCACATTACTGTAGCTCTGGCTTCATTTATTTAGCCACATCACACACAATATTTACCATTGACATGCCCAAGGTACTAGAGAATTGTGGGCTTTGTCACATTACTGTAGCTCTGGCTTCATTTATTTCATCACATTATTTACCATTGACACTCCCAAGGTACTAGAGAATTGTGGGCTTTGTCACATTACTGTAGCTCTGGCTTCATTTATTTCATCACATTATTTACCATTGACTCTCCCAAGGTACTAGAGAATTGTGGGCTTTGTCACATTACTGTAGCTCTGGCTTCATTTATTTCATCACATTATTTACCATTGACTCTCCCAAGGTACTAGAGAATTGTGGGCTTTGTCACATTACTGTAGCTCTGGCTTCATTTATTTCATCACATTATTTACCATTGACACTCCCAAGGTACTAGAGAATTGTGGGCTTTGTCACATTACTGTAGCTCTGGCTTCATTTATTTCATCACATTATTTACCATTGACTCTCCCAAGGTACTAGAGAATTGTGGGCTTTGTCACATTACTGTAGCTCTGGCTTCATTTATTTCATCACATTATTTACCATTGACACTCCCAAGGTACTAGAGAATTGTGGGCTTTGTCACATTACTGTAGCTCTGGCTTCATTTATTTCATCACATTATTTACCATTGACACTCCCAAGGTACTAGAGAATTGTGGGCTTTGTCACATTACTGTAGCTCTGGCTTCATTTATTTCATCACATTATTTACCATTGACTCTCCCAAGGTACTAGAGAATTGTGGGCTTTGTCACATTACTGTAGCTCTGGCTTCATTTATTTCATCACATTTTTTACCATTGACACACCCAAGGTACTTGAGAATTGTGGGCTTTGTCACATTACTGTAGCTCTGGCTTCATTTATTTCATCACATTTTTTACCATTGACACACCCAAGGTACTAGATAATTGTGGCCTTTGTCACATTACTGTAGCTCTGGCTTCATTTATTTCATCACATTTTTTACCATTGACACACCCAAGGTACTAGAGAATTGTGGGCTTTGTCACATTACTGTAGCTCTGGCTTCATTTATTTCATCACATTATTTACCATTGACTCTCCCAAGGTACTAGAGAATTGTGGGCTTTGTCACATTACTGTAGCTCTGGCTTCATTTATTTCATCACATTTTTTACCATTGACACACCCAAGGTACTTGAGAATTGTGGGCTTTGTCACATTACTGTAGCTCTGGCTTCATTTATTTCATCACATTTTTTACCATTGACACACCCAAGGTACTAGATAATTGTGGCCTTTGTCACATTACTGTAGCTCTGGCTTCATTTATTTCATCACATTTTTTACCATTGACACTCCCAAGGTAATAGATAATTGTGGGCTTTGTCACATTACTGTAGCTCTGGCTTCATTTATTTCATCACATTTTTTACCATTGACACTCCCAAGGTAATAGATAATTGTGGGCTTTGTCACATTACTGTAGCTCTGGCTTCATTTATTTAATCACATTTTTTACCATTGACACACCCAAGGTACGAGAGAATTGTGGAGAACGCCTTATATATGTCTTATATATGGTCTGATTTCCTAGGAAGGGAAAATCTCTACCTGGCGTCTTTATCCCCCTACAGCGGCCTCAGGACCTGCGGAGATGGATCTACGAGTCTGGACTTCGTGACATCGCCATCTTCAGCCAAATCTAGAATCCACAGGTTCTTCATGACTCTGTAAATTATCTGTGATGATCCTCTGATTGCTTGGACTCTTCATCGTTGGGAGAGCTTCCTCGATGGAACATATTTTTTTATATTTTTCGCTCTCTTTATCATTATTTTACTCTTTATCAAAGTGCCATGCCGGTACTGTAATTTAGAATAATATTTTTTCTGTTATAATTGACTTGTGCGGTCAATCAAAGGTTTTTAATTAATCTACTTGACGTCTCCACGTAGCGGACAACGTCCTAAAACGGCTATGCCAGGAGGGGACCGAGCAGAGGCCTGGATACGTCTCCAACTCAATCATAATATATGGATGAGGACACTCACTTGTCCATGAAGTTGGAAACATGGATGTCGAAAATGGATGCAGAAGGCATGGAGAAGTAACTGCTTTATTTTTCCATGAAAATCCTAAATTAATAGGTCAACTGCATCAAGGCACCATTACCCCTAAACTATGTCTATAGATCGATTGTCTTGGTGTAATCTGATTGAGGAGGCACACTGATCTAAGAATCCACACTCATGATCAAAACTTAAGGAAGTGGTAGGTCTTTGATGTCGCCAGTCGTCTATTTTATATGGAGACAGAGTTAATTTTATTTACACTTGGTTATATCGTGCGTCGTCAATAAAGATCACTGTAATATCTTTCAGAGTTATTTGTCTGAATCCCGATATATGTGATAAAAGGTACAACTTCCTTAGGTTTTGTCCACGAGTGGATATAATATGTAGGGAAAGGAATAAACCACCATATTATTTTCCCCACGATAACCCTCAATGAATAGACTAAACTGGACCAAGGTTACATCTCACTCCTCGAGCTTTCGACATCTCGCTCTTCGACGAGCAAAATTACAACTGAGAGTACGCACGGGAATACTCACTCTCAGTTTTAATTTCACCCGTTGAATAGCTAGAGCTTGAAAGCTTGTGGTGTTTAGTAATAAATATACTTGCAATCAACATTATATCTATGGATCGACCGCCTTAGAAGAACCTGATTGTTGAGGTAAAATAGTCTTAAGACACGGATTCTTATAAAATAAATGTTATTGGAATATCGTACAAAGGTGAAATTGTACTGCCATCAGGTTGATAAATTAAGAAGAAAACATCTTCTGTTCATGTAAACAAAGGTTTCTGTTAGCCTGCACCATCTTGATAGGGACCAACTGCCTGAAATGTGTGTACAAGGTTAACTTTTCTTGAATATATATTTTAGGTAGTTCAGTCTTTGTTCATATATTTGGAATTCTGGGAATCTAACAGGTATCCACTGCTATTACTAAGAAAAATCAGCCATTATTAAAAATCATGTTTTTTTTATTCGTTTCTTTATTGAATGCTATTCAACGATAAATATTACTAATATTATAGCAATTGTGTTTCCTGTTATATAAATAATGGAAACTACCAGTGTAGGCTTTATTGTAATGATAGAACAATTTTAGATGATAGGGCTTGGCTCATCTCTCACTGAAGAATCTGGAGAAATATATATTTCAGAATCACAACACAACACACACACAGATCAGAAATCTGGAGAAATATATATTTAAGAATCACAACACAACACACACACAGATCAGAAATCTGGAGAAATATATATTTAAGAAGATAGATAAAAGAGGTAACAACGACGGATTTCTTTATTATATATAAGCTTTGGCGAATAATCATATATATATATATAAATAATTATTAAAAATAAAGAAGGCATTTCCTGACCACGAGCACATGTGCTTTTTAGATGGCAGAGCGCCAGCTAGTGGAGAAAAAATAAACTAAACGTTTATTTAGCTTTCTCCGTGATATTTGGCCAACCATATATATATATATATGTATGTTTGTCGACTATACACGTTCACAATACGTAACTAATCTGGCTGAAACTTTAACATTATATAGAGTTGAATCTGAAAAAAAACTAATAGGCAAATTTCCAGGCTTCTATCTCGAATACCCTTTGTTATTACCAAATTTCCCTATTTCACTCGCAACCAGCACCTAACTGCGGTAACTGATGGCAACTATATCAAGGACAAGGAATCCAGCTGCGGGAGGATGGCCCACGTGCCCCCTGCAAGATGCTGCCAGGAGAGCCTGATATCGGAGCGGCCTACAAGGCGGTGTAGTCTAGGCTGGACGTGTACAGTGTGGAGCGGGACATTTCATAAAAGTGACATCTACCACGCCAATTTATAATTGTAACGAATAGTATGTGAATAAAAACATTTTATATATTGTATATATATATATAACTCGGTTAAAACCCGGGCATTGCCCGGTTCATTCGGATAATTGGGGGTCTAATTGGGAAACCATTATCCCGAAACCATGGTCTCCAGATGAACGCTTCTCAGTTTGTCAAAGCTGGTGTTGTGGCTTTGTCACCGACCTGAGGCCGCTAGTTTGCGGCAACGGCCAATAGATGGCGTCTAGTTTTGACGTTTAATTTGATTATCTCTTCTTAGCAATGATAACTGTCGATTCTCCCTGTTGTAACTACAAATTTGTTGTAATCCCATAGAGGGTTCACCACTGATGAGCCAAGCCATAATATATCATAGCAATAAGGCCTACGGAATTAGTTGTTATCATTTATATCACAAGAAATGGGGGTCGATGGAAGGATGGTCTAAGCTGTTGGTTTTCGCCGCTACGACCCGGGTTCGATTCCCACATTGGGCACTTTTTTTCTATTTAAAATAAAATGCTCCAATGGCCCCCGAATCTTGCAAAAGTCCAACCCCACCAGCTAGTGCAAATAACCAAACGGGGCTCTGGCACATTTGTAAGTGTAAAGTCGAATTGTTTTTCACATGTGTAGACATGTGGTGCACTTACAGTAAAAGCAGTCGCTTACCTCTACCCACCATGATTATCATGGCCTGTACCATGTGTACTAGGGATAATCAAATAAAAAATACCATAAGAAACATAAATTCCAAAATAATTAATAAAATGTATCAATATTAATTAGAAAAACATTTGCTATAATTTAGAACCCCGTCAAAAAAGCGTCTTATGTTTAATTGTTGATAAATAGGTGAAATGTATTTATATAGTTTTTTTAACAACCAAAAGATAAAAAGAGGAAAGGAAATAGAGATGTAAGCCAATCTATGGAGGACTCGCTAGGCCTAACGTAATTATCAAAAGATAACATGATCCTTGGATTTAGGAATAATTATCTCTAATCATAATTGAGGGAAATAATATTTTCGCGAAGCATGCGTATAAATACATTAATATTTATTTATATATATGCACTTTTTAATTAATATTTTAACCAACATATATATATTAAAATTCGAAACTATTATAGATGAGTATGATTCTTTTAAAAATTAAACAATTAATACTGAAAGAATCATACGCGTCTAGTTTTGAATTTTCATAACAGATGGCGCGCTAATGTATCACAACATATATTACTATATTAATAGTATTTTTTTTTTTGGAAAAAAGGGGAAAAGTAAAATATTAAGAACTACAGATTTTGAATTAATTTTGAGTCAGAACAGCAAGCTAATTCTGTATCAAATAGTATTGTTATGATAATTTCAAGATTTATAAAATTTGTTATTTAGTTTAAACACGTGAGGTTTGTTTTTTAAATATTTTGTAATAATTAATATATAAACTATAAATATATATATAAAGTAGAATTAAATATAATTATATGAAAGATGGTTGTATTAGAGAATAAGTAATGATAATTAAAAACAAATTATAAAAATATTACTTTTAAGGTATCAAAAAGGTTTTTTTTATTTAAGTAACAACATAGGGTTATAACATGTTCACGCTGTGTATATATATTTATTTATTTATTTATACTATAAACACATCGTAATAGATCAATTTTACTTAAATATTATTTATATAAATAAATATTTTTATATACAAATCCGAAATACCAATTTCTATTTAAAAGAAACATTGAATATATAGGTAAAACGATTAATTATTTGATAATGGTTAAAAGACATATGAAATTTTTGTGTTAATATTTGATGATGTGATAACAAAAGAAATATAAAGAGAATCAGAAGACAGATTCAATCTCGAGATCTTCTGCAACAAAATTGCATTTTAAAACCAAACGACTGTTTTATATTTTAATCCGTTTCAAATTTGGCACTTCCCTCTCGTCTCATAAATAAGCAATGAAGGAGGTTTTTAGTTTCTAATTTTATATGGAATCTTGGCCGTTAAAATCGATTATATTTAATGGCCCTTGAAATAAATGAGATTTATACAAACTAAATATAGATGGAAATCTTGCTGGGAAGAAATTGATCGAATAAAGTACAGTTTTGGCCATGGATTTGGCCCAGCCACTTTGCCAGCTAAACACCTCTTCAGCGGATTGTAAAGATTCCATTAGATCCCTTGTGCTATGATATGCAAATAGATGTGAAAATTAATGGTATTACACCCAGAAAGATATGAAGATAAACATGTCATTTGCCTATATTAAGTTCTAGTGGCGGAAATGAATAGTTAAATGCTTATATAATTTTATTTTTCTAATCATTAATTTTTATAATTGTCTGTACTATTTCATGTTAAGTGTCATATACTACAAATTGTATTTTAATAAACAACCTTTAAATACAAACGTAATAAATTACATATTGAGTCAAAGGAGAGGGGCCTGTTTTGGAACATATGATACAAATTGTGGGTTTTAATAAATTACCTTTAGGTACAAACGTAATAAACTACATGTTGAGTCAGTGGAGAGGGGCCTGTTTTGGAACATAAACTACAAATTGTGTTTTAATAAATAAACTTTAGTTACAAACGTAATAAACTACATGTTGTGTCAAGGGAGAGAGGCCTGTTTTGGAACATAAACTACGTATTGTGTTTTAATAAATAAACTTGTCACGTAATAAACTACATGTTGAGTCAAGGGAGAGGGGCCTGTTCTGGAACATATACTACAAATTGTGTTTTAATAAACTACCTTTAGGTATAAACGTAATAAACTACATGTTGTGTCAAGGGAGAGAGGCCTGTTTTGGAACATATACTACAAATTGTGTTTTAATAAATGAACTTTAGTTACAAACGTAATAAACTACATGTTGAGTCAATGGAGAGGGGCCTGTTCTGGAACATATACTACAAATTGGGTTTTAATAAATAAACTTGTAAAGTAATAAACTACATGTTGAGTCAAGGGAGAGGGGCCTGTTCTGGAACATATACTACAAATTGTGTTTTAATAAATAAACTTGTAACGTAATAAACTACATGTTGAGTCAAGGGAGAGGGGCCTGTTTTGTAACATATACTACAAATTGTGTTTTAATAAATAAACTTGTAACGTAATAAACTACATGTTGAGTCAAGGGAGAGGGGCCTGTTCTGGAACATATACTACAAATTGTGTTTTAATAAATAAACTTGTAACGTAATAAACTACATGTTGAGTCAATGGAGAGGGGCCTGTTTTGTAACATATACTACAAATTGTGTTTTAATAAATAAACTTGTAACGTAATGCTCGAAGCAAATATTTGAATGTAATTCTACTGTCCTATAAGCTTATGTCCATAGTTTACTTGAAAACCATTTCTAAGAATCCATCCTTCAGTGTAGCATATAAAAGCAGAATGATCTAATACAGTATTAGAGCTCTGATAAGCGGTCTGGTGGATTAAATTGGCGAAACCGCTGGGAGGGTTCACCACTGATGAGCCAAGCCCTCCCAATATATTTTATCATCGCAGTAAGGACAGTAGAAGTTCGTTTTATGTATAAAAGAAACATTCGCGCTTTTAAATCCTTTTATTTTATATGTATAGATGGCGCGTTATTGCTTTGTGTTAATAAACTACATGTTGAGTCAAGGGAGAGAGGCCTGATTTGGAACATATACTACAAATTGTGTTTTAATAAATAAACTTGTAACGTAATAAACTACATGTTGAGTCAAGGGAGAAGGGCCTGTTTTGGAACATATACTACAAATTGTGTTTTAATAAATAAACTTGTAACGTAATAAACTACATGTTGAGTCAAGGTGTAATTTAAGAGTTAATCCACTGGAGGTTGGATCGAAGTGTGTTTGTGCTAAGCTACTGTGCACCTAACTTGGTTAAATCGAAATGAAGATAAATGGATGGATCAGACTATTTTTCTTCCAAGGAATTATCTCTCTGTTCGGATTTGTTGGTTAACTTTGCGGAGAGATTTCTCTCGGTTTTCCTGACACAGAGGTCTTCTCTATCTGTCCATCTATCTGAACATCAATGTTATGGACAAATTCCATAGTTGTCAATCCTAGTGCTATATCGATTTTACGAAATTGAAACAATTATTGCGCGCAAAAGGTCTATTTGTATTAAATAAGACGATTTGTCTTTTGTTTTTCTTTATTTTTACAAAAATAATTCTTTAATTTTTAGAGAGAATATAGGCATGATGCATTAGCACGCCATTTGTTATGGCAAAAGTTAAGTGATTTTATAGAACGTATGTTTCTTTCTTAGAATAAAATGATCTTCCAGTGCCCTTACTGAAATGATAAAAATATAAATTAAGATAAACTTTGTTCATTTTAAGAAGGGTAATCATACACGTGTTCTAAATAGTTTATTTTTTATTGATTCTTTTTTGTTATTAGTTTGTGTCATAAAGAGATAGAATTATATCCAATTGTAAATTATAAGGTATTTTCAACTTATACATTCATGGATAAACCTAAGGAAGTTGTACCTTTTATCATGTATATCGGGATTTAGACAATAACTTTTAAAGATATCTCCTATACACACAATTACCTTTATTGAAGGCACATCAGATAACCAAGCATGAACAAAATTGCCTCTGTCTCCTTCAAAAAAAAAAAACATACGACCTGTGATTACAAAGAGTTTCCACTTTCAGAAATCCCAGGTATATATAGCGGGACTAATAGGGGATATGATCACCCCTTACTGCCAAGCAACACTTGTACCGTCGTCTCATGCTGAAAATAAGGGTGTCCAGAGGATTAAAGCCCATTCCTGTTCAAGAACAGTTGTCAGCTCCTGGGTCGTTCTTGGCGGGCCCTCCTTCCCAGATAGCATGTTCTATGGGATTGAGGTCGGGAGACCTCTCCGGCCATTCCATTCTGTGCGTGTCTTCGGATTCCAGATATCTATTAACCAGACCGACTGTGTGTGGAGGCGCGTTGTCATCCATAAACACGAAATCCGGGTCACCAACCTCCATTAATGCCGGACATGGGGTTCTAGGATCTCGTCCCGGTATCTCTGGGCATTCAGAGTCCCGCTGTCGAGCACATGGAGGACCGTGCGGCCATCTGTCATGATTCCTGTCCATGCCATCACACCACTTCCGCCACAAGCATCTTTTTCTACGATGTTTGAGGGATGGTAGTGTGTATCCTTTTCTCTCCAGATTTAGAAGCGTCTGGAATGATTATTCAGGCTGAACCTGGATATGTCTGAGAACAGACCCGACTCCATTGGTCATGGTCCCAGTTGACGTGTTCTCTGCACAATGCAAGGCGGCGCCTTTTCTGAAGTGAGATAAAAGGGATGCATATCTCAGGCTTCCTAGTGTAATGGCCTTGCATTTTAAGCCTTCGTGAGGCAATTTTTCGGCCTGGCTCATCAGTAGTGAACCCTCCCAGCGGTTTCGCTCGTTTAATCAACCATACCGATGTACTATTGCATTGGACTGTTTCACTTTTATACTAAAGACTTGATTTCTAGGCTACAATATGCTAACCTCGCTTTGACCAATATAAGAATAAAATATATTACTACACACGTAGGGGCAGAATTAACATCCGACAAAGTTATATTCTTTTTTTTTTTGCTTATCCCTAGTACACGTGGTACAGGCCATGATAATCATGGTGGGTAGAAGAATGTCTACACATGTAAAAAACAGTTCGACCTTGCACTTACAAATGTGCCAGAGCCCCGTTTGGTTACTTGCACTCGCTGGTGGGGTTGGACTTTTGCAAGAATCGGGGACCATTGGAGCATTTTTTATCAGAAAGAAAGTGTCCAATGCGGGAATCGAACCCGGGTCGTATCGGTCGAAAACCAACGGTTTAGACCAGGGGTGGCGAACCTTTTTATATTAGAAGGCCAATTTTCATTTTACCATTTTTGAGAAGGCCGCATATTTATATATATATATATAAATATTATATATATTATATAATATATAACATTAGTATTAGATATTTTCAATAAAATAATAAAGTAATTGAAAACTGCGAAACAAAAATTATAGTTTTGAATTTAAGAAAAGGCCACAACTTGGGCAAGAAAAGGCCACATGCGGCCTTAAGGCCGCACGTTCGCCACCCCTGGTTTAGACCATCCTTCCACCGACCCCCCCAAGTTATATTATAAAATTATTTAATATATTCACGACCCTACTTCACTAATAACTTCTCAAACTTTTGGTTTTAAAAAAATGGAGTTTTTAAGTCGCGAACTAATTAATGACCTCAATAAGATGCAGGGAGTAAATGGGACATAAATAAAAGTGGTCTTCATTAGGGTTAAGCTGGAGACCTGCTGTGGAAAATTGACTTTAGGACTGGCTCGTAAGTCATACCCTGAACAACCTACCTCTCTAGTATGTAATAATATGGTCATGACAGGTTTACCAGCAGTCATGTCCTCCTAATATACAAATTTCTAAACTAATTTGTATTTATTATGAATAAACTATTAGGTATGATTTGTTTATTATATGCAAATAGTATATATTTACATACAGTAGAACTCTTATGAGATGCTGCTTGAATAGTATGGGTATTACTGGTCTTTTCTTTAGGTGATCGTTCATTAGAGATTGGATTAGATGAAGTCTAATTATCTCTTATTTCATAATGGTTTTATCTCAGAGAGGTGGTCTCTCATTGGAGGTTGGGTTATAGAAAGTCAATGATTCCATAAAAGTGGTCGCTCAGGGAGGTGGTCTCTCATTTGAGGTTGGATTAACGAAAGTCAATGATATTATAGCGGTCGCTCAGGGAGATAGTTTCACATTGGAGTTTAGATTTGAGGGTCTAGTTAGCTCTTATTTTACAAAAGTGGTCACTCAGGGAAGTGGTCATTAGATGAAATCTATGAAATAATAGTGGTTATTATATTTTCTCATATATTTTTTAAAAGGCTATAACTTATCAGATGTCGCACATGAGGGGATTTTACTGCAGAGTATAACATCAGTGTAATGAGACTTCCTATTTAAATATTTTCTCGGTTTAACAGTACTCGCCGTTAGTACTCCGTGTTAAATATATTTTCATAACCCCTCCCGTATATAACGATAGATTTCTTCGATTTAGCGAATGTTTTGATTAGTCCTCTTGGCTATATCGTAGAATTAAGTTGAAGAATGAAGTAGATCACTTAGATTGGAACCACATATGAAAAGCATATATTAGGCCATAGAAAATCTAATCAACTATATAACATGGAATGGAGGTGTATATAAAGATCAAATTTAAATCGTGATTTCATATAGAGGCAAATAGATCATGGCCCGAAGAGTAAAGCAATATAGAAACAAATAGAACATCGTCTGGAATGAAGTCATATAGGCACAAATAGACCATCACATGGGGAACCTATATTCGAATTTAGGCCTTATAAAACAAATAGATCATTAGCCTGAATGACGCGATATAGAAACAAATAGACTATAACATGAGGAACCCATATTCGAATTTAGGTCATATAGGAACAAATAGACTATCACCTGGAATGAAGACTTATAGGAACAAATAGACCATCACCTGGAATGAAGACTTATAGGAACAAATAGACCATCACCTGGAATGAAGCCTTATAGAAACAAATAGACCATCACCTGGAATGAAGACTTATAGAAACAAATAGACCATCACCTGGAATGAAGACTTATAGGAACAAATAGACCATCACCTGGAATGAAGACTTATAGGAACAAATAGACCATCACCTGGAATGAAGACTTATAGGAACAAATAGACCATCACCTGGAATGAAGCCTTATAGAAACAAATAGACCATCACCTGGAATGAAGACTTATAGAAACAAATAGACCATCACCTGGAATGAAGACTTATAGGAACAAATAGACCATCACCTGGAATGAAGACTTATAGGAACAAATAGACCATCACCTGGAATGAAGCCTTATAGGAACAAATAGACCATCACCTGGAATGAAGACTTATAGGAACAAATAGACCATCACCTGGAATGAAGACTTATAGGAACAAATAGACCATCACCTGGAATGAAGCCTTATAGAAACAAATAGACCATCACCTGGAATGAAGACTTATAGAAACAAATAGACCATCACCTGGAATGAAGACTTATAGGAACAAATAGACCATCACCTGGAATGAAGACTTATAGGAACAAATAGACCATCACCTGGAATGAAGACTTATAGGAACAAATAGACCATCACCTGGAATGAAGCCTTATAGAAACAAATAGACCATCACCTGGAATGAAGCCTTATAGGAACAAATAGACCATCACCTGGAATGAAGACTTATAGGAACAAATAGACCATCACCTGGAATGAAGACTTATAGGAACAAATAGACCATCACCTGGAATGAAGACTTGTAGAAACAAATAGACCATCACCTGGAATGAAGACTTATAGGAACAAATAGACCATCACCTGGAATGAAGACTTATAGGAACAAATAGACCACATGAGGAATCCATATATGAATTGAGGCCATATAGGAACAAATAGACCATCGCATGGAATGAAGCCATAAAGAAATCAGTAGAGCATCACATTAGAAACCCATGTATGAATTGAGGTCATATAGGAACAAATAGACCATCGCATGGAATGAAGCCATATAGGAACAAATAGACCATCGCATGGAATGAAGCCATAAAGAAACAAATAGACTTTTAACCTGGAGTGAAGCCATATAGGTTGTAACCACTAGACCCTATTACATGTAGTAACTACTAGACCCTATTACATGGAGTGAAGCAATATATGAAAACCGCCATTTAAATTGAAGCCATATAGGTACAAATAGACCATTAAAGTGTATTTAATCTTGTTATATTTAATTTAAATACTATATCATCATATAAATACTCTATTTACATATTACATTCAATAAAGGTAGACCAACAAGGCCTGCCATAGGACGTCATCGTAGTGTGTCCAAAGTTAAAAGCGGCGACCACAGCAAGGCTGGAAAGTAAAAAAATCCATTAAATGTTGTCAAACGCCAACCTCCCATTATAGAGAGAAGTTAATTGGATATTTCAAACGTGATTTGTTACCTTAGGGAATGTTCGAGAACTTTTCTTGTACCTTCATCTTTAAAAAATTCTTCACGTTTCAACAATTATTTTTATTGCTCCTCCATCTGTAATTATTTTTATCTTAATTCTTAACTTTCTATTCTTTTCCTGGCTTTGTGTGGTCGTAACCAAGAAATATACGAGGTGTGTCGATGGAGAGAATTGACAAGAGAATTCAAAAAATATAGTTTCCAAATGGAGAATTTATGTAGCTGAAATAACAAATATGCCCTAAAATAGTATTATTCTCTCACTTTCATCTCTTTTTTAGCAATAAACTTGGAAAACACATTCTCCTCATTGCAATCAAATAAATTCTAGACGCCCAAAAGGTTAATCAAAGTTGATATTTGCATAATTCAGTTAGAATTTGGGTTATAAAAGTATATTCTCAATATGTAAATAGGGTTAAAAGATGGTTACTGTCATCTATCAGAAGGAATATCGGTACTGTGCTGACATTATGCAAAGACATTTACCTGAGGCAGAGATAAAACGTTACATCTATACTAGGTCTCTACACAATAAATTGTGTTACTTCTTTGGTACTATAATAAACCTGATACAAAATTGCAATGAAATGTGAGTATAATATGTAATTCTACCATCCCGCCTAAAAGCTTATGTCCAAAATTTGCTTAAATACCATTTCTAAGATTCCACGCTTCAGTGTAGCATATATAAGCAGAATCAGAGCTCCATCTGAGTTTCCTTCCTATGGTGAATCTGTATAAGACCGGTGCTCGTAATAAAGCTGTATATGTGTGTGATATAAACAGAATCGTTCAATATATTATTGAAGCTCTAAGAATCGGTCTGGTAAATTGAATTGACGAAACCGCTGGGAGGGTTCACCACTGATGAGCCAAGCCCACCCAATATTTTTCATCGCAATAAGGATAGTTGAAGTTTTTTATGTGTAAGAGAAACATTCGTGCTTTAAAGCTTTAAATATTAAGAGTTCAAATATACTGCGCGCCCTTAATTTCTACAAAGTAATTTTTTATCGGTTCCAATGCAATAAAAAAATTTGTATATAATCCTAACAGGTCAATATAAACACTATTGATATATATATCTTTTAAGTTACAAGGTCATTCACATTTCATACAAATTACCAAAACTTTTCTACCCACGATGTTACGAAAGTTATTATATTGCCATCCTATTTCTATTTTGAAGGTCTTCTGGTGATTGGAAGTTGGTTTGGAAAACATATATAGCCACATTAACCAATATTTAGTTCTCAACGTTTCAATGACTCAGGGGAATGAACGCTACTATTGTTATGGTACAGTGGCATTCATCTAACGTATGTAAATACAATGTCAAAAACCTCGTATTCCTTTATACACTATGTTAATACAGATGTTATCCTCATATCAGAGAATGGCCTTCACCTGATGAAAATATATTCTTACTATGTTGATACAGTTACACTATGACAGTGTTCTTTTCACAATGGTAATTATATACAGAATATCATTACAGAAAACTTTTGCTCCTAAATGGTAAATATAAGTACTGTGATGTATTTCATGGTACAAAGGCATCCACCTGATGAAGAATTGAATAGACAATTTCCTACCTCCAGATTAGAGTATAAGTACTTTTTTATTATTACTGCTACTGTAGCAATCTTATATGACAGAATTACTGCACATTTCTAACAGGTTAATACGATACTGTGATGTCCACACACATAGTACGCTGACATATTCACCAGAATACAATAGATAATTTCCTACCTACAGATTAGAGTATATGTACTTTGTTATTATTACTGCTACTGTTGCAATCTTATATGACAGAATTACTGCACATTTCTAACAGGTTAATACGATACTGTGATGTCCACACACATAGTACGCTGACATATTCACCAGAATACAATAGATAATTTCCTACCTACAGATTAGAGTATAAGTACTTTGTTATTATTACTGCTACTGTTGCAATCTTATATGACAGAATTACTGCACATTTCTAACAGGTTAATACGATACTGTGATGTCCACACACATAGTACGCTGACATATTCACCAGAATACAATAGATAATTTCCTACCTACAGATTAGAGTATAAGTACTTTGTTATTATTACTGCTACTGTTGCAATCTTATATGACAGAATTACTGCACATTTCTAACAGGTTAGTACAATACTGTGATGTCCACACACATAGTACGCTGACATATTCACCAGAATACAATAGACAATTTCCTACCTACAGATTAGAGTATAAGTACTTTGTTATTATTACTGCTACTGTTGCAATCTTATATGACAGAATTACTGCACATTTCTAACAGGTTAGTACAATACTGTGATGTCCACACACATAGTACGCTGACATATTCACCAGAATACAATAGATAATTTCCTACCTACAGATTAGAGTATAAGTACTTTGTTATTATTACTGCTACTGTTGCAATCTTATATGACAGAATTACTGCACATTTCTAACAGGTTAGTACAATACTGTGATGTCCACACACATAGTACGCTGACATATTCACCAGAATACAATAGATAATTTCCTACCTACAGATTAGAGTATAAGTACTTTGTTATTATTACTGCTACTGTTGCAATCTTATATGACAGAATTACTGCACATTTCTAACAGGTTAATACAATACTGTGATGTCCACACACATAGTACGCTGACATATTCACCAGAATACAATAGATAATTTCCTACCTACAGATTAGAGTATAAGTACTTTGTTATTATTACTGCTACTGTTGCAATCTTATATGACAGAATTACTGCACATTTCTAACAGGTTAGTACAATACTGTGATGTCCACACACATAGTACGCTGACATATTCACCAGAATACAATAGATAATTTCCTACCTACAGATTAGAGTATAAGTACTTTGTTATTATTACTGCTACTGTTGCAATCTTATATGACAGAATTACTGCACATTTCTAACAGGTTAATACGATACTGTGATGTCCACACACATAGTACGCTGACATATTCACCAGAATACAATAGATAATTTCCTACCTACAGATTAGAGTATAAGTACTTTGTTATTATTACTGCTACTGTTGCAATCTTATATGACAGAATTACTGCACATTTCTAACAGGTTAGTACAATACTGTGATGTCCACACACATAGTACGCTGACATATTCACCAGAATACAATAGATAATTTCCTACCTACAGATTAGAGTATAAGTACTTTGTTATTATTACTGCTACTGTTGCAATCTTATATGACAGAATTACTGCACATTTCTAACAGGTTAGTACAATACTGTGATGTCCACACACATAGTACGCTGACATATTCACCAGAATACAATAGATAATTTCCTACCTACAGATTAGAGTATAAGTACTTTGTTATTATTACTGCTACTGTTGCAATCTTATATGACAGAATTACTGCACATTTCTAACAGGTTAGTACAATACTGTGATGTCCACACACATAGTACGCTGACATATTCACCAGAATACAATAGATAATTTCCTACCTACAGATTAGAGTATAAGTACTTTGTTATTATTACTGCTACTGTTGCAATCTTATATGACAGAATTACTGCACATTTCTAACAGGTTAGTACAATACTGTGATGTCCACACACATAGTACGCTGACATATTCACCAGAATACAATAGATAATTTCCTACCTACAGATTAGAGTATAAGTACTTTGTTATTATTACTGCTACTGTTGCAATCTTATATGACAGAATTACTGCACATTTCTAACAGGTTAATACAATACTGTGATGTCCACACACATAGTACGCTGACATATTCACCAGAATACAATAGATAATTTCCTACCTACAGATTAGAGTATAAGTACTTTGTTATTATTACTGCTACTGTTGCAATCTTATATGACAGAATTACTGCACATTTCTAACAGGTTAATACGATACTGTGATGTCCACACACATAGTACGCTGACATATTCACCAGAATACAATAGATAATTTCCTACCTCCAGATTAGAGTATAAGTACTTTGTTATTATTACTGCTACTGTTGCAATCTTATATGACAGAATTACTGCACATTTCTAACAGGTTAATACAATACTGTGATGTCCACACACATAGTACGCTGACATATTCACCAGAATACAATAGATAATTTCCTACCTACAGATTAGAGTATAAGTACTTTGTTATTATTACTGCTACTGTTGCAATCTTATATGACAGAATTACTGCACATTTCTAACAGGTTAGTACAATACTGTGATGTCCACACACATAGTACGCTGACATATTCACCAGAATACAATAGATAATTTCCTACCTACAGATTAGAGTATAAGTACTTTGTTATTATTACTGCTACTGTTGCAATCTTATATGACAGAATTACTGCACATTTCTAACAGGTTAGTACAATACTGTGATGTCCACACACATAGTACGCTGACATATTCACCAGAATACAATAGATAATTTCCTACCTACAGATTAGAGTATAAGTACTTTGTTATTATTACTGCTCCTGTTGCAATCTTATATGACAGAATTACTGCACATTTCTAACAGGTTAGTACAATACTGTGATGTCCACACACATAGTACGCTGACATATTCACCAGAATACAATAGATAATTTCCTACCTACAGATTAGAGTATAAGTACTTTGTTATTATTACTGCTACTGTTGCAATCTTATATGACAGAATTACTGCACATTTCTAACAGGTTAATACGATACTGTGATGTCCACACACATAGTACGCTGACATATTCACCAGAATACAATAGATAATTTCCTACCTACAGATTAGAGTATAAGTACTTTGTTATTATTACTGCTACTGTTGCAATCTTATATGACAGAATTACTGCACATTTCTAACAGGTTAATACAATACTGTGATGTCCACACACATAGTACGCTGACATATTCACCAGAATACAATAGATAATTTCCTACCTACAGATTAGAGTATAAGTACTTTGTTATTATTACTGCTACTGTTGCAATCTTATATGACAGAATTACTGCACATTTCTAACAGGTTAGTACAATACTGTGATGTCCACACACATAGTACGCTGACATATTCACCAGAATACAATAGATAATTTCCTACCTACAGATTAGAGTATAAGTACTTTGTTATTATTACTGCTACTGTTGCAATCTTATATGACAGAATTACTGCACATTTCTAACAGGTTAGTACAATACTGTGATGTCCACACACATAGTACGCTGACATATTCACCAGAATACAATAGATAATTTCCTACCTACAGATTAGAGTATAAGTACTTTGTTATTATTACTGCTCCTGTTGCAATCTTATATGACAGAATTACTGCACATTTCTAACAGGTTAGTACAATACTGTGATGTCCACACACATAGTACGCTGACATATTCACCAGAATACAATAGATAATTTCCTACCTACAGATTAGAGTATAAGTACTTTGTTATTATTACTGCTACTGTTGCAATCTTATATGACAGAATTACTGCACATTTCTAACAGGTTAATACGATACTGTGATGTCCACACACATAGTACGCTGACATATTCACCAGAATACAATAGATAATTTCCTACCTACAGATTAGAGTATAAGTACTTTGTTATTATTACTGCTACTGTTGCAATCTTATATGACAGAATTACTGCACATTTCTAACAGGTTAATACGATACTGTGATGTCCACACACATAGTACGCTGACATATTCACCAGAATACAATAGATAATTTCCTACCTACAGATTAGAGTATAAGTACTTTGTTATTATTACTGCTACTGTTGCAATCTTATATGACAGAATTACTGCACATTTCTAACAGGTTAATACGATACTGTGATGTCCACACACATAGTACGCTGACATATTCACCAGAATACAATAGATAATTTCCTACCTACAGATTAGAGTATAAGTACTTTGTTATTATTACTGCTACTGTTGCAATCTTATATGACAGAATTACTGCACATTTCTAACAGGTTAATACAATACTGAGATGTCAACACACATAGTACGCTGACATATTCACCAGAATACAATAGATAATTTCCTACCTCCAGATTAGAGTATAAGTACTTTGTTATTATTACTGCTACTGTTGCAATCTTATATGACAGAATTACTGCACATTTCTAACAGGTTAATACAATACTGTGATGTCAACACACATAGTACGCTGACATATTCACCAGAATACAATAGATAATTTCCTACCTCCAGATTAGAGTATAAGTACTTTGTTATTATTACTGCTACTGTTGCAATCTTATATGACAGAATTACTGCACATTTCTAACAGGTTAATACAATACTGTGATGTCAACACACATAGTACGCTGACATATTCACCAGAATACAATAGATAATTTCCTACCTCCAGATTAGAGTATAAGTACTTTGTTATTATTACTGCTACTGTTGCAATCTTATATGACAGAATTACTGCACATTTCTAACAGGTTAATACGATACTGTGATGTCCACACACATAGTACGCTGACATATTCACCAGAATACAATGGACAATTCCCTACCCCAGATTAGAGTATAAGTACTTTGTTATTATTACTGCTACTGTTGCAATCTTATATGACAGAATTACTGCACATTTCTAACAGGTTAGTACAATACTGTGATGTCCACACACATAGTACGCTGACATATTCACCAGAATACAATAGATAATTTCCTACCTACAGATTAGAGTATAAGTACTTTGTTATTATTACTGCTACTATTGCAATCTTATATGACAGAATTACTTTACATTTCTAACAGGTTAATACGATACTGTGATGTCCACACACATAGTACGCTGACATATTCACCAGAATACAATAGACAATTTCCTACCTCCAGATTAGAGTATAAGTACTTTGTTATTATTACTGCTACTGTTGCAATCTTATATGACAGAATTACTGCACATTTCTAACAGGTTAGTACAATACTGTGATGTCCACACACATAGTACGCTGACATATTCACCAGAATACAATAGATAATTTCCTACCTACAGATTAGAGTATAAGTACTTTGTTATTATTACTGCTACTGTTGCAATCTTATATGACAGAATTACTGCACATTTCTAACAGGTTAGTACAATACTGTGATGTCCACACACATAGTACGCTGACATATTCACCAGAATACAATGGACAATTCCTTACCCCAGATTAGAGTATAAGTACTTTGTTATTATTACTGCTACTGTTGCAATCTTATATGACAGAATTACTTTACATTTCTAACAGGTTAGTACAATACTGTGATGTCCACACACATAGTACGCTGACATATTCACCAGAATACAATAGACAATTTCCTACCTACAGATTAGAGTATAAGTACTTTGTTATTATTACTGCTACTGTTGCAATCTTATATGACAGAATTACTTTACATTTCTAACAGGTTAATACGATACTGTGATGTCCACACACATAGTACGCTGACATATTCACCAGAATACAATAGACAATTTCCTACCTCCAGATTAGAGTATAAGTACTTTGTTATTATTACTGCTACTGTTGCAATCTTATATGACAGAATTACTTTACATTTCTAACAGGTTAGTACAATACTGTGATGTCCACACACATAGTACGCTGACATATTCACCAGAATACAATAGATAATTTCCTACCTACAGATTAGAGTATAAGTACTTTGTTATTATTACTGCTACTGTTGCAATCTTATATGACAGAATTACTGCACATTTCTAACAGGTTAGTACAATACTGTGATGTCCACACACATAGTACGCTGACATATTCACCAGAATACAATAGACAATTTCCTACCTCCAGATTAGAGTATAAGTACTTTGTTATTATTACTGCTACTGTTGCAATCTTATATGACAGAATTACTGCACATTTCTAACAGGTTAATACGATACTGTGATGTCCACACACATAGTACGCTGACATATTCACCAGAATACAATAGATAATTTCCTACCTACAGATTAGAGTATAAGTACTTTGTTATTATTACTGCTACTGTTGCAATCTTATATGACAGAATTACTGCACATTTCCTACAGGTTAGTACAATACTGTGATGTCCACACACATAGTACGCTGACATATTCACCAGAATACAATAGATAATTTCCTACCTACAGATTAGAGTATAAGTACTTTGTTATTATTACTGCTACTGTTGCAATCTTATATGACAGAATTACTGCACATTTCTAACAGGTTAATACAATACTGTGATGTCCACACACATAGTACGCTGACATATTCACCAGAATACAATAGATAATTTCCTACCTACAGATTAGAGTATAAGTACTTTGTTATTATTACTGCTACTGTTGCAATCTTATATGACAGAATTACTTTACATTTCTAACAGGTTAATACGATACTGTGATGTCCACACACATAGTACGCTGACATATTCACCAGAATACAATAGATAATTTCCTACCTACAGATTAGAGTATAAGTACTTTGTTATTATTACTGCTACTGTTGCAATCTTATATGACAGAATTACTGCACATTTCTAACAGGTTAATACGATACTGTGATGTCCACACACATAGTACGCTGACATATTCACCAGAATACAATAGATAATTTCCTACCTACAGATTAGAGTATAAGTACTTTGTTATTATTACTGCTACTGTTGCAATCTTATATGACAGAATTACTGCACATTTCTAACAGGTTAATACAATACTGTGATGTCCACACACATAGTACGCTGACATATTCACCAGAATACAATAGACAATTTCCTACCTACAGATTAGAGTATAAGTACTTTGTTATTATTACTGCTACTGTTGCAATCTTATATGACAGAATTACTGCACATTTCTAACAGGTTAATACGATACTGTGATGTCCACACACATAGTACGCTGACATATTCACCAGAATACAATAGATAATTTCCTACCTACAGATTAGAGTATAAGTACTTTGTTATTATTACTGCTACTGTTGCAATCTTATATGACAGAATTACTTTACATTTCTAACAGGTTAGTACAATACTGTGATGTCCACACACATAGTACGCTGACATATTCACCAGAATACAATAGATAATTTCCTACCTACAGATTAGAGTATAAGTACTTTGTTATTATTACTGCTACTGTTGCAATCTTATATGACAGAATTACTTTACATTTCTAACAGGTTAATACGATACTGTGATGTCCACACACATAGTACGCTGACATATTCACCAGAATACAATAGATAATTTCCTACCTACAGATTAGAGTATAAGTACTTTGTTATTATTACTGCTACTGTTGCAATCTTATATGACAGAATTACTGCACATTTCTAACAGGTTAGTACAATACTGTGATGTCCACACACATAGTACGCTGACATATTCACCAGAATACAATAGATAATTTCCTACCTACAGATTAGAGTATAAGTACTTTGTTATTATTACTGCTACTGTTGCAATCTTATATGACAGAATTACTTTACATTTCTAACAGGTTAATACGATACTGTGATGTCCACACACATAGTACGCTGACATATTCACCAGAATACAATAGACAATTTCCTACCTCCAGATTAGAGTATAAGTACTTTGTTATTATTACTGCTACTGTTGCAATCTTATATGACAGAATTACTGCACATTTCTATTCAGGTTAATATAATACTGTGATGTCCACACACATAGTACGCTGACATATTCACCAGAATACAATGGACAATTCCCTACCCCAGATTAGAGTATAAGTACTTTGTTATTATTACTGCTACTGTTGCAATCTTATATGACAGAATTACTGCACATTTCTAACAGGTTAATACAATACTGTGATGTCCACACACATAGTACGCTGACATATTCACTAGAATACAATGGACAATTCCCTACCTCCAGATCAGAGTATAAGTACTTTGTTATTATTACTGCTACTGTAGCAATCTTATATGACAGAATTACTGCACATTTCTATTCAGGTTAATACGATACTGTGATGTCCACACACATAGTACGCTGACATATTCACTAGAATACAATGGACAATTCCCTACCTCCAGATCAGAGTATAAGTACTTTGTTATTATTACTGCTACTGTAGCAATCTTATATGACAGAATTACTTCACATTTCTAACAGGTTAATACGATACTGTGATGTCCACACACATAGTACGCTGACATATTCACTAGAATACAATAGATAATTTCCTACCTACAGATTAGAGTATAAGTACTTTGTTATTATTACTGCTACTGTTGCAATCTTATATGACAGAATTACTTCACATTTCTAACAGGTTAATACAATACTGTGATGTCCACACACATAGTACGCTGACATATTCACCAGAATACAATAGACAATTCCCTACCTCCAGATCAGAGTATAAGTACTTTGTTATTATTACTGCTACTGTAGCAATCTTATATGACAGAATTACTGCACATTTCTAACAGGTTAATACAATACTGTGATGTCCACACACATAGTACGCTGACATATTCACCAGAATACAATGGACAATTCCTTACCCCAGATTAGAGTATAAGTACTTTGTTATTATTACTGCTACTGTTGCAATCTTATATGACAGAATTACTGCACATTTCTAATAGGTAAGTACAAGTACTGCACTGTCTATGATACGATTAAACATTCACCAGAATACAATGGACAATTCCCTACCCCAGATTAGAGTACAGGTACTGTATTGCGGTGCCAATCGTAGAAGATCCACTTCTGGATGGCGATTGGAAGAGCTCTGCTCGAGGCAAGAGCTCTCCTGGGAAATCAATCGTGCCAATTTTCCCTTCAGCAGCTTCTTAAATAAGAGCTCTGCCCCCATTAGCCACGTGGTGGTGGAGAAAGTGGCGCTACTTCAATATTCCAGAAATATGATAACTGCAATATCAGAAATATATTGGTGACAAACACCATCATTTTTGCTCCTACAGTGAAGCATTGTGGAAAGCGTGATATTATCATTATATAATTAACATCATTATTATTTAGAACATTTTCTGCAATGGCTAATTGAGAGATAACAAACATTTCGGGAAGACTTGGCTCATTCTTGGTAAAAACATCCTCAAATTGGCCAAACTCACGAGAATCTACCGATGAACCAACACCTCCCATTATTATCCATATTTTATTCAGCATATGTATAAATTTGTCTTTTCAAACGTAAAAGTCAAAGGACTTTTTAATAAACCTAGCAAATGCCTTTTTGACCTATTTGCATAATCAGGAAATATATCCATTATAAATATCTTATTTAATTATAGTTTATATACTTTATTTATATATATTATTTTATTAGGGCCGATTGCCCTGTATGGATTCGCCATACAACAACAAAATAATACAGTAATTTTTCTCCTTTCCCCATATGCACGTGAGCCTTTGTTTGAATATATATTATTTCAATATTAATAGGATATTACTGCGCTTTCTATAGACAATAAATGAAACAAATTAACGTTTTTTTAAATAAAATCCAACTGTCCTTAATGCAATGATTAAAATTTGAAGAAATTATATTGAATATGCAAAATTGCTGGGAGGGTTCACCACTGATTAATCACACCTTTCCAATATTATTAGCATTGTAGGAAATTGAAAAACTATATTTTGACGTGTATATCCCTTTTTTTTAATAAAATAATTTTCTACTATCCTTACTGCAATGATAGACTAATGGAAGGGTCTGGTTTATAAGTTGTGAACCTTCCCAAGGGTTTCGCCAGAAAATTGTTTTATTTTAAAAAGAATCATACGCGTCAAAAATTGAGAGTTTAATTTTTTATAACAGATCGTTTGCTACTGCACAATTCAAAAATATTATTATTATTGTTGTAAGGGGCTAGTGGCAAATTGTTATATATTTATTTTTAAAAAACGACGGCCACTGGACATGTGTCGGACCTGGAGGCTGTTGGGCTCTGCGCTGTCTGGAGTATAGGAGCTCCATCTATGCTCTGTGGTAAATCTGTATAAGACAGATGGTCTTGATAAAGCTATATGTGTGTGTATTTATAAAAGAAACGGTCTCGCTATAAATAGTTTACATTTTTTAATATAGATGTCGCGCTAATACGTCATCTTGATAGTAAGGTGGGTATGTAAAAATGGTAGTTCATAGTAAGGTAAGATTAAAACGGTTTTATGCTATAATTTATTTAATTATTTGAAGCTATCATACTTCTAAGTATAGTTTTCCTACAATATAAAGTTCTATACTTGTTATTAGAGCTTTTGTTGAACTTATTTTTTAGACGGGCAGGCTAATTTGAAATATTTTTCTCGTGATTCTTTCTACATCCATCGAATATAATCAAGAAATTATAGTTTAAATAGTGCTTATTTCTTACCTCAAAAACTTTCACCTCTCACACCAAAACAAAAGCAACAATGCATCCCACTGGGACAGAAATCACATGAAGAGAAAAAAAAACGATCAAATTCTCATAGGAATCACATGTTGACTCAGGGAGATAGAGATACATATAGTGAATTGATGATTTAGCCCACTTCTGACATTTATGCAAGCTGGTATTTAGCCTTGTATTGATTGATAGAGTGTCGATGGTCTCCTGCGGTATATCTTGCCAAATTCATTTAAATTGTCGCGTTAGATTAGCAAGAACCCAAGCTGGGTGAAGGGCACTGCCCATTTAATCTCTTGCGTGCTCAATTAAAGTAAAAAACCGATATCCTTTCTGGCCAAAGTAGTGTTGGACAAGAACGAAGACAAGCAATAGAAACTATTGTCGAGCATTATCCTGCTCTGGCGATTGATCGTTCCTCATTTTCAGTCATCTCTTTAGGTCGACCTTACTTGACGCTACGTTCGGCCATGCTTCAGCCATTCAAATAGTGACATCGCTCCAAATGTCTAGTGATCCTCCAATTAGACCTACCATATTTATTTATCCCAACTGAATGTCTTCTCTAAAAAGCAAACATATGTATAGATTGCACGAACCTATTAGCAGTGCATAGTTACTCTCTATGCTAAATAACTTGAAAGACAACACAACTGGGCCTAGAATCTCTTCGACGTACCACCGTTCTGCAAGAATGCCGCTGATGACAACCAAAGATTTCCGGCTGTCGAATAAAATGATACTTGGCCGATAATTCCCATTGTGTAGCGGGATGTAATCAAGTTGATATCCCACCACTTTACTGGATATCGCCAGACTTCGGGACTCAAATTACAGAGGAACTTATCACTGAAGAGAATTGTACTCTAGTCAGGCGTGAATATCAGGTTGGACAATTGACAATTAGAATAATTTTATTGATATCTTGTCAATAAATGCAAAAATGCACAGTCGGCACTATTTTAAAAAGATAATTATGTATATTAAAAATAAAGAAGGCATCGCCTGACCACGAGCACATGTGCTTTTTAGATGGCAGAGCGCCATCTAGTGGAGCAAAAATAAACTAAACGTTTATTTAGCTTCCTCAGTGATATTTGGCCACCCAATTTCTTGATAAATCAAGAAAAGCCATCCACGAACGCGTTTCGCGCTGTTGGCGCTCTTCAGCGTTTCTTGATTTATCAAGAAATTGGGTTGGCCAAGTATCACGGAGCAAGCTAAATAAACGTTTAGTTTATTATTGCTCCAATAGATGGCGCTCTGCCATCTAAAAAGCACATGTGCTCGTTGTCAGGAGATGCCTTCTTCATTTTTAATATCAACACTTGACCCACTTATCTTTTATTTTTTTCTATTGTTTTTTTTCAATTACGTATATGTTGTGTATGTAATATTGTTGCAAATGATCCTGCGGACGTATGGATAAACTGGCAGTCGTGTATGTGAGGCGAGAGTTGAGGTTCTTCCCGCACGCGGACAAGAAGCAGAGGCAGGGTTAGATGTTAGAACAGAGAGTGATCGGGGACAGCCCACGGGACAGAGGTAGAGGACATGACACAAACTTGGATGCCTATCCCCGAGACATGGAGAGAGAGACCGAAAGATATAGAAGCGGTCTGCCGATGGACACACTCTAGAACATACCGCCCTGACCCCCTGCTAAAACATGTCCTGTTGACAGGGTGCGCCTATAAAAAGCCCTGGATGGGAGCCCCATCTGGGCGTTGGCTATTTCCTCCCCCTATGCCCGCAGCTGCCATCAGCTTGCCATTCTTGCGGTTTTTGTTTTAACGTCATCATTTTGAGTTTAAATAAAAATAAGGGTGTACAGGTTATATTGATAAAGATAGAGAATATATACAAAATATGAGGGTGGTAGCAAATAGGAACAGTGTACATTTTAATAGAAGGGTACAATCTTATAAAGTATCGGCTCTAACTAATTGGAAGATATGTGAAATATACTAAAAGTGTCATTATTATACAGTTTAAAATATACTATATACTATATATATATGCATGACACTATGTACAATTATATATATGGCGCCTTTGCTACCGCAGGTTAGATATATCAGATTAGATGAGTTTAGAACTATTCTAGATGTGATTGTCGATGTGCACAGGTTAAGGTCAGTCGGCGAAGAGCATGTCGTAAGTTCAACTTCTTTTGAGCCGCTTATTGGTGGTCCTTGCGATCCCTGATGCACCAGTTGGGTCGTTATTACTGACTAGACGAAAGGCCCGGGCAACGCCCGGGGTTTACCCGAGTGCGAATATATTTTAAAAACGTTGTCTTGGGTGGTCGCTATTGACAGGGTGGTCTGTATAGACAGGTGGATGTATCACACAGCTGATAACAGGGTTGTCTAGAGTGGTCGCTATAGACAGGGTGGTCTGTATAGACAGGTCGATGTATCACACTGCTGATAACAGGGTTGCCTAAGGTGACCGCTATAGACAGGGTGGTCTGTATAGACAGGTGAATGTAACACACTGATGATAACAGGGTTGCCTAAGGTGACCGCTATAGACAGGGCGGTCTGTATAGACAGGCAGCTGATAACAGGGTTGTCTAGAGTGGTCGCTATAGTCAGGGTGGTCTGTATAGACAGGTGTATGTATCACACAGCCGATAACAGGGTTGTCTAGAGTGGCCGCTATAGACTGGGTGGTCTGTATAGACAGGTGTATGTATCACACAGCCGATAACAGGGTTGTCTATAGTGGCCGCTATAGACAGGGTGGTCTGTATAGACAGGTGTATGTATCACACAGCCGATAACAGGGTTGTCTAGAGTGGCCGCTATAGACAGGGTGGTCTGTAAAGACAGGTGAATTTAACACACTGATGATAACAGGGTTGCCTAAGGTGACCGCTATAGACAGGGTGGTCTGTATAGACAGGTGGATGTATCACACAGCTGATAACAGGGTTGTCTAGAGTGGTCGCTATAGACAGGGTGGTCTATATAGACAGGTGTATGTATCACACTGCTGATAACAGGGTTGCCTAAGGTGACCGCTATAGACAGGGTGGTCTGTATAGACAGGTGGATGTAACATAGACAGGTGTATGTATCACACAGCCGATAACAGGGTTGTCTAGAGTGGCCGCTATAGACAGGGTGGTCTGTATAGACAGGTGAATGTAACACACTGATGATAACAGGGTTGCCTAAGGTGACCGCTATAGACAGGGTGGTCAGTATAGACAGGCAGCTGATAACAGGGTTGTCTAGAGTGGTCGCTATAGACAGGGTGGTCTGTATAGACAGGTGGATGTATCACACAGCTGATAACAGGGTTGTCTAGAGTGACCGCTATAGACAGGGTGGTCTGTATAGACAGTTGGATGTAACACACTGCTGATAACAGGGTTGTCTAGAGGGGGGCGGGCAGGGAGGTCACGTGTTTGCTGGCGGCCAATGGGCGCGCATTCTATCCGTGAGCTTCAGACAAACAGAATAAGGCAAATATATAAGTAGATGATTCTGAGGCTGTGAGAGTCTATCTGACAATTTATCGTTCCTCATTTTCAGTCGTTTCTCTAGGTCAACCTTCTTGACGCTACGTTCGGCCATGCTTCAGCCATTCCTACCTTCAAATAGTGACATCGCCTCAAATGTCTAGTGATCCTCCAATTAGACCTACCATATTCCTTTATCCCAACTCCATGTCTTCTCTCAACTTCTAACATATATGCATAGCTTGCGCTAACCTATTGGCAGGGCATAATTACTCTCTATGCTAAATTGTAAGTTCTCCTTCTATAGAGAGTTTCTCATTTGATAATGCAATATTTATTAATTTACACGCTCATTTTAAACGTCTTTGCATATCAAAATTTACCCACTTTGTTCAACTCTTACTAGTTGGCGTTATTTTCCCTTAAAAGTGTAAACACTTACAAAAATGCACATTATAATGTAAATTATTTGCTGATTGGGAAGATATTTTTGGCATAGAGATATTGTCTACATCTATACTTCTCTCTGCAATAAAGTTTCGCAAAATATAGCATAAAGTAAAATGTACAAGATACTCTGGATATATATCAATATATGCCTACCCATTTTGAACTGAAAAAAGTATTTTTCATATTTACTATTTATTAAATATCTTTTATGTGTATGTGTGCTTCTGATAATGGTAAATTTCTGGTAAAAAGGCACAATACTCGTAGAATACGCCAAGAGAAGCGCGCGCGCGTTCAAAAATAATTTATATTCTTTGTTTCTCCTTGAGGTGGTCGTTGATTGGAAGATAGGAAGGGATCGTTGATTGGAGGATAGGGAGGTGGTCGTTGATTGGAGGGCAGGGAGGTGGTCGTTGATTGGAGGGTAGGGAGGTGGTCGTTTCTTGGAGGATAAGGGAGGTGGTCGTTTCTTGGAGGATAAAGGAGGTGGTCGTTGAATGGAGGGTAGGGAGGTGGTCGTTGATTGGAGGGTAGGGAAGTGGTCGCTCATCAATTTGGGTCTTACAAGGAAGTTTTGAATGTATCCATACTTACTATGATAAAATGAAAGTTTCACATTCAATGTGATCTGAAGAGTTATATCCATCAATAAAAGAATACCATTGATATTTCAGCATCGCTAAATCCAACCCATTTAAAAAATAAATCATTTTGAAAGATTGCGGTGAAGTCTAGGCGGCTTCACATGAGAATGGAACCATCGGTGATGAAGGAAGATTTAAAATAAATGGGATGCTCTGCAAGGAATGCTGGGAGATCATCAGCAGCTTTCGGCCCATTGGCCTGTTGCAGACGATTAATCTGACATTCTTCTGCCTTAGAAAACCCTCACTATCTTCTGCCACGTCCTGGGAATTCTATAGAACCTCTTTCATACCATCATCTAACTAGTAAATTCACCTCATTTAACACTTTTCAAACAAAGTTTCAAACCCTTCATCTTTTTTATAGAAAACCTCGAACATTTTATCTACTAATATATCAATCATTTCTGTAATTTATAATAAGAAATTTATTATTAGAAAAATTTAGAAATCGTAAGATGGAATCCTATGAAATATAAATTGTATAAAATTAAAGGAATTAAAAGCACGAATGTTTCTTTTATACATAATACAAATTTCTACTGCCCTTACTGCAATGAAAAAATATATTGGGAGGGCTTGGCTCATCAGTGGTGAACCCTCCCAGCGGTTTCGCCAATTTAATCCACCAGACCGCTTCTCAGAGCTCTAATACTGTATTGGACGATTCTACTTATATATGCAGCACTGAAGGATGGAATCTCAGAAATGGTTTTCAAGAAAACTATGGACATAAGCTTATAGGACAGTAGAATTACATTCAAATATTTGCATCGAGCAATACTCTTCCGCAAACAATAAAGACAAGGTCAGTTAGACATAAATTAACACAATGCAATAACGCGACATCTATACATATAAAATTAAAGGAATTAAAAGCACGAATGTTTCTTTTATACATAATACAAATTTCTACTGCCCTTACTGCAATGAAAAAATATATTGGGAGGTCTTGGCTCATCAGTGGTGAACCCTCCCAGCGGTTTCGCCAATTTAATCCACCAGACCGCTTCTCAGAGCTCTAATACTGTATTGGACGATTCTACTTATATATGAAGCACTGAAGGATGGAATCTCAGAAATGGTTTTCAAGAAAACTATGGACATAAGCTATTTCTTTTAAAGAAACATTCGTGCTTTTAATTCCTTTAATTTTATATGTATAGATGGCGCGTTATTGCATTGTGAAATATAAATTGTAACAACACACACCGCCTCCGTGGATACGTTTCTTACTTTTTTTTAACGATCTTTCAGGTTTTCTGGAATCACAAACCCTTCTACAGAAGTATTCAACGAAATGATATCTACTTACATATCAATCATTTCTGTAATTTACGAAAATAATTCTAATTAGAAAAACTTAGAAATCGTAAGATGGAATCTTCTGAAATATAAATTGTAACAACACCTTGTCTCCGTGGATACGTTTCTTACTTTATTCAAACGATCTTTCAAGTTTTCTGGAATCGCAAACCCTTCTACATGAGTATACAACGAAATGAATCCTAAATAAGATGTGGGGTCGGTGGAAGGATGATCTAAACCCTTGATTTTCGACCGCTACGACCCGGGTTCGATTCCCACATTGAACACTTTTTTTTTCTGATTAAAAAAAATGCTCCAATGGTCCCCGTTTCTTGCAAAAGGCCAACCCCACCAGCGAGTGCAAGTAACCAAACGGGGCTCTGGCACATTTGTAAGTTCAAAGTCGAACTGCTTTTCACATGTGTAGACATGTGGTGCACTTACAGTAAAAGCAGTCGCCTACTTCTACTCACCATGATTACCATGGCCTTTACTATGTGTACTAGGGATAATCAAAAATGTATTTATTGTAAGATTATAAACTCAAAAGGAGTTTCTTGTATAAAATAACTTTACGCCCGTTGAAGAACGAATTTGTTCGAAGCTAGCGAAATAAACATGTTCTATGGAAGAAGCTCCTTTTGAGTTTATTGTCTATATAGATAATACCGTAACAGAGTTTTCCATTGTAAAGTCTTGAGCTATCTCCTCCGAAGATTCTGAACTACACATAACAATCTATATACCAAAATTTTCGTTATTTTTTTCTTCGTGTCATAGGCCTGTTTTTATTTTCCTAATGTTAACAGTTATTTTTATTTTTTAATTTAATCTATTTTACAATCGTAGATTTTTTGCATTTATCATCATCGGTTCGTTTGTTTTGAAATCCGTATTTTGTTTACCTTTTACTAATTCTTATTTACTAATTTTTACTAATTTCTGCATTCATTTGATTATTTGTATTTGATTTGTAAGTACTTTGTTATAGTTTTTCATTTAAATAGAGCTCAATTTTTGTGTATGTTTCTTATTTGCATTATCTTTCCTAATGTCTTTGGCAACGTTTTTTTTTTCTCATAAATTCTTATAAATAAATCTCATTTTTTCTTTTGTCTGATGATGGTGACATTTGGATTAGATCTTTTTTTTTTTATTAATTTGTTATAGTTTTTCATTTGAATTTAGCTCCATTTTTGTGTCTTATTTAATAAATGAACTAAAGAATGAAATCTCATTTATTCTTTTGTCTGATTATTGTGTCTGATTTTCTTTTTTACAGTATCTTTCATAATGCCTGATTTGATTACTTGATTTTTTATAGTTTTTCTTTTAAATTTAGCTCCATTTTTGTGTCTGTTGTTTTTTTTTTCTTCTCATAAATAGGCTGATGGCTTTATTTAATAGGCTTTGTGTACTCAATTGTTGCTTTTTGTGTCTGGTTTCTTTTTTGCTGTATTTTTTTGGCATCCTTTTTTTTTTCATCAATTGTTTCCTCACATGCTTTAAATAGGCTGAGGTTATATTATTTTTAGCATTGTAGATTGAATTATTACTTTTATTCTATAGTAATTTTCTTTTATAAGTGTTTGTTATAGTTTTTCATTTTAATTTAGCACAATTTTTTGTATCTGGTTATCTTTTTTGGAATCTTTTCATCTCTCTTTGGCATCTTTTTTTTTCTCATTGCTAAGACCTAATCCAAATAATTTAATAGTGTGTGACGTTTCAGCAACAGCATCATACAAAAGAATAAATGAACTCAAGAATAAAATCTCATTTTTTCTTTTGTCTGATGATGGTGACATTTGGATTCGATCTTTTTTTTTTTTATTAATTTGTTATAGTTTTTCATTTGAATTTAGCTCCATTTTTGTGTCTTATTTAATAAATGAACTAAAGAATAAAATCTCATTTATTCTTTTGTCTGATTATTGTGTCTGATTTTCTTTTTTACAGTATCTTTCATAATGCCTGATTTGATTATTTGATATTTTATAGTTTTTCATTTAAATTTAGCTCCATTTTTGTGTCTGTTGTTTTTTTCTTCTCATAAATAGGCTGATGGCTTTATTTGATAGGCTTTGTGTACTCAATTGTTGCTTTTTGTGTCTGGTTTCTTTTTTACTGTATTTTTTTGGAATCCTTTTTTTTTTCATCAATTGTTTCCTCACATGCTTGGCATTTTCTTTTTATGCCTGTCCTGGCTTTCAGTTTTATAGTTTTCCTCTGCTTGGTTCTTATTTTACCTTTTTTTTTTCAGCGTCTTCTGTCATGCCTCGAAAAGGCCGTGGAAGATTCACTCCCCTAACAGCTAGGCGTGCTAATATGCCTCGCCGCAGACACAGAACCCCAATTACTATTTCTCTTGTACAACTATATTGCAGATAAGATAAGAGGACCTTATTAAAAAATAAATAAACAAACTGCAATTCGACACTATCGATAATTCGACCATTTTAAAAATGAAATTTTCAAGGTTGATTGTTGTTTAAATACAACTTTACCGGTAAAAAGGTATTACAGAGGCGAAGGCAGCCACTTTAAAATTAAACACAGGCTCTTGTAGGAAGAACCGAAATATTCAGAATTAATGGAAGTCTGATATCTGAAGGACCAAAAGATATGGGTCATCTTTACATGTATGCTATCCAATGTTCGCACACTTGAAAAAGCTACTTAAAGTTGTCCGAGCGTAAACACAGGCTCTTGTAGCCAAGGTTTGTCCTTGACCCTTATTTATAGTCATAGCAAAAGCCAACCTTAGTGAAAACTAATGCCTCTCTAGAATGAAGCGAAGGTTGGTATCCAAAGGGGCCAAAGATATTTCAGACACTATACAGTGTGTTCAACTTTGGGCACTGTCAGTATATGTGCTTCGAACAATACAACTATATTGCAGATAAGATAAGAGGACCTTATTATTTTACTGTAAGTGCACCACATGTCTACACATGTGAAAAGCAGTTCGACTTTGCACTTACTAATGCCAGAGCCCCGTTTGGTTACTTGCTCTCGCTGGTGGGGTTGGAATTTTGCAAGAATCGGGGGCCATTGGAGCATTTTTTTTTTCTTTAAACAGAAAAAAGTGTCCAATGCGGGAATCGAACCCGGGTCCTAGTGGTCGAAAACCAAACGGTTTAACCAGCCTTCCACCGACCCCCAGACAAAAGAATAAATGAACTAAAGAATTAAAATCTCATTTTTTCTTTTGTCTGATGATGGTGACATTTGGATTAGGTCTTTTTTTTTTTATTAATTTGTTATAGTTTTTCATTTGAATTTAGCTCCATTTTTGTGTCTTATTTAATAAATGAACTAAAGAATAAAATCTCATTTATTCTTTTGTCTGATTATTGTGTCTGATTTTCTTTTTTACAGTATCTTTCATAATGCCTGATTTGATTGCTTGATCTTTTATAGTTTTTCATTTAAATTTAGCTCCATTTTTGTGTCTGTTGTTTTTTTTTTTCTTCTCATAGATAGGCTGATGCTGTATTTATGTACTCACTTGTTGCTTTTTGTGTCTGGTTTCTTTTTTGCTGTATTTTTTTTTTTTTTTTTGGAATCCTTTTTTTTTTTCATCAATTGTTTCCTCACATGCTTGGAATTTTCTTTTTATGCCTGTCCTGGCTTTCAGTTTTATAGTTTTCCTCTGCTTGGTTCTTATTTTACCTTTTTTTTTCAGCGTCTTCTGTCATGCCTCGAAATGGCCGTGGAAGATTCACTCCCCTAACAGCTAGGCGTGCTAATATGCCTCGCCGCAGACACAGAACCCCAATTACTATTTCTCTTGTTTACTTTTTTACCAATGCCTATAATTTTTCACCTGAAAGATTTTTTATTTTGTTTGTTATTCAATACGGTCCTCTTATCTTATCTGCAATATAGTTGTATTGTTCGAAGCACATATACTGACAGTGCCCAAAGTTGAACACACTGTATAGTGTCTGAAATATCTTTGGCCCCTTTGGATACCAACCTTCGCTTCATTCTAGAGAGGCATTAGTTTTCACTAAGGTTGGCTTTTGCTATGACTATAAATAAGGCTCAAGGACAAACCTTGGCTACAAGAGCCTGTGTTTACGCACGGACAACTTTAAGTGGCTTTTTCAAGTGTGCGAACATTGGATAGCATACATGTAAAGATGACCCATATCTTTTGGTCCTTCAGATTTCAGACTTCCATTCATTCTGAATATTTGGGATCTTCCTACAAGAGCCTGTGTTTAATTTTAAAGTGGCTGCCTTTTTTTTTTCTTTAAACAGAAAAAAGTGTCCAATGCGGGAATCGAACCCGGGTCCTAGTGGTCGAAAACCAAACGGTTTAACCAGCCTTCCACCGACCCCCAGACAAAAGAATAAATGAACTAAAGAATAAAATCTCATTTTTTCTTTTGTCTGATGATGGTGACATTTGGATTAGGTCTTTTTTTTTTTATTAATTTGTTATAGTTTTTCATTTGAATTTAGCTCCATTTTTGTGTCTTATTTAATAAATGAACTAAAGAATAAAATCTCATTTATTCTTTTGTCTGATTATTGTGTCTGATTTTCTTTTTTACAGTATCTTTCATAATGCCTGATTTGATTACTTGATCTTTTATAGTTTTTCATTTAAATTTAGCTCCATTTTTGTGTCTGTTGTTTTTTTTTTTTCTTCTCATAAATAGGCTGATGCTGTATTTATGTACTCAATTGTTGCTTTTTGTGTCTGGTTTCTTTTTTGCTGTATTTTTTTTTTTTTTTTTGGAATCCTTTTTTTTTTTCATCAATTGTTTCCTCACATGCTTGGAATTTTCTTTTTATGCCTGTCCTGGCTTTCAGTTTTATAGTTTTCCTCTGCTTGGTTCTTATTTTACCTTTTTTTTTCAGCGTCTTCTGTCATGCCTCGAAAAGGCCGTGGAAGATTCACTCCCCTAACAGCTAGGCGTGCTAATATGACTCGCCGCAGACACAGAGAGAGAGCCCCAATTACTATTTCTCTTGTTTACTTTTTTACCAATGCCTATAATTTTTCACCTGAAAGATTTTTTATTTTGTTTGTTATTCAATACGGTCCTCTTATCTTATCTGCAATATAGTTGTATTGTTCGAAGCACATATACTGACAGTGCCCAAAGTTGAACACACTGTATAGTGTCTGAAATATCTTTGGCCCCTTTGGATACCAACCTTCGCTTCATTCTAGAGAGGCATTAGTTTTCACTAAGGTTGGCTTTTGCTATGACTATAAATAAGGCTCAAGGACAAACCTTGGTAACAAGAGCCTGTGTTTACGCACGGACAACTTTAAGTGGCTTTTTCAAGTGTGCGAACATTGGATAGCATAAATGTAAAGATGACCCATATCTTTTGGTCCTTCAGATTTCAGACTTCCATTCATTCTGAATATTTGGGATCTTCCTACAAGAGCCTGTGTTTAATTTTAAAGTGGCTGCCTTCGCCTCTGTAATACCTTTTTACTGGTAAAGTTGTATTTAAACAACAATCAACCTTGAAAATTTGATTTTTAAAATGGTCGAATTATCGAAAGTGTCGAATTATCGAAAGTGTCGAATTATCGATAGTGTCGAATTATCGATAGTGTCGAATTGCAGTTTATTTATTTTTTAATAAGGTCCTCTTATCTTATCTGCAATATAGTTGTATTGTTCGCAGCACATATACTGACAGTGCCCAAAGTTGAACACACTGTATAGTGTCTGAAATATCTTTGGCCCCTTCAGGTACCAACCTTCGCTTCATTCTAGAGAGGCGTTAGTTTTCACTAAGGTTGGCTTTTGCCATGACTATAAATAAGGCTCAAGGACAAACCTTGGCTACAAGAGCCTGTGTTTACGCACGGACAACTTTAAGTGGCTTTTTCAAGTGTGCGAACATTGGATAGCATACATGTAAAGATGACCCATATCTTTTGGTCCTTCAGATTTCAGACTTCCATTCATTCTGAATATTTCGGTTCTTCCTACAAGAGCCTGTGTTTAATTTTAAAGTGGCTGCCTTCGCCTCTGTAATACCTTTTTACCGGTAAAGTTGTATTTAAACAACAATCAACCTTGAAAATTTGATTTTTAAAATGGTCGAATTATTGAAAGTTCCGAATTATCGATAGTGTCGAATTGCAGTTTGTTTATTTATTTTTTAATAAGGTCCTCTTTTCTTATCTGCAATATAGTTGTATTGTTCGAAATTTTATTTTCTAATTAATTTTTTTCTTTTTTTTTCACTCTAATAATATTTATTTAAATCTGATAATATATATATTTTTATTTAATGCAATTTATTTAATAATTTATTCAATCCAATGTCTATAGTTTCTTCCCTGAAATTGCTTACCAAACATGAGTCAGTGTTTCCTCAGTGTTAACAGTTGGAGTGTTAGAATGCGGAGAAGCAAAATAACTCCCTACTGAATTTCTCAATAGTCTTACTCCCAGAGGAATGCATCCACACCAGTTTAACTCTAGGTTGGTGCTATTGTTATGCTTCTGAGAAGTTTTAATCCTAAGCAGGGTCTTTGAAAATGGTACACGTGTGATGATACTGTGCATGTGATCTCATGTCCTTAAAGTAGTGTAGTTCTGTTGTTTGCACTTTCATTTTCTGATTTGTTAAAATTTTTCTTCTATAGTTTCTCACCTGCGGGTCCTTCGGGTAAACCTGGGTCGTTGCCCGGGTCACTCGGCTATTTATATCTATATATATCTATACTTTTAAAGTCTCTGCAGGCCCTTTGGGTAAACCCTGGGCGTTGCCCGGGTCACTCGGCTAGTCTTATAATATATTTATATCTTGTATATTATTTACATATATTTTAAAATGTACCGGGGAAACTATTTAGCAAACTTGGAAATATAAAAACGGCGTTTCCTGACTCTCAAATGGCAATTCCTTCTGTGATTTCCATTTTCGTGTACAAAACGTGATACATGCTGGGATTCATCTCACACAAATATACTTGTATCTTATAAGAAATAAGATTATTGAAGCACAAATGTTCCTTTTACATATAAAACAAACTTCTACAATCCTTACTGCGATGAAAGTTGTTTTAATGTGAAACATTCGTGTTTCAATGCTTTCATTTCCTCTTCTTCTTTCTTATCTCCACTCAATCATATTAGAGTATCAAGTTGTGACCCTTGATGGTGTCTGTTTGACACCCATCATGACTGGGTGAAGTAGAATGCGTCTGCCTTTGTCATTAAAACTTGGGAGCACTACTCAGTGGCAGGTCGACTTAGCTCCAAAAGAAATGGCCGCCTCTGACATGAGAAACAGACGCCATGTGCAGCTGCTTCTAATATGGAGTACAAACGTTGCTCATCCTGTATCCCTGGATTAGGAGTCCTTACAGGATACTATCAGCTGGGCCAGCTGAGCCCAGGTTTTTTAGCGAGCTTGTTACTGCTCCCCCTCCTCTTTTTTCATCCGGGCTTGGGACCGGCAAAGCTGGAGTTTCCTTTCCTTTCATTTCTTATACATAGATGGTACGTTATTGCCTTTTAATGTCTATTTAATATTTATTATAAACCTTTTGTGTCTCTCCATTTCTTTTCTATCTCTAGGCTAATTCTTGAATACATCTTACCTATTTATTGTATATCTTTTATAACATTTTGTCTATTCCTTATCTACTCCTTGCCTATTCCTGTCTACCTGTTGTACATTCTTATACACTTCTGATCTAATGTTCTTAAATGCTTCTTGTCTGATTATTATATATACTTTATCAATTTAAAAGGATATTTTCATTATGTAATGGATAATACATTTGATTACATGTTCGAATTCAGGTTTGAATTCTGATGGGCCTGTGTTTTTAGTATATATATATATATTTTTATAAATAGTTAACACTTCCGTTCAAAAATACAATATAGTTTTCAATTGAATGAATTAATCCCTTGTATTAATATTAAGTAAAATATATCATGGCTCCAGGGAAAAGTATATTTTCAAAATATTTTTATTCTCTAGCTTTCGGGCACGAACACCTCTCTACAGCAGAAAATATGGTATAATAGCAATATAGTTTTCATTGCAGTAAAACCAATAAACATATGTTCTATTTAAAAAATTGTACAAATGTGATATTGTACTGGGATAAGGTGCATAAATTATGAAAAAGGCATCTCCTTATCGTGCAACTGAAAGTTGCTGATGGCTTGCGTCATCTATCGGAATAAATATCAACTATTTTCCTTGATTTCTAATTATTCCACAATTGGCCAATTACCCATTCTTGATAATCAAGAAAAACTAACCACGTACGCATTTCGGGCTGTTTTTTTGGTCGTTGAGGTACAGCTTGCACCACGCTGACGAGGGCCAACAGCCCGAAACGCGTACGTGGTTAGCTTTTCTTGATTAATCAAGAATGGGTATAAACAATTCTGGAATAATTAGAAATCAATGAGAATAGTTGATATTTATTCCGATAGATGGCACAAGCCATCAGCAACTTTCATTTGCACGATAAGGAGATGCCTTTTTTTATAAAATATGTTCTATTTATAAGAGGAAAAATCCTACTGAAATTATATATACACTCTTGTTAATATAAAATATATAAAAATAGTTTAAATCAAGCCAATATTTTCGTATATACATTCTATTCTAAAGAATTATTTCAAAATTTTATTACAAACGGTGAAAATAAATCCCCAGGTCGCGGTATGTTTGAGAAAATTAAACAATAGCAAAAAGAGAGAGAAATATAAACGGCTCAGCAGATTCTTGTCTCTGTAACAAGATTATATAGAATCATATAGCCCCGGGGGCTTTATAAAATGTAATGTTCACACGTATATAATATCCTATATATGTTTGGTGTATGACTTCATATATTTATTTGATTTATACCTACTTTTATATATATGTGTGCTCGTATATTCTTTTACCTTTTACGTTTTGTGTTGAAAAACATTATAGGATTTAGAAACATTTTTTTAAGAACGAATTTTTTTCAAACTTCTATTAAATATATTATATTATATATAGTTTCTTTTTATACTTATTTATATATAATATATTTTGAAATCCGAGATTTATTTAACATTGTGACCGAATATTTATTATTATATTTACAGAATAGCATGCGAAGAAATAGCGTAAAATATTTGGGTCTATTTTGACGGAAGATTGTATTCTTTATTACAAGGGTCCCTCCAAAGGTTTTGCAATCAATAATAAATAATTCAAATATTAAAAATAAATCATACCATTAAAATCTACATTCATTTTTTACCTAATATAAACATTTTCATAAAATAGTAACAACAATGGATCATAGAGGCCGCGACTTTGTTTACAGCGGCAGCGGTAATTTCTTAACATTGCATCAGACAAAATGGAGTGTCTTTAATATATTTTATGATTATAAAAGTAATTTAACTTCTTAAGAATCCCATGAAAGATTGATGAAAGCTTTAGGAGATAGATCTCCTTCTATTAGAACAGTTTCTAATTAGTTTAATGAATTTAAATTTGGAAAACCAACCTTGAAGATGAACCTCGTTCAGGTCGACCACCAATCGACCACCAATAGTAGTGACCCAAGGAAAAATTAAGCTAGTAATATTCTTACTTAGAGAAAAATTACGTATCAGCAGTTAAATAAAAGTGTGGGCATTGGATCGGCAACAATCAACACCATCATTAATGATCATATAAATTTTAGATCAGCATGGTGAGTAGACTTTTGTATAAATGCTAGACTGGGAATCAAAGAAAGGTTTGGGAAAAGAAGAAACGTTTAGATTTTCTGCTTTATCTAATATTCTTATCTAATCAACACCTGTCTTTCTTTTATCTTCCCTGGTCTGGGGAATCAAACCTTTTTGAACAACCTTGAGGCGTGCAGCACCTTGGTACTTTGATATAGTGCATTGCGGCTTGTCTGCTTACTACATTCATTTTTTGGGCTCGAAAACCATATTCTCTGAAAGTTTAGATCGCATATTGGTTGTATTAATAGAAGGAATGGCTTAGTACTCAAGTATATGTCCAATGAAAATATCCTCAAGATATGTAAATAATATTTTTCAGAGCGAACCCATCAAATTGGCTGAGCGAATTTAATCTAGAAATATACTTTAGTTTCGCGACAGTTTCGAGAATTGTCGTCAACATTCCTATTCATTTCACACATTTATAATATTGTTATTATCAAATCAGACGCGATATCCCAACAAGGGATAATTGCGCCAAAGGACAACGCTATTTACAATATCAAGTTTACAATTTCAATAACGGTCGGAAATCTCTTAGATTCCGTTCTCTCAGTCGCCTGCTGATGGTCATTTTGGACACTTGTGTGCCGGTCACACGTAGGATGGTAGATAACGTCGAATCCAGTGCTACGAATGCCATTCTGACAATCGCTCTGTCCTCCCGTTCTGTTGTGTCTCTTGGTCGACCACTGTCGTCCTGACGTTGTATTCTTCCGTTGTTGACCCACTCTTACCAACATCGCCTAATAGCCGCATCACTTCGACACCGATGTCGCGCGATTAGTCGATTTGACCAATCAGCCTCTTTCAATCCAATACCACGACCTCTTTCAAACCCTGACATGTGTTAGTAGTGAGCACGAATCTTTCGGCGAGGCATTAATACAGTTTAATCTTTAAAATAATAATAAACGGGAAAATTTGAAAATCAGTTCGTGCCGCACCAAATATTGAGTCTAGGATACTCGTGCTATATGTGCAGTTTAAATACACTGTAGCTCTTGCTTTGCATAAATCAGCCATCAAAATTTAATCATTTGCATGTGTTTGGTCGAAACGTTTTTGTATTTTCATATAAATCAGACAAATTCTTCTTTGTGCGTCAATTTCTTTTATTATCGAGTATTTTTAATCGCAGTAAGAGGACTTATAGAAGTTTGTTTCATTTGGGTTTAAAAGAAACCTTCTTGCTTTATAGTTTTATTATATATATAGAAGGCGTGTTATGACGCCCTATATTACCGCTTGTACAGGCTGGGAGGAATTAATGGTTTGGTTAGCCACCCACTGTCCAATGGAACACACACAAGGGACATCTCCAAACTGTCCACTGTACAGCCCTGACGAACCTGCTCCTGTCAAATTTCTTCGCTTTGGGGAAGTAGAGACAGTCTTAGCCATGTCTTTGTTCCTGCCTGTTATCCACTTCTTCCATTTATTACAACGACATCTCTATTTTCTAGAGAGCAGGTGACGGCGATGCACTTACAGTACTAGCAGTCCTAAACTCACCATGTTTATAACATCCTTTACCTTGAAGATTGAGGTTGCCTGGCCGGGGCATTGATGGTTCTATGAAATAAAAGACACTTCGGCCAGAAAAATCTTTTTGTTTTCTTAACGGTTCGACAAAATTCTTTTATCCTCGTTAGAAAGAAATAGAAATTAAAGCATTTGACAAGGCGTTAAAAATGATTCTGATGTTGCAAGGGTGTTCTCACGCGATTAAATTTGAAGATTCGCATGAGAAGGCCCTTGTACAACCTCATATATATTTATAATCCATTGCCAAATACTTTAATTTTTATTTTCCTGATGAAGACGAAAGATTTTTGTCGAAACATTTATAAATTAAATTCTCTACACTAAATTTGAAATAAATAAATATTGTTGTTGTATTGTTAAATATGGAGAGGGTATCCATATACCTAAATAAAACATTTAAATACCTTTACATAATACTTTATTATATTTTATTTATTCAATAATTTCTCTAAAGAAATATATTAAAGATTGCGGAAAGAACATTTAAACTTCAAAGAGCAGCGAATATATGCTTTGATTATTATTTTAAAATATCAAATATTAAATGTATTCTCTTATTTTATAATTTTTCGAATTTCGAAATGATATTGAAGAGAAAGATATGATTTATCTTTTGGAATTTTATTATTGGAATTTTATATGCCAAAACACTTCGAATTTATTCTATTTTCTTATTAGTAATGTATGAAGTAGAGACCTTTTTCAAATTTCCTAAATTATTTGAATTCTGAAAAATACATATCTTAAAAAATAAAATATTTAAATATATTTTATTAAGTATATTTTTATCGTTTAAGATAATATAATCTAAATAGGAAAGATAGATATGTTTTCTTGTATGTGTGTGCATATATATTTGAAAATAGAGCAAACCATAAATAAATCTTTAATTAAAAAGACATATTGGAATAAAATATCATTTATTTTCCCAAATTTTCAGTTGGATGAGCGCCAACCTTCATCAAGGTATTATAACATATTAATGTACCAATATTAAAATATTATAATATCTTGATAAAGGTTGGCGTTCAGCCAACTGAAATATTGGTGAAATAAATGATATTTTGATCCGATATATGCCTTTTTAATTAAATATATATATTTTACAATATATATTTAAAATTTTATAAATACACGGATTATAAATGATACATTTATTTTATTATGGCATATATATCACATGATAAAACATATCAATTTTAAAATTAAACAATATATGTTGAACTATAAAGAAATTTAATTAGAAGAGATTTTAAGGTTTAATCTGGGATCAGATTTTTCGAGTGAAGCCATTTCTTTTAGTAACGAATTACAAGCTTCTGAGATTAAAACATTTAAACGAACATAGCATGATCAAGTTAACAAAGTCCTACCACTAATTACCTAATCGGCTGATAGGGAATAAAAAAAACTTTGAACAAAACTTAAGCCTAAATCGTCAGAGAGAGAACTTGTTCATAGTTTTTTTTTAATCTCGTTTTTTTTTCGTGTGCTTCCAATTTTGGTATCGCGTCGAATCAAATGCTAATTCGGCTCCACCCATTGGTCTCGTCTGTAATTAACTGAGCAGAAGAAACTTTGACGCCTAGAAAAGTCTCTACTTCTGCTTTAATTTTCCTTATAACAAAGTTAAACGTGATACTTTTTATAGGCAGCTCAACTTTTTTGAGGTATATATAGAGAGGTATTAAATAAAATAGTGTAAATTTTGAACTATTAAAATTCAAGACCCCCAAAATTACTTGCAAGAATATTATCTTTTATTTACTTTTTACAAATATTTGTAAATATCAAACTATTATAGGCATGCATTATTTTCAGGACATAGGCCAGATTGGAATGATATTGAGATATTTCACAGGAATATAAAATTTAAAAAGGAAAGATTATTTTTAGAGGGATGGGTATCACGAGAATTTGGGAAAAGAACTATAAATACTTTTGAAGATATTCCGCAACACAATATGCTTCATTTTTAAATTTAAAAAGTAGTTAATAAGCTAGATAAAAATGGACATAATAGTTAGAGAAATCTATATATTAATATTTGTGATTATTATTATTATATTACTTTATTTATTTATTTTTACTCAATTTATTATAATATTATTATTATATATTTTATTTTCAAGATTATAGTCTTTGACGAGTTTAATATTTGTTTTTTGACTCGCGCTTTAGATGTTGTACTAAATTCGAAAAATAACGTGAGAACGCCCTTGCAAACCTCAGAACAATTTTTAACGCCTTGCCAAATGTTTATTTTTATTTACTTCTCCTGACGAAGACAAAAGATATTTGTCGAAACGTTGAGAAAATAAAAAACTCCAACTGGCCGAAGTGTCTATTTTTCATATGAATATTATAGACGCGTATGATTCTTTTAAAAATTAAACAAATTTCTACTTCCTTTACTGCAATGGAAAATTAATGTAGAAAATTGTTTAATTTTTTTAAAATTCATACGCGTCTAAAATAGTGTCGAAATTTCATAACAGATGGTGAGCTGATGTATCATAATTTGACACATATTTGAAGTGAAAAGTAAGTTTCTGTTTTTCGGTAATAAATATTGATAGATCAGCACCAGAATAAAATCGTTAGTTTCATTTCAATAAACATCATTCACCTTTACTATAGTATTAAAACTAAAATAAAACATTATATAGAGTGGTTCTAAAAATAACTAAACAGCTTACACGTCATTTTCCAAATTTCTGAATTGATAGATCACACGGGTCAAAATATATAGAAAACAAAAATTTATAAAATTTATAAAGTAGAACCTTCATGAGAGGACACTGACGCTGAAGGACACCTCTCTATAAAGGACAGTCTTCATTTGCAAAATCACCATTTTTACTATTCAGCAACTCGCTGGTAAGAAGACATCTCTTCCTAAAGAACACTTTAGCTCTGCAATTAGGTGTCCTTTACAGATAGGTTATACTGTATATCAAAACTATTTTAAAATATTTATTATTTAATTTTTTGTTTTAATGCCAATAGTCGCATAGAGTCGCATACAGTAGGAAAATATGAAAAAAATAACTTTTGATATTAAAAAACAAAAATAGTCGTATCCTGACGGCTCACATGTTCAGGGTTTTTTTCACAAGTTTGGTTTTAAAAATTCATTTATTGATTTCTCAGGAAGCCTCCTGAACCAAGACATTTTTTGGTCTTAGAGATACAGCCTGAACCACGCTGACGAGGGTCATAAGCCCGAAGCGTGTTCGTGGTTGGCTTTTCTTGATTTATAAAAAAAAATGGGTTGGCTAAATATCAGGGAACAGGCTGAATCATCGAAGATCCGGCGGCCGCCTGATGATGCAGAACACCTCTCAGATGAAGAGAGAGAGATTGAGATTGAAACTACTTTATTTCAAAGTCCATATAGGATTATATAAGGTTAAATACAGAATAAATATAAATATGAATAAATATATGATTATATAATGAAAAATATGTAAATAAATATATAAAATAATTGATAAATATATGTCATAATATATGCTCTTCCAGGAATAATAAAGTAAACCTACAGTCAACGAGAGAGAGACGTCGATAGAACGCAGCTAAAGTACGGTCATCTGGGCCACTGGCCACATTCCAAGGGGCGACCGCAGGGCCTTTCTTGGAACCTCAGGTCTATTTTTGGATAGTCGGGGGGTGGTAGGACAAACAAACGGCCGGCCGCCTGGCGGTGCGGGTCGCGCTCCCGTCTCTCTCGCTGGCTGCCTGGGTTATTCCTCTACCAACTCGTCGTGTGATTATTTCTCTCCTCACCACATTATTATCACTATATTGCCACATATACATATATATATATATATAAATATATATACAAGGTCTTTATTGGTGGTTCCCACCGCGGGAAAAACTCCGCCACCGATGGACTGTGAGATTTCTTTCCCACAGAGTGGGCAGGTCGATGTGATGGCTGGCGTTACCCAACTCAAGACCAAGATGGTACTTATTATGGTAGCCTTCGCCACACTTGTTAGTTTCACTGCCTCGGGGGAGAGAGAGATAAATTTACCAACAAGTGTAAGTTAGACTGTTTAGACAACATTGTCTTGTCTTCTTACACAAAGGTAATTATATCCTAGGACTTACGGGGGGTCACTAAACAGTTTAAATTCTCTAGATTCGATTATTTGGAAAAAAAGATATTTTCTACGCTATGTCAATGCTGTAGTGGCTAAACCTAAACCACTGGCAACAGGAAGGCTTTCGACCTTCTGAATAAAGGATTGAAATTTCACCTGCTCCCTGCAAAGCTGTCTTAAATTGCGAAAGAAAATCTGCTTACCTCACCTACGGCGTCAGGTATAGTAAATGTCATAGTCAGGGACATCACCGAGCCACCTGCCCCTTGGGAATCAATGGAAAACCTCCAGCAGGGCCCGGTGTCGAAGTCTCCCTCCTCCAAGCCCAAGCCCTCCATCAACTCGGCCTTTCCTACATCAGCCGCGGAGCTACCTGCACTCATCAAACAGACCCCCTTTACCCTCCAGCCCTGACGCGTCTTTGTCCGGGGCGAATATCCCTGTCTGTACCCAGGAGTTTCCAGCTTTTGAGCCTTCTGCTCTGGCGTCGACCACCATCCCGTTTTTGTCACCATCAGTGCCCTCCTCAACCATTTATGTGTCAACATCAGTGGCCGAGATTCCAGACCCTGCTGAAGAGATCAAAGCCAAAGCTTGCCCAACCACCGAAGCTCGGAAAAATAAGCCTCCTAATAAGGAGGCATTGCCTTTACTGAATTATAACGAAGCCCGCACACAGTATAAAGAGATAGTAAGCACCCTAGACGGGAGTGACTTCAGAGATGCCGCGGAGATTTATTGGCGGAGAGTAGAGAATTATCTCTCCTTGAAATTATGAACTTTATTATCCGGACCTCCCCCGAGCAGAAGTCTGAGAGTTCCTCGTAAATGTAATTGCACGTATCGAGGACAAAACTTTACAAGAGGCTCACCACATTTAGGGAGGCTTTCAACCGCAGTAGTGTTTCAAACTATCTTAAAGGATTCGCCTGATGCATATATTTCAAATGTTCACACTTTTTTCGTATTATTATTTTTTTGTTTTATTTTATATTATTTATTATGCATCCTTGTTATAGACCCTTTTACCTTCTTGAGTGAAGAGATATATAAAGATTGTCATCTTAAGTGAAGCCATATGGAAACTTATATTTGACCCCCCCCCCCCCACTCGCTTTTTCGTTTTTGTAACCATTGTGTTGGAGCGGGTCGCTCCTTAAATAAATGCATATATTAGTTAATAAAAAAAAAAAACTTATATAGACCGTTACTTACACAGTGAAGCCCTATGTGAAACTCATCCATAGTGAAGCCATATGTATGTGGAAACATATATAGACCGTTACTTACACAGTGAAGTCCTATGTGAAACTCATCTATAGTGAAGCCATATGTATGTGGAAACATATATAGACCGTTACTTACACAGTCAAGTCCTATGTGAAACTCATCTATAGTGAAGCCATATGTATGTGGAAACATATATAGACCGTTACTTACACAGTGAAGCCCTATGTGAAACTCATCTATAGTGAAGCCATATGTATGTGGTACATATATAGACCGTTACTTACACAGTGAAGCCCTCTGTGAAACTCATCTATAGTGAAGCCATATGTATGTGGAAACATATATAGACCGTTACTTACACAGTGAAGCCCTCTGTGAAACTCATCTATAGTGAAGCCATATGTATGTGGGCACGTTTAGACCGTTACTTACACAGTCAAGTCCTATGTGAAACTCATCTATAGTGAAGACATATGTATGTGGAAACATATATAGACCGTTACTTACACAGTGAAGCCCTCTGTGAAACTCATCTATAGTGAAGTCATATGTATGTGGGCACGTTTAGACCGTTACTTACACAGTGAAGTCCTATGTGAAACTCATCTATAGTGAAGCCATATGTATGTGGAAACATATATAGACCGTTACTTACACAGTCAAGTCCTATGTGAAACTCATCTATAGTGAAGCCATATGTATGTGGAAACATATATAGACCGTTACTTACACAGTGAAGCCCTATGTGAAACTCATCTATAGTGAAGCCATATGTATGTGGAAACATATATAGACCGTTACTTACACAGTGAAGCCCTCTGTGAAACTCATCTATAGTGAAGCCATATGTATGTGGAAACATATATAGACCGTTACTTATACAGTGAAGCCCTCTGTGAAACTCATCTATAGTGAAGCCATATGTATGTGGAAACATATATAGACCGTTACTTACACAGTGAAGCCCTCTGTGAAACTCATCTATAGTGAAGACATATGTATGTGGAAACATATATAGACCGTTACTTATACAGTGAAGCCCTATGTGAAACTCATCTATAGTGAAGCCATATGTATGTGGAAACATATATAGACCGTTACTTACACAGTGAAGCCCTCTGTGAAACTCATCTATAGTGAAGCCATATGTATGTGGAAACATATATAGACCGTTACTTATACAGTGAAGCCCTCTGTGAAACTCATCTATAGTGAAGCCATAAGTATGCGGAAACATATATAGACCGTTACTTACACAGTGAAGCCCTCTGTAAAACTCATCTATAGTGAAGCCATATGTATGTGGGCACGTTTAGACCGTTACTTACACAGTGAAGCCCTATGTGAAACTCATCTATAGTGAAGCCATATGTATGTGGAAACATATATAGACCGTTACTTACACAGTGAAGTCCTATGTGAAACTCATCTATAGTGAAGCCATATCTATGTGGAAACATATATAGACCGTTACTTACACAGTGAAGCCCTCTGTGAAACTCATCTATAGTGAAGCCATATGTATGTGGAAACATATATAGACCGTTACTTACACAGTGAAGCCCTCTGTGAAACTCATCTATAGTGAAGCCATATGTATGTGGGCACGTTTAGACCGTTACTTACACAGTGAAGCCCTATGTGAAACTCATCTATAGTGAAGACATATGTATGTGGAAACATATATAGACCGTTACTTACACAGTGAAGCCCTCTGTGAAACTCATCTATAGTGAAGTCATATGTATGTGGGCACGTTTAGACCGTTACTTACACAGTGAAGTCCTATGTGAAACTCATCTATAGTGAAGCCATATGTATGTGGAAACATATATAGACCGTTACTTACACAGTCAAGTCCTATGTGAAACTCATCTATAGTGAAGCCATATGTATGTGGAAACATATATAGACCGTTACTTACACAGTGAAGCCCTATGTGAAACTCATCTATAGTGAAGCCATATGTATGTGGAAACATATATAGACCGTTACTTACACAGTGAAGCCCTCTGTGAAACTCATCTATAGTGAAGCCATATGTATGTGGAAACATATATAGACCGTTACTTATACAGTGAAGCCCTATGTGAAACTCATCTATAGTGAAGCCATATGTATGTGGAAACATATATAGACCGTTACTTACACAGTGAAGCCCTCTGTGAAACTCATCTATAGTGAAGACATATGTATGTGGAAACATATATAGACCGTTACTTATACAGTGAAGCCCTATGTGAAACTCATCTATAGTGAAGCCATATGTATGTGGAAACATATATAGACCGTTACTTACACAGTGAAGCCCTCTGTGAAACTCATCTATAGTGAAGCCATATGTATGTGGAAACATATATAGACCGTTACTTATACAGTGAAGCCCTATGTGAAACTCATCTATAGTGAAGCCATATGTATGTGGAAACATATATAGACCGTTACTTACACAGTGAAGCCCTCTGTGAAACTCATCTATAGTGAAGACATATGTATGTGGAAACATAAATAGACCGTTACTTACACAGTGAAGCCCTCTGTGAAACTCATCTATAGTGAAGCCATATGTATGTGGAAACATATATAGACCGTTACTTACACAGTGAAGCCCTCTGTGAAACTCATCTATAGTGAAGCCATAAGTATGCGGAAACATATATAGACCGTTACTTACACAGTGAAGCCCTCTGTGAAACTCATCTATAGTGAAGCCATATGTATGTGGGCACGTTTAGACCGTTACTTACACAGTGAAGCCCTATGTGAAACTCATCTATAGTGAAGCCATATGTATGTGGAAACATATATAGACCGTTACTTACACAGTGAAGTCCTATGTGAAACTCATCTATAGTGAAGCCATATGTATGTGGGCACGTTTAGACCGTTACTTACACAGTGAAGTCCTATGTGAAACTCATCTATAGTGAAGACATATGTATATGGAAACACATATAGACCGTTACTTACACAGTGAAGCCCTCTGTGAAACTCATCTATAGTGAAGCCATATGTATGTGGGCACGTTTAGACCGTTACTTACACAGTGAAGCCCTATGTGAAACTCATCTATAGTGAAGCCATATGTATGTGGAAACATATATAGACCGTTACTTACACAGTGAAGTCCTATGTGAAACTCATCTATAGTGAAGCCATATGTATGTGGGCACGTTTAGACCGTTACTTACACAGTGAAGTCCTATGTGAAACTCATCTATAGTGAAGACATATGTATGTGGAAACATATATAGACCGTTACTTACACAGTGAAGCCCTCTGTGAAACTCATCTATAGTGAAGCCATATGTATGTGGGCACGTTTAGACCGTTACTTACACAGTGAAGCCCTATGTGAAACTCATCTATAGTGAAGCCATATGTATGTGGAAACATATATAGACCGTTACTTACACAGTGAAGTCCTATGTGAAACTCATCTATAGTGAAGCCATATGTATGTGGGCACGTTTAGACCGTTACTTACACAGTGAAGTCCTATGTGAAACTCATCTATAGTGAAGCCATATGTATGTGGAAACATATATAGACCGTTACTTACACAGTGAAGCCCTCTGTGAAACTCATCTATAGTGAAGCCATATGTATGTGGGCACGTTTAGACCGTTACTTACACAGTGAAGCCCTATGTGAAACTCATCTATAGTGAAGCCATATGTATGTGGAAACATATATAGACCGTTACTTACACAGTGAAGTCCTATGTGAAACTCATCTATAGTGAAGCCATATGTATGTGGGCACGTTTAGACCGTTACTTACACAGTGAAGTCCTATGTGAAACTCATCTATAGTGAAGCCATATCTATGTGGAAACATATATAGACCGTTACTTACACTGTGAAGCTCGTCATCTAAAGTGAAGCCATATGTATGTGGACACGTTTAGACCGTTACTTACACAGTGAAGCCCTTCGTGTAGTTCGTCATCTGAAGTAAACCATGTATGACTACTATTACAACAAGTGAACGCCATGTCTATATACCATCACCTTAAGTGAACACACACAAAAATAAATAAACAATCACCTATAGTAAAGCCATACATATAAGAAGAATATCATCCTGAAATGAGCTCTTTTATTTAATATTCGGTGAACTTTGAAAGTTATCTCTTCTTCAGGACTGAGAAAGATTTTAGATCGAAAGTTTTCGAAATATTTAATAAAGAAGCACAATGTACTTGATCTTTTTACCTTTATTACGTATTTACAAGTAACTTTATACTATGAATATTAACCATTGTCTAAAATGGAAAGCGCCACTTGAAGTAAAATCATTATCTTGAAATGTATTCATCCCATATAAATCGATAATGACATACGCTATTTTATAAAATATATAAAGCTTCCAAGGATAGGTTTCTTGTACAAACTTATATCTTCAAGCTTTCGGACTTACCAGTCCTTCAACAGTAGTATCACATTAACAAATTAATAATAAATACTATTTTTCATATACACATTATTATTTACATATTTTAAATACTTATTATATTGAGTGAAAAAATATATTACAGTCTTACTGTGTGAGAAACAACTTTTTCAAAATATATGTGCATGGTGGATGATGCGTATATCATAAGTATTTAAAATATGTAAATAATAATGTGTATATAAAAATAGTATTTATTATTAATTTGTTAATGTGATAATCCTGTTGAAGGACTGGTAAGTCAGAAGGCTTGAAAATAAAAGGTTTGCATAAGAAACTTAGCCCTGGAAGCTTTATTTATTTTTTAACATATGTTATAGTTCCTGCAAGTTCTATTGAAGTAAGGACAGTAGAAAAGGTTTTGTTTTAAAAAGAATCATACGCGTCTATAATAGTTTTGAATTTTGATAACAGATGGCGCGCTAATGCATCATAGTATTTTATAGTAATTAGAAATTCTCACATATAGTTTATCATTTATAATAAAAATATTCTTCATTTTTTTATCCATCTAAATATCTTAATATATTATCGCGTATCCATCATTCTATGAAATAAATTATAAAGTATTTCATCAAACGATAAAATATACTTGAGAGAAAGTTCTATTTTTAGAGTTTTAGAAGAAGAGAGGCGGAAATCTTCTGCATTTTAATAAATAAAAATGATCGATCGTCTGAAGGGTTAAAATGGTGATGATGATAATAGTGTTTTTGTTTTCACAGAGTAGCAATAAATTCCTGACGCTGTGGATAAAATACCATCGCTACTATATTTTCTATAATTTGGTCACCCCTTCTGTTTAACTTTGTGACCAACTTTCTTTTTTATTTATAGAAAATTATTTTTGTTGAAAATAGGATTCTGGTTTCAATAAACTTTTTGTCTCAAATTTTTTAAAACTTTCTTTAAAATAGTGAAAAACTAACATTTTAAAATAAAGATTTAAAATGTCAATATATATATTTTTTTAATTCTCTCTCTCATGTGCGCCGGGATAAATTTGGGATTCCATTTTGTGTTGATGTATTTTTATATTTGATTTTTATTTTTTTTAATTAGTAATTAGATTTTAGAGATATTCATTCGATATATGAAATATTCATTCCATTAAAAGTTCTCAGGTCAAGGATCAAATCAGCTTTTTAAAGATATATAGTAACTCTACTATATAAATATATATTTTAAAAAAGAAGCATCTTCTTAACATGCAACTGAGAGTTGATAATGATTTGCGCCATCAATCGGCTATTCGGTGATTTTTTTTTTTAATCCAGAATATTGAGATAATACCCCTTTCCTGATAATTTAATAATTTCTGTACCATAATTTCTGTATGCTTTTAATTCCCTAGTCTGAAACAAGTTCAAGTTTTTTACTCATCTCTCCCAAGTACATTTGGTACAGTCCACAGTAATCTGGATAGATAGTTAGCTACTGCTTTTACTCTAAGTACACCACATGTCTACATATATCAAAAGCAGTTAGACTTTTGCAGTTTCAAGATACCAGTGTCCCGTTTGATTACTAGAACTCACTAATGGAGTTAAATTTGTGCAAGATTCGCGGAATTTAAGCATTTTTTTAAAATGCCCAATTCGTAATTCGATCCCTGTTTACTAAATAGCAAAAGGTTATTATACGATATGATTGACCCCCCACAGATATGGCATAGATTGTTTTAGTTCCCTAGCTCTAATTTTAAAAAATCCAGGTAGGGGTATTTATCTAAGTTTTTAACAGCTGAGCCTGATAAACATCCTTTATAAAACTTATAACAGATGAGCAAAACGCTCCCAAAACTTCAACATCTCTAATATTTTAAGATATACAGTGGTATCTCGACATACGAGCGCCCCAACATACGAGTTTTTCGAGATACGAGCCGACGAGCAAGTGATTTTTTGCTTTTAGTTACGAGCGAAATTCGAGATACGAGTTCGGTTCGGTAGTAACACGCAGTCGCGCCATCACGCGCACACCCAGGAACTGACGACTGAGGAGATACAAGAGTTACAGTCACAGCAGCATACTGAGGTTATGCAAGTAATTGGTTTTGAGGAGTCAGAAGAGGAGGTTATTTCTACAAGTGAGATAAAGGAGATCTTAGGAATGTGGGAGAGAGTTTCACAGTTCGTGGAAAAAAAAACACCCAGAAAAAGTTGCAACAGGTCGTGCATCTGACCTTTTTAATGACACTTGCCTAACTCATTTCCGGAACATTCTGAGAGGGAGGAAGAAACAAACCTCCTTGGACATGTTTTTTTCTAAACGGCCTACAGGTGAAAGCGAGAAAAATGTAGTGAAAAAGGATATCTAATTTATTTCTTTACATTCTCTTTTTTTGTTTTTGTGCAATAAATATTTGATATTTATAAATACGTTTTTATTATTTAAAACCACGTAACAAAAATAACTGGGGTGACATTTTGGAGGTTGGAACGGATTAATGGTAGTTCAATTGTTTTATATGGGGAAATTTGCTTCGAGATACGAGTAATTCAAGATACGAGCAAGGTTGCGGAACGAATTAAACTCGTATGTCGAGGTACGACTGTACTGTGTTTTCTTTAATAAAAATCATACACTCACATAAACAAAACTTAAGAAAGTTTAATATTTTCGTGTCGCCGTTTTTTTTTTTTTTTTTGAAGGAGACAAAGGTAATTTTGTTCACACTTGGTTATCTCGTGTGTCTTCAATAAAGGTCACTATAAAAAATAAAAAGGTCAGGTATTGATATTAAAAATAAAGAAGGCATATTCTGATCACGAGTGCATGTGCTGGTGGTCAGGATATGCCTTTTTTATTTTTTAAAAGGTCGCTACGTATCAAATATATTTCATAGTTGCTGTGTCTTAATCCTGAGATATACATGCTGAAAGGTATATATTCATTAATAGGTGCAACAATTATTTCGGTTTAAAAATTATTTTAAGCTTTATAATAAATATAGATATATTTACTGAGTGAATCAAAAACGTAGAAACATACAAGTATGTTGTATTGTTGTATATTCGTAAAAGCATACCTATTTTATATAATTATACACTAAAGAATTTTGTTATAAATATTTGACCGATTTAATTGAAGATTTTGAAGATTATTTGATACAGCTTCATATAATATTAGGTATATATACGCCAATCACATCACCCAATCTCGATTAAAACTACCGGAATAACCTAACCTAATTACATAGTAACAAAGTAATTTTTAACAAAGTAAGCACATAAGACTGCTATTAAGAAGACAAAATCAGCAATCTGTAAAAAAAAATCAGAATATCATCCAAGATTCCACGATCAATACACGATAGAATGTAAGTTTAAATCCCTTCAACGCAAACTTTTTTTCTCAACAGCCCATCTTCTCTCCAGAAGTTTCCAAAAGAAAGTTTAATTATCAGCAGCCGATGTGAGGTGAGCATTCAAACAGATCGTCACAGAAAAAAAAAAACCTTTCTGCTAATTCGAAATACAAGATTTGTGAAGCGAATTAAATTCATTGGATGGAATTGTCTTTGAAAAATTGTTCCTCTTTCTTAGATACAAAAGCCGCTTTGTGTGGCACCATTTTCTTTCCTGTCGTTTTTATAATTGAAATAGAAGAAAAGAAGAGAGAATTAAAACTTGACTTTTTTTAGGAGTTTGTTTGAGAATGTTTTATTCAAATGCATAATTACGGGATTTTTATATAATTAATTAATTAATTAAATATTACATTAATAAACACAATTCAAATCATATATACAATTAACTTGGTTGTGTGTGTTTTCGACTCTGTTTAAGAAAACGAATCATTCTAACGCTTTCGCTTACACAACATATATAGAGCCAAAAGCCTGAGTGGGGGTCCAAAAACATATTGACTTTCTCAATTTATGACGATCAAACTCTGCAAAAAAAAAAACAATTATTTGTTCTGAAATTTCAATCGTTTTTTTTTTCCTTTTACATGTTCTTCCTATACACCATTTTAGTCCCAATCGGACTCCTTCTTGGTGCGTCGATTTTGTTATTAAATATATATATATTTATATAACTCCGCCTTTGCCGGTCCCAAGCCCGGATGAAAAAGGAGGAGGGGGAGCAGTAACAAGCTCGCTAAAAAACCTGGACTCAGCTAGCCCGGCTGATGGTACCCTGTAAGGGCTCCTAATCCAGGGATACAGGATGAGTAGTGTCTGTACTCCATTTTAGGAGCGGCTGCACATGGCGTCTGCTCCTCATGTCAGAGGCGGCCATTTCTTTTGAAGCTAAGTCGGCCTGCCACTGAGTAGTGCTCCCAGTCTCAATTACAAAGGCAGACGCATTCTACTTCACCCAGTCATGATGGTTGTCAACTTTACAAGCTTGATACCCTAATATGATTGAGTGGAGATAATAAAGAAGAATAAGAGACCATTTTAGTCCCAATCGGACTCCTTGGTACGTCGATTTTGTTATTAAGCGTATATCCTAGCTCTGTTATTGAAGAGGTTGAATATGTTCAATAACGGAATTAAATAAATACAAAATCAAAGTTAAGTTTATATTTTAATTACGATATATAAAATTTCGTTATACTTACAACCCTTTTATTTGCATATTCCAGAATTATATTTGTTTTATCTTTTTACCACCCTCCCCACGATGTTTACCTTTATTTGTGTCATACTAATTTTAAAATAAAGGCATCTCCTGATCGTGCTACTAAAAGTTGCTGATGGCTTGTGCCATCTGTCGGAATAAATATAAATTATTCGTTGATTTTTTCTTATTATTCCATAATTGGCCAAATACCCATTCTTGATGAATCAAGAAAAGCTAACCACATATGCATTTCGGGCTGTTGGCCTAGTCAGTGTGGTGCAAGCTATACCTCAACGACCCAAAAACTGGTCATTCAGGCATCCTGAAAAATCTTGGAACAGGTAGTTAATGACAGAAGTGCTTGAGAACGCTAAAAATATGAGAAAAAAATACAAAAGTGAAATTGTACTGGGGAATCAGGTGAATAAATTAAGAAAAAGGTGTACTGCTTATCTTGCAACTCTGAAAGTTGCTGATGGCTTGCATCATCTCTGTCGGAATTAATATCAACTATTCGTTGATTTTTAAATATTCCATAATTGACCAAATACTCATTCTTGATGAATCAAGAAAAGCTAACTAATACGTACACGTTTCGAGCTGTAGGCCCTCGTCAGCGTGGTGCAAGCTGTACCTCAACGACCAAATTTAAACATCTTTAATTCAAAAACGTCCTTAATTCGAATATTTATCTTGGTCCCTGTATTTTCCTATAAATAGAATTTCCATTTTCAATTCAAATTTTTGGATAATTTGATTTTTTTTTTGGTTCCTTCGGCTTCGAATTATTCAAGTTCCACTGTGATTCTAGGTAGCATGGTGTGATTTTTATTAATTTACTTCAAAATATTCCCCCGTTTCAATAGATTTCTATTTTAACAAACGAAATTTACTGTTAGAGTTGAAATTTTTGACGAAACACTGCGATATATCACAACATTGTCATCGACGATCAATGTCTTGACGACAATATCTTAGCAAGGATTGGTTGACGACACACAAACTGGTGACAAATCGTTTTATAATCAGTCCTAATAAATGAGGAGCCGAGATGCTAATAGAGTCCCGGATGATTAGCCAGTAGATGGAACCTGGGAACCCATTTGTGACATCGTTAAAATTGGCTTGATTGATGGACGAATGGAAACACTTGGGGGCACAACTAGTAGATTGACTTCCTTCTTGGATTATTCCATCTTTCCTTATATTATTTATAAGAATTTTAATCTATTTTGACGCTTTCTTTATTATATATTATAATCAAATCAGATGCGATATCCTCACAACGGATGCTTGCGTCAAGAAACAACACTAAATGACGCTTGTAGATAGAGGTTGCTTGGTCGACATTCATATTTCTTTTAAAAAATAGACAATTCGGCAAGTTAAAGTTTTTTCTCAACGTTTCAACAAAGTTTTTTCGTCAGAATAATTAAAATAAATCATTTGGCAAGGCGTTATAAACTGTTTTAGAATAATTTTTAACACATTCCCAAATTATTTTTTTCTCCTGACGAAGATAAAATAATTTTGTTGAAACGTTGAGAAAATAAAAATTTAACTCTGGCCGATATGTCTATTTTTTAAAAAAGATTTTTGATTCGGGTATATATCTCTTTTTTAAATAAAACAATTTTCTACTACCCTTACTGCAATGAAAAAATAATAGGAGGGTCTGACTCATCAGTGGTGAATCCTACCAGCGGTTTCGTCAGTTCGATCTACCACACCGCTGTAATAATGCATTGGGATGTTTTCCACCAATTATTTTATTATTGTAGTCAAAAAGTGCAGTAGAAATTTGTTTTATTAAATATACACGTACTAGTTTGTTCAGATTTTCTAGGGATATTTTTATTGTATTGATTTCTGCTCTAAATACGGATAAACCTTATAAATGTGAAAAACCTTTTGGTCAAAGTGGTACAACCTACTACACGTTGACGAGCGCCAACAGCGCGAAACGCGATCGTGGATGGCTTTTCTTGATTTATCAAGAAATTGGGTTGACCCGTTGGGTGTTTAGTTAATTTCTGTTCCATCAGATGGCGCTCTGTCTTCTGAAAAGCACATGTGCTCCTGGTCATGATATGCCTTTTTTATTTTTAATATATATGTGGGATCGGTGCGAATTACCTTTTGAAGTTGGCTGAGTTGATTGTTTGTGGTGGGCGCAGTCGTTTGCTGAGTTGGTAAGGTATTCACAAGGGAAAATAACGAGGACACAGAGTTGAGTTGAAAAAGGCTAGCAATCTAGGGAGAAAAGGAGTTGAAGCTATTGATCTGAGTTGGCTATTGACTATAACTGTTCACATGATTGAGGATTGACTTATCTGAGGGGTTGAGGAGATGGGATTGGCTCCAAACTGGTCTCAACGGCGGCGATCTCCTGACTGACTATACTTCGTTCCCGATTTAAGACGAAAGCTATTCCGGGCTCTCATTGGATGAATTTCCACGGGTGCTCGATTCCCATTGGTTCCTAACTAAGGTTCCTATGCTCTCATTGGGTCTCGGCTAATTCTTTGTTCTTAGCTTGTTCTGACATGATCCAGGAAATGCTAGGTTCTTGAACCCAGTTTTATGAGTTCCTGGATAATAAAATCTGCTAATGATTGCTTCCTCTTTGATGGCCTTTCTCTCCCAGGTTTCTTAAGCCTTGTCTTCATTAAAATCTTTTAAAACATACATTGCATACATATTGGGGCGGGTTTGCATCCAGTTATGTACAAATTATGACATATATGTCGTAAACCCGGGTAAGACAACAAGTGAGTTGGAAGCAGTCGGGGATGAGTGGCAAGGCGTGCAGAGTGGGAAGTCCGCACGGGACAATAAGGACAAAGTTTGGGATCAAAAGACGCTCTCCCAGTACGTCTCAAGTGGCACCAGAACCAGGGGAAAGTTGAGGATTAACAGAGGAAAGCTCGGCGTCCAGCCTGAAGCCGCGGGGGCAGTCGTGAGATGATAATGGACCTAGAACTGAGCGGGCCTGTCCGAAAATATCCACCGGAACCTAACTGTCAACATCCGGACCAACACCCCTTTTTGTCCCTCTCTGGATCCCCCAGGTGTTGATGCTCATTGGTCAGTCTTATGTGGGTCATCCTCCCCTCCCCTGGGGTCCGGTGGCAAACTGGTGTCACTTTGAGACGACTAGAAAAGACGTCATACTTTATTGCTTACATATCACATTTTTTAAATTACGATATACAAGTATATATATGTAATGAGATGAGAATTCCAGTCGCTTTTGTATAGATCCTGTCGACTTAAATGTAATAAAAAGTTGAAGTTTGGTGTTGTCGACTTGTAGAATCCCTGTCGACTACTGAAATAATAGTTGAAGTCCTGGTAGCTCTTGTTGTACTGTGCTGACCAAGAGGAACAGTCAGGATGTAGAGTTTTCCAGTACCTCTCTGCACCTTGGAAGACTTTTAAAAGTTCTCACAAAATACAGGCAGTCGTGGTCGAGGCAGAGTGGAAAAGCTTGGGGATATCCACACAAAAAACGAAGACACAATTGCACTAAGAAAGTTCCGTTAACAGATAAAAGCTGAGCTAGGAGCGAAAAGATGGAGATAGAAACGTTCTGACTAACTACATGTTGGATGAGATCGACATAACATACGACCGACGTGGCTTGCACTAAGGTGAACTAAACTCAACTGAACTGAACTGTCAAGTCACTGTAAGGTGATGTATTTATAGGTTAAAGACGGGGCGACCTTATGTGACAGGGGCGTTTCTGAGAAAGGGGGGCCTTGGCATGTCCAGGTGTGAGAGGGGTCTCTGCATTCCACCACATGTGACAGTGTGGGTGGCCTTGTTTGTGGGAATTGTAAATCGACCTGATTTATGACTTCCATCTTTAGACTTTGTTGTTTTGGCAATACTATGCTCGATCTCTGCTTTAGCTAAACTCTTAAATCTATTACAGATTTTATTTATTTATCCACTTTGTACAAATTACATTACATATGGCGATGCAATGACACAGATTAATCATGCGCATAATTATTTATAGATGTGTTTCTATATACAACATGACAATCTTATTATAAGTTATCTACACAATATGAGGTTGTTGGTTTAAATTACCATAGATGAGCACCGGGAGTGAAAGAGTTTATCCGGGTTTAGGCGGGTAAAGCCTCTCTAACACAGGTAAGTAAGTAAAATATCTTTTAATTAATTTAAACTGTGAGGGTTAAAAAGGGCTATAACAAGATGATATTTGTTGGATATATAAAAGTGAAATAAAAATGACATTTTGTTTGATTAACAAAAAAGATGATTAAAATAAAATGATGACATAAAAATTCACATTCTAAGAGAATATTCGTGGGCGTTGGACAGGGTTAGTAGTTAAAGAATAAGCAATTGTGAGATTTACACATGTAATCAAATACTTAGGTCCAGGTGCAAAGCGAGGATATGGACTTGAGCTGTCTTCCTTGGCAATGTTTCACCTGTGATCCTGTATAGGGTAACAGTGCTTTGTCGCAATTGTAGTGTTATTGGGTTGAAAAGTTGTTGAAGAATATGTAATTGTTAGAAGTGCCCATGTAAACCAAATACTCAGATCCAGGTGCAAAGCGAGGATATAGACTTGAGCTGTCTTCCTTGGCAATGTTTCACTTGCGATCCTATATAAGGGTTACAGTGTTTTGTCACAATTTTAGGATTATTGGGTTAAAAGTTGTTGAAGAAAAGTTGCTTATTAATATGATTGAGAAAGGAGTGAAATAGAGCCATGCGATAAGTAGAATTGTAGCGACAGTAGGTGATCTGACTTGACTCGAAATCAAAGGTTGAATGTGGTCCGCTAGAGCTGAAAAAAAAAGTTGAAAGTTGAAAAAAGTGAACGCTTTGTGTATGCGTTGGTGATTTGCTCTGCGGATGAAATGAAATAAACTCTTGAAGCTTGTTCAGACCAGAAGTTTGGATTTGTAAGTCTGGGGAACTGTGTTCAAGGCGTTTGTTGAATTACGAAATCAAAAAATAAATTGTCAAGCAGTGCTGTCGTTTTTCTACGTTGTTGTGACGCAATGACTGAAAAGATAGTGATGAAAAATATAGGGAATTGGTTAAAGAATATGATTGTTGAAAACGATTGTTGTAGATGCCCGATAGTGGATGATAAACTTTGTCAGATAATAAAGGTATTTACACAAATAAAATACAGTGAATAGAAATATAGAAATATGATTGCGGGTACAAAAAGTGTAAGTGGACAAAATTAAACCTGTAATATATAAAATATATAATAAATAATAAAATAAAAATAATTTTTGAAACAATTAGATGTTTTGTAATACTAAAATAATATCATGAAAAATAAAAGTAAATTTGATTAAAGTCCTTTTTTTTGTTTAATGTTGAATTAAAAATTTGATTATATACTTGAAAGGTAAAAATAAAAATAATTATTCAAGATTTTATACAAAAATGTATAATATAATTGAAGGTTATTAATGATTAGCTAAATTTTAAGTAGTGTAAAATTGAACAAAAATTGTCTCTTTTTAAGAAAAGTTACAACTATTGTGTGTAGATCATATCCCATTGGTAAACATTGGTGTTTTTGACTCTCTGAAATTGGGAATATGTGAAATGATCCCTTCGTTTGTCCACAAGGCTGGTATGTAGAGAATGATTTCTCTTTCGCGTTATAAAGTCTATATAAGACTTAACCAAATTGTTTTAATTGGTGTTATCAATTTAACATGTAAAATGTTTAATGTATGTTGTGTTGTGATATCTCGTTGGTGAGATTTGTGAGATTCTCGAGGAAATCTAAATGGTTGGTTTGAAACATTTGTTTAAAATGGCGATCATGAAGCTAGCGGTCAAGATGACTGCTTGAGGGGGGAGAGAAGATATTCTCCTTTTGTTGAGTTGGCAATTTTCTGCTATAATTGAAAGATATGATTTTCTCGGTGTTTGTAGTTGTTGTGTTTCGCATTTAGTTTAGACTTAGAAAAAATGTTATTAGGTGATGTCAGGTTTAGATGTGTGGTGAAAGTGCGACTTTCGACGTGGACACGCTTTGGGGTGAATTGTGGTGTCACAGGCGTGAAGGGCGTCTTTGGCCTGAAAAGTGAAAAAGTTTTGTGGTGTGGCACTGTGACACGAAGTGAGAAATGTGAATATAAAGGTGTCACGTGAAGTCTTAGTTTGGTACAAATCTAACCTGTTTCACCATGAATAACAAATTTAATAAAGTCATGGGTGGTTGTTGTATGAAACACATCGAGAGAATATTTGACTGTTAGTGGATGTGGAACGCTTAATGTGAAATTATTTTATTGTGGCGACGCGATATAGAGCTAAGTGGAGCTCGAAATTGGATTTGTGTGTTGAGTCGCGCACTAATAATTGTTGATGACCAATCATGCATGTAAAAAGGAAAAGACGAGGGAGTGTATTTATCCTCGAATATTAACGATTGTAATCGTTTTGGAAGGCTGTGACTTAAATTAGCTACTGGCGTGGTAGTTGTTTTTCTTAGTGGTGTTTTTGAAGATGTTGTATCTTCCGATTTTTGCAATTAAAAAAAATACGTTTCGCCTATGTTAATTTATATTTAAAATTTGAATATACTTTTTAAATTGTTGATTATGATAATTAAAATGATTCTTATAAAAGGGCAATGTCGTGAGAGTTACAAATAATTTGAATTGGGCGCTTACTTAAAATGGTGAACATTACCAAATTTTAAGAATTGATAAAGATATTGGTCTTTTGATATAAAGATAACTAATAAGTAAAACAAAAATAAGTTGAGAATTATGATGAATGAGATTTTTTAAAAAATAATAATAATGATTTTTTTTTTCAAGTCGTAGCTTTGGATAATGCCATTTTAGGTAAATTTAGGAAAGGCATGTAAGATTAGTAAATTAGTAAAAATGCGTGATGGGCGAATTTTTTTTTTTTTTAAGTAAAATTGAGAGTAATAACTTGAAATTTTTAATCTGATTAAAAATTTAAGTAAATTTGATCAATGAAAATGTGAAAGTTTTAAAAATTGAATTAAAACATGGTATAAAAAAAAGGTAAAAATTGATTTTAAAATGCTTAAAGTGAAAATATAAATACAAAATTTATAGGGAATCAAGTTTTGAACTTGAGGATAAAGTTAAGGTAGGTTTTTTTAAAAACTTACAGTTGTGTGAAAGTTTAGTCAGGAAACTTGGTCTTGGCTTGTATTCCTGCTGACGTTGAAGACGCTCCATGTAGAGCTTGTAGACGCTTGTAGCTTCTGTGAAGTTGATTGTGGCTTGTTGCCTTGAGCATTGTCTCGACGATGTCAAGTCGAAGGTGTGGAACTTGTCACAGGGTATGCGGAAGTCCGTTGGGGCGGCGTTTCTTCCGTAAATATCGTCTCTTGTTGGGGGGAGAGATTGCTTTGTCGTTTCGTTGGTATGGCGGGCTTGTTCCTCCAATGTCGTTTCTTGTTTGGGGTAGATTGCTCAGTCGTATCGTTGAAATGGTCGATTTGTTCCTCCATCTTTGCTCTTTCTCGCTTCTATCTGGACAGGCTGCTTACCTTCTTCGTTGTGTCATTCTTCGTTTTGGTCATCCTGTCGACTCGTGTAATGAGATGAGAATTCCAGTCGCTTTTGTAGAGATCCTGTCGACTTAAATGTAATAAAAAGTTGAAGTTTGGTGTTGTCGACTTGTAGAATCCCTGTCGACTACTGAAATAATAGTTGAAGTCCTGGTAGCTCTTGTTGTACTGTGCTGACCAAGAGGAACAGTCAGGATGTAGAGTTTTCCAGTACCTCTCTGCACCTTGGAAGACTTTTAAAAGTTCTCACAAAATACAGGCAGTCGTGGTCGAGGCAGAGTGGAAAAGCTTGGGGATATCCACACAAAAAACGAAGACACAATTGCACTAAGAAAGTTCCGTTAACAGATAAAAGCTGAGCTAGGAGCGAAAAGATGGAGATAGAAACGTTCTGACTAACTACATGTTGGATGAGATCGACATAACATACGACCGACGTGGCTTGCACTAAGGTGAACTAAACTCAACTGAACTGAACTGTCAAGTCACTGTAAGGTGGTGTATTTATAGGTTAAAGACGGGGCGACCTTATGTGACAGGGGCGTTTCTGAGAAAGGGGGGCCTTGGCATGTCCAGGTGTGAGAGGGGTCTCTGCATTCCACCACATGTGACAGTGTGGGTGGCCTTGTTTGTGGGAATTGTAAATCGACCTGATTTATGACTTCCATCTTTAGACTTTGTTGTTTTGGCAATACTATGCTCGATCTCTGCTTTAGCTCAACTCTTAAATCTATTACAGATTTTATTTATTTATCCACTTTGTACAAATTACATTACATATGGCGATGCAATGACACAGATTAATCATGCGCATAATTATTTATAGATGTGTTTCTATATACAACATGACAATCTTATTATAAGTTATCTACACAATATGAGGTTGTTGGTTTAAATTACCATATATACATATATATATTTATTCATTTTGTATTGAATATTTATGTTTTAATTATCAATATTTCGATGGAATAATCGTCCAACTTTAACGTGGTTTGTTTTGTTTTGAAGTACAGCCAGTCCTGCAGCAGACGACTTGCTCTCTCTGCGTTAAAAAAAAAAAAAAAAATTGAAACTTTGTAAAAGATGGATAATTAGCCTCCATATAAATATTAAAATATAAATCCTAATTACTCTTTCTTAATCCAAAATAAGCCCCATCTTTAAAATAAATATTCATAAGGTTTGAAAATAGAGCAATCCATAAATAGATCTTTAATTAAAAAGACATATATTGGATCAAAATATCATTTATTTTACCAATATTTCAGTTGGCTGAACGCCAACCTTTATCAAGGTATTATAACATATTAATGTGTGTCAACAAAAAACTCCGGCGCTGCGTTTGTTGTTGACACACATTAATATGTTATAATACCTTGATAAAGGTTGGCGTTCAGCTAACTGAAATATTGGTAAAATAAATGATATTTTGATCCAATATATGTATTTTTAATTAAATATTAATAAGTATATTATCAAATGTATATTCATTAATATTAATAATGCATATACTGGATCAAAATATAATTTAATTTACCAATATTTTGATCCAATATATATGCCTTTTTAATTAAACATCTATATTTGAATTACTCTATTTTCAAAATGTATATTCATATGTATCAAAATTGTACTTGTATAGAATATTACAGAAGAAAAAATCGAATTATTTGGAATATTACAGAAGAAAAAATCGAATTATTTGGAATATTTCAGAAGAAAAAATCGAATATATATATTATTTGGAATATTACAGAAGAAAAAAATCGAATTATTTGGAATATTACAGAAGAAAAATTCGAATTCTGTTTTATTTCTTTCTTTTTTTGAAATTATTATATGAGATATGAAGTTCTTAATAAAATGAATATATCGATTCAATATGTATCAAATAGAAAACCTTTCTCTATGTATACAAGAAGTATACAATATTTAGATAATAATTGGCTCCGAATTATATAAGAAATACTAAAAAGAAAGTAGATAAGGAATTTTCAAACCCAAGTAAGGTAAAATACCAAGAAAATACACCCCATTTTGCATATATTTAGGAGCAATATGTAAATAAAAGTAGAAGTAAAATCTTTTCTATCATGGAAAGTAACAAGTACCGCTTGTATATGTAATATATATTAGCTAGTTAGTATATATTTGGTTTTAGCTAATTACATATCACGCAGTTATCAATTATATTTGTATATATATATATATCTACAAGGCTATATCCAGAAAAAGGCATTTATTGGATTTAATAAAATATTCATTTGCCAATATTTCGGTTGGCTGAACGCCAACCTTTGTCATGGCATTACATTTTTTATAAAAAAACTCAGCGCCGCATAGTGTTATATTATAACCATTCAGCCAACCGAAATACTGACAAATAAATCATTTATTCAATAGAATTTATACCTTTTTTTATCTAAAGGTTTAAATATGGATTGCTCTATATTCATAAATATATATATGTGGTATTTATGTTGATAGAGAGAAGAAGCTTCTTTTTTCAGTTATATATTTGCTTTACTATATTTGTTGTTCATGGTAGATATAAAGAACTATCCGAATGACCCGGGCAACGCCCGTGTTTTACCCGATTGAATGTTTTGATTCAAATACTATTTGTTACAATCATAAATTGGCCCCTTATATAAATGCATATGTTAGTTAATAACTATAGCCTATGTGCTTTATCTGTTTATGTACTGTTGGCTTCCGTAGGCGTCTCTTACTGGGAAAAAGAGAGGATTCCATTTGGTTATTAACTAATATATGCATTTATTTAAGGAGCGACCCGCTCCAACACAATGGTAACAAAAACGAAAAGGCGAATGGGGGGGAGGGCATGATGGGGGGGGGGAGGGGGCAAAGGTGGCGTGATCGTAGCCAACCAATAGGAGGGCGCCATTCCAAAAAAAAAGCAAACGGTGACAGAGATGACTGATGAAGAATGACGCTCGTAACTCTCTCTCTCTCTCTCTGTATATAGAATATTCTGAAAAATAGCACAAATGTGATATTGTACTGGGATAAGGTGCATAAATTAAGAAAAATGGCATCTCCCCTTATCGTGCAACTGAGAGTTGCTGATGGAACTATCTGAATAAATATAAACTATTCTCGTTGATTTTTAATTATTCCAGAATTGGACAAATACCCATTCTTGATTAAGCATAAATTATTTTTAAAAAGCATCTCCTCTAATCAATAATGGGTATTTGGCCAATTCTGAAATAATTAAAAATCAACGAGAATAGTTTATATTTATTCAGAATATGATGGCGCAAGCAATCAGAAACCTTCAGTTTCACGATAAGGAGATGCCTTTTTTATAATAAAGAATAATCTGTTCAAGTATCCCCACTTGCCTGATTATTGCAGTACACTTTAAAATATTCAAAATAAAACAAAAAAACAATGCGCTTTATATATATAGTCTTTATATATATATGTTATATTTAGTAGATTTATCGATTCAATCTTCTATTTGGCTATTAAATATTTTGTTCTAAAATTATCGATATAATTAAAAATTATTCACAGAAAAACAATATTCTATGAAATTAAAGCGTTCTATAGTGACCTGGCAACATTGAATAGCTGTAGAATCAGCTGTAGCTAATATAGCTGTTCCCCCTAACAAACAATCCTCAGTAACTCCCGGATACAATAATCAATATTGTAATTTTAGCATGCCCGAGGTAGCCTTTCAATTTTTAACCAGTTAATTAAAAATCCCATTAGTGAAAGCCGCCAATCATCCCCGCTTAGAAACAATGATTCCAAGTTGAACTGGTATCCTTCTACTGACATAATTGAATGCCTAGTGTGCGCAGGGATAGGTAATTTGTAGGTCTATTGATTCTTCTTCAATAGGTTCCTGTTATAAAGGTCAAGTAGACAGTGAACTGGTATCCTTCTACTGACATAATTGAATGTCTAGAGTGCACAGGGATAGGTAATTTGTAGGTCTATTGATTCTTCTTCAATAGGTTCCTGTTATAAAGGTCTAGTAGACAGTGAACTGGTATCCTTCTACTGACATAATTGAATGTCTAGTGTGCACAGGGATAGGTAATTTGTAGGTCTATTGATTCATCTTCAATAGGTTCCTGTTATAAAGGTCTAGTAGACAGTGAACTGGTATCCTTCTACTGACATAATTGAATGTCTAGTGTGCACAGGGATAGGTAATTTGTAGGTCTATTGATTCTTCTTCAATAGGTTCCTGTTATAAAGGTCTAGTAGACAGTGAACTGGTATCCTTATACTGACATAATTGAATGTCTAGTGTGCACAGGGATAGGTAGTTTGTAGGTCTATTGATTCTTCTTCAATAGGTTTTTGTTATAAAGGTCTAGTAGACAGTGAACTGGTATCCTTATACTGACATAATTGAATGCTTATTGTGCACAGGGATAGGTAATTTGTAGGTCTATTGATTCTTCTTTAATAGGTTCCTGTTATAAAGGTCTAGTAGACAGTGAACTGGTATCCTTCTACTGACATAATTGAATGTCTAGTGTGCACAGGGATAGGTAATTTGTAGGTCTATTGATTATTCAATAGGCTCCTGTTATAAAGGTCTAGTAGACATATATCTAGTATATATTCCGCTAGGTAATTTGTAGGCCCATTGAATCTTCACTAGGCTCCTGTTATAAAGTATAGCAGACATCTTGCTAAGTAATTTGTAGGTCTATTGGTTCTTCACTAGGACCTTGTACTCCTCCAGACAAGGACAGCATCTACCTGAACCACCTTCAGGTCAACAGTGAGATGAAACCTATATAGACAACTCCTGGAAGACGCCAGAATGCCCAGGGCGTCTTTATCCAGGTCTCGACCGGAGACTCTGCTCTGCTGGTCGATGAGTGACCTGACGCAGCGGCAGGACCAGTACCGGTGGGCTAGCGTCAGGTCGCTGGGCCCACAGGCGACGCAAGACTGTTGGGCCGAGTCTGGATGGGCTGGAATGGGCAAGGCGTGAAAGGCTCGTTTCACTGCCACATCTGCGTCATGGCCGGAGAAGGCACAGCGCCTGAGTGACGACAAACAGATGGTGATGGAAGATCAAGATGTGTCATCCACCTCCTCACGAGCTAATCAGGGCAGCCAGGCCAGGTTCCAGCATGCGGCGGGCAGTACGGGTGGTGACACGCAAGAATGGAGTGCTCGTCCAGCCAAACATCACAGTCTCCTCGATGGTGCCAACACGGAAGGTCTCGTCAGCAAGACGCCGGCAGAAGCTGGACAAGGAGGCTGTGTCCGCTAGGACACACCACGTTGGGTAAGTGAGGGGAGCGGCAGGACCCACAAAGTCTCTAACGCAGGCGCTACCTATCCTGCAGGAGCCAGAATGTCGGGTGGACGTAGGAGACAGCAGCCCGCGATGATGGGGAGGTCCAGAAGCTGAGGAAGAGTCATTTTATATATCACAAACACATACACATTCATATCCCAAATTCCATCCTTTAGAAAGATAACCTAACTCAGGAAAAGATAAGAGAGAAGTGAAGGTTGAGGAGGCTTCAACCGATTTGATCGAAAGAAAATCATTGAATATGGCTAAATTTATAAATATCCAAAGTTGTTTCATTCTTCAATATCTTATAAAGTCCAGTGGTGAATACCATATAGAGTTGTAATTTATAAGTTATTACAAGTTGAAATTTCAATCTTTTTGATGAGAGAAGCGTGGACGCGGGCGCTGCTTGGAGGCGCTGCATGAAGATAACTGACCAATGGGAACGGCCCACCTCAACCGTCAGTCTTCTTCCTTGTATATACCAAAAGACTACCTTTGTTCTACTGCTGTGTGCGGTTGTTATTCTTTTGTCAACATATATATCCTTATATCTAATAATAATAATATATTTATAAAATCACTTATTTGGCTGTTCTTTTTGCAACATCGACCCACAACACTTTTCTGTGTATATAGGATGTTTACTAGGCATAACCTTTATTTATTGTGCCCCTAGGATTATAAATTCATTTTTACGTAAATAGAAACTGACATCTTAAATATAATTACTGTGTCTGAATATATATTATATATGTAATATTGTTGCAAATGTGATTCTGCCGACGTATGGATAAGCTGGCAGTCGTGTACGTGAGGCGAGTGTTGATGTTCTTCCCACACGCGGACAACAAGAAGCAGAGGCAGGGCTAGATGTTAACACCGAAAGTGATCGGGGACAGCCCACGGGACAGAGGTAGAGGCCATGACAAACACACCCTAGAACCATCTGCTGACCCCCTGCCAAAACCTGTCCTGTTTACAGGGGGGGGTCATCTATAAGAATGTCCCTCGGGACCCCACATGGGCTGGGCGTTGCCTTTTTCCTCCCCTCTGTCCCTGCCACCAGCTGACCGAACACTCTTTGGATCTTTATTTGACGTCAACATTTTTAGTTTTACATACAAGTAGGGGGTTTAAATATAAATAGTTTATATACAAAATATGGGGTGGTAGTAAATAGAAATAGTGTACATTTCAATAGAAGGGTAGGATATTATAAGGTATCGGCTTTAACTAATTGGAAGATATGTGACATATACTAAAGGTTTCACCCAATATGCTTCCCAATAATTTAGAAACAAAGCACTGAATGCAATTAATGCACTTTGGAGAATCCTTACAATTGCGCGAATAAAGTCCTTTACCTCAGTGATGAAACTTCTTGACACTATTGTTCTTCCTACGTTACTATATGCGGCACCAATGTGGGCAATTAACCAGCTGAAGACAGTTAATAATACCCAAGATGCATTTCTTCGCCGTCTCTTAGACTTACCAAACTTCACACCAGGATAAATCCTCAGAAGAGAATGTGGAAGAATACCAACTGAACTTAATGCTGTAAAACTCACATTAAAGTTTTGGGTCAGGATCTTAAAAATGGAGACGATCAGATTACCACATGCTTGCTTAAACTATCTCTGGAAAGTCACCGCGAAAAAGGAAATGGAAAACAGTTTTACCCAAAATTTAATAAAGATTTTATACTCTAAGGGATATTCCTTTCTCAAGGGCTGCGAAGACTACTTAGCCATACAGAAAGAACTGCCAGGCATAATTAGAACCACCACAGAACAACTAATTCAAAACGATCAGGTGAAAATCATTGATTCAACCCACTTTGCTCACTACAAATTTTTGAGTGAATCATTCATGACAGAGGAGTACCTACGATTAAATATCTCGCTTCCCAACAAAAGACTAGTTGCACAACATAGAGTTTTATGGCAAATTTTCAGGGAAGAAAGAAAAGACTTCTGGAAAGAAAATGGCCGGAACTGTTTACTTTGTAAGGATCTCATGGATGATAATTTGGTTCACTATTTCTTCCAATGCCCTATCTTAACAGAAAAACGTACTGAAATTTTCCCAAGCCCTAACTTTGGTCAATTTAGATACCATCGCATATGTAAACTTCTCTCTTCAGCTCTGGATGATGAATTACTGATTGTTAGATACTTTAAGTTCTGCACAGAAGCTGGGCGCATGAGAAAGAATGCAGGGCAAAGGATACTGGAGGATGACCTATCTGTAAATAGGTAACTGAATGTGAGACAAACTTTATTTTGTTGTAAATTTCCTCTCGGCAAAGATATATAAAGCTGCTAATTCGCGGAAATATATAGTCACTTCACCATCAGCGGGAGCCCTCGTCAGATGTCCCCAAGGTCCACACCATCGACCATCTAGCCCAGTAAGAACTTTTCTCAAATCTCCATCCTTTCGCTCCTTAGCTCAACTCTATCTGTTCACGGAATTTTCCTAGTACAACTGTGTCTCTTCGTTTTTTTGTATGGACATTCCCAGGCTTTCCACTCTGCCTCGACCACGACTGGCTGTACTCTGTGAGAACTGTTAAAGGTCGTCTAAGGTGCAGAGAGGTACTGGAAAACTCTCCACACCCTGACTGTCCCTCTCGGTTACTACAGGTTTGCCTCTCTCGGTTACCACACCACAGCGCGAGACCTTCGGTTAACACAGTATAGCGAGAGTCGACAGGATCCCACAACGACAGGATTCTACAAGAGTCAACAGGATTCGACATATATATATATTTATATAAGATATATAATCTATTTATCGTTTTTATCACCCCTAGTCTTCGTAAGCATTATCCTAAACAAATGAATATATCAATTTTTATATCTTATAATTGATAACGAAAGTATGTATATACTATTTAATTGAATAACATTATTTTTAAATCTAATATTTATTGTTAACATTCACATTTTAAACCTAATGAATTAATTTGTCATCGAATAAAATATTATATTACATCAAGCATATATTTTTACAAATATGCATAACAATTAAAATATATTTCTACTACAGAGATTTAATTATATTATAATTGGATAGAGATTTTTATATACTATATTTATATTCCTATTTTAAAAATATTTTAATTGAAATTTCCACCAAACAAAAGAATTATACTCCATAAAATATACGGTCGTCATTAATTAATTTTTACAAAAGAAAAAAGCCTTACATAATTTCCCACAAAAGCTAAAAATTTCATTCAAAAGAACCTCAAATTTGTAAAACAAAGGCGTAAAATATAAAGCGCTAATAAATTAATGAAGTAAAATTCATTCAAAAGATAATTCTTAATTGATTCTTTTTTTTAAAGCAGACGATGAAGGAAGTAAATTAGGGAAACTTTTTTTAAATGTTGGCGGGAACATTGTATAAATTAAAACAAAGAACGTAAACTTCCATTTAGTATAAAATTGAATAAATATTCTTAAAATTAAATACATTAAAAGGTCATTAAATCGCTTGCTTTTTTTTTAAATGTAATAGTTCACAATGAAGAAGGGTCATAAAGATTTTTCTAGTCGAATGTTTGAGAGAGAAGATCAAGTTTTCTCTAAATAAATGGAAGAGGCTGGATTTCAGAATTTATAAGAGGAAGGCTTCAAACGCAGCTGACTCGCTGATCATTATGGTAATAAACCTAATGCACTTATTAGGCTTCAACAAAATGGCGCGCAGAAATCTATTTGAAGCCATTAATGATCGTCTGTTTAAATTCGTTGGGACCTCTCTCTTGTGTTATTAATTTAGCCTTCAAAGATTTCTGTCGTTGTTTTTAATTTTTGTTTTTTTATAAAATAATTGATCTAATTTACTAAGGGAAAAGGTGAAAAGAGATTATATAATTTTATTTTACTCTGTTTTTATTTAAAATTAGCATGCAATTTCATAGAGTATTTGATTAAAATTGTTTTGTACGAAAATATTTTAATAAAATAAATATTTATAGTAACTGTGTATGTGTGATTTATTTTATATTTTTAAATTAATACACGTTAATTTATATTGATTGAATGAATATTTCATATTGAGTTTTAAAATAAATATGAGATGTATACATATAATATGAACAGTAATTAAAAATTAAATAAATAACTAATAAAAAAGTTTTAAGCTTTTATCAAAATTACACTAAAAATAAAAAATAAAAATTTTAACTACCGTCATTGAACAATTAGCACTATATGAGTCAAAATAAAAATGGTGGGGAAAGATCATAAAGAATTTCGATGTGATTTCATGTGATTTACAAATTACAAATACGATTCAATATGTTTATAATATATTCTATAGAAGCAATGAGCGCTTCTCCCGTCAAAATAAACGTCAGAATCTGACGCCATCTATTGACCGTCGCCGCAACTAGCGGCCTCGGGTCGGTGACAAAGCCACAACACCACCTTTGGCAAACTGATAAGCGTCCACCTAGAGACCATGGTTTCGGGCTAATGGCCCTCGTCAGTCTAGGGCGGACCTTATTCCATGAGATCCACACGGGATCTAATGGAATCCTCACAATCTAACAAAGAGGTGTTTTGCTGGCAATGTGGCTGGGCCAAATCTATTGGCAAAATATAGATGGAAAATTTGCCGGGAGGAAATTAATCCATAGAAGCAATGGGCGCTTCTCCCGTCAAAATAAACGTCAGAATTTGACGCCATTTATTGACCGTCGCCGCAACTAGCGGCCTCGGGTCGGTCACAAAGCCACAACACCAACTTTGGCAAACTGATAATTCTATGGATTAATTTCCTCCCGGCAAATTTTCCATCAATATATTCTACTAGCCGAATGACCCGGGCAACGCCCGTGTTTTACCCTATTGAATGTTTTTATTCAAATACTATTTGTTACAATTATAAATTGGCGCCTTAAATAAATGCATATATTAGTTAATAACTATAGCCTATGTGCTTTATCTGTCTATGTACTGTTGGCTTCCGTAGGCGTCTCTTACTGGGAAAAAGAAAGAGAGGATTCCATTTAGTTATTAACTAATATAGGCATTTATTTAAGGAGCGACCCGCTCCAACACAATAGTTACAAAAACCAAAAAGCGAGTGGGGGGGGGGCATGATGGGGGGGGGCAAAGGTGGCGTGATCGTAGCCAACCAATAGGAGAGCGCCATTCCAAAAAAAAGCAAACGGTGACAGAGATGAAGAATTAAGAACGCATGACGCTCGTAACTGTATATAGAATGTGTTACTAAATACCTTTGCCTCTTCCCTTAATATACGAAATGTTCATCTGGGATTTTTTTTATTATTTATTAACCAGGCGCGATATTGAAATATTTGGGCCTATTACAGAGGAAACAAAGCAACAAACAAATTAAAACTTAGAATTAAATATTTACAAATTTAAATATATATATTATTCGACAGAGTTCAAAAAAGGAATTTGAAGAGAGCCAGAAGTGTTTTTTGCAGGATGGAGATGAACAGATATTCGATGTTAAGTGATACCATTCTTGAATTTCCTGTAGTTATGGTATTCTTTATTCTTTCTATTGCTACGTTTAAAACTGAATGAGCCAGCTGTTTTAGTATTAGGAATGAAATAACATAAAGGATAGCCATTTAGTCAGAATAGGTAAATAAGATGCAATATATGATACTATGGAGTGAAGTGGTACATTTGGCTTGCCACTTTTTGGCAGTCCGTTGAAAGAAGAGATACGTATTATTTGCTACCTCAAGTTGATCCATAGTTTTCTGCTGATCTTCTTAGACCCTTTAAAGATACTGATTCCAAATGAATTAATCAAACATTATTGATTTACAAGAGAGAGAACATATAAAATATAGCACCTATAACATATTAAACAAAAATAAACTTATCTTCTTACGATTAACTCCTATTTACTTGTGATCTTACACACATACTCTGTGGGAACAATTAATTAATTAAACTTAAAATATATATACAACATTATAACCTTTTAGGGGAATCCCCTTGTAAGGCAATAGTGCCTTAATAAAGGTTTTTGTTGTTGTTGTTGTATATATTGTTGCACCAGGTTGCGGCTTGGCAGACTCTTCAGCCTGGATTCTCTCCTGTGCTGGGTCCTGCATCTTACCAGAGCGTGTTTCAACCATCCTAGAAATTTATAAAAGGGAATAACGAGATAAGTCTTCTTTAAGTAGCCACCAGAATCCTTTCTTTATTTTCTCACATCAAAGAGAGCAGTGAAGTCACAGTGTACCTAAATACAAATGATGATAAATTAATAATCTGTTTTAAATAAATATCATAGAATATTTTATATAAAAATAAATAAATATATAATTTAAATTTCAAATATATTAAAACTAATATAAGAAATACGCCATTAATCATGATGTAACACTTCCCCCTCTCCAGAGGTCGTCACGTCCTCGTGATTGACCTCATCAATTCTTTCAAAATAGGGTTTGATTCTTGAGACATGGACAATCAATGGGTCTTGGCCAGGATTATCTTTTGGTTCAATTAAGTAATTTACGTTGGACAGCTTCTTTAATATTCTATATGGGCCAAAATATTTTCTCAGTAGTTTCTCACACTTTCCTATTTTCCTAATTGGTGTCCAAACTGCTACTAATTCTCCTGGTTCGTAGCTTCTTTCCATGTGTTTCTTGTCATAGTTCTTTTTCATTCTTTCTTGAGTCTTTATTGTGTTGTTAATAACTAATTTTCTTGTTCTGTTTATTTTGTCTAAGTGATGTTTTATGTATTCATCATAATCATCTTTGTCAATGTCCACCGAGATATTCCTGTCGTCCAAAAGAGACGTGGGTTCTCTTCCAAACATCAGGAAAAAGGGAGAATATCCTGTGGTTTCCTGAATTGTAGTATTGTAAGCGTGAGTGATGAATGGGAGTATTTCGTCCCAATTTTTCTGATCAGTGTTCACATACATACTGAGCATATTGATCAATGTTCTATTTAACCGCTCTGTCAATCCATTAGTCTGGGGATGATAGCTCGTTGTGAAGCAATGTTTAATCTTGCACGTTTTCATCACCTCTTTCATTAAATTACTGGTAAATTGAGAGCCTCTGTCACTAATAAGATATTGTGGGGCTCCGTGCCGAAGAAAAATATCCTCTACTAGAAATTTAGAAACTTCTTTCACTGTTGCTTCCGAGACTGCTCTTGTTTCTGCATATCTAGTGTAGTAGTCCGACAGCACGATTATCCATTTTTTCCTGTTTTTCGTAGATGGTAGTGGACCAACAAAGTCAATTCCAATTCTTTCGAAAGGAAAGTTGGCTGGGGGGATGGGCTGTAGTAGTCCAGAAGGTAATTGGTTTGAGCCTTTCCTACTTTGGCAAAGGTGACACGTCTTAACGAATTCTGAGACATCCTTTAGCATGGATGGCCAAAAGTATTTACTCTTTATTCGGTACATGGTTCTGGCGACGCCCAGATGGCCATTCGACATATGATTGTGATATTCTTTCATAATTTCTCTCTTTTTATTCTCTGGAACCACAAGCAACCACGCCCTGCCTTCAGGGTTCGGGTTTTTCTTAAAGAGGCATCCATCTTCTTCTTTAAAGTTTTGCGCAATTGATCGCCTGCTTCCATTAAGGTTTTTCTTAACACTTTCGATAAATTTATCCTCTTCGTCTGTTGTTTGATTTAAAAATAGCCTTTCAAAATCCTCATCCCAATCAGTTTCTGGTAAGGGCCCCCTAGATAAGCCATCGGCGTCCAGATGCTTCTTTCCCGATTTATGTATTATATCGAAGTCATATTCTTGAATTTTCAATGCCCATCTTGCCAATCGACCTGTTGGATCCTTCAAGTTTTTGAGCCAGCATAAGGCGTGATGGTCTGTTACTATTTTAAAGTGTCTTCCATAAAGGTAGGGTCGTAATTTTGACATTGACCAGACAACGGCCAGACATTCTTTTTCAGTGGTTGAATAATTTTGCTCCGCTTTACTTAGGGTACGACTCAAATATGAGATCACCTTCTCTTCACCACCGATGTCTTGGACAAGTGTTGCACCTATGCCGATGTTGGACGCATCAGTATGAACATAAGTAGGTGCATTTGGATTGAAGTGACCTAAAATTGGTGGACTTAATAGTGCTGTTTTTAGGGTTTGAAACGCTTCCTCTTGTCTTTCTGTCCAGGTAAATGATACACTTTTTTTTATAAGGTTGGTCAAAGGGTCAGCAATTTTTGAAAAGTCTTTGATAAATTTTCTATAATATGAACACATTCCCAAAAAGGATTGTACTTCTTTGACCTTTTTGGGCCGAGGAAAATTTCTGACAGCTTTGATGTTATGTTCCGCGGGTTTTATACCATGTTTGCTCGTTATATAGCCGAGAATCTCCAATTCTTCAAAAGCAAATCGGCATTTTTTGTCGTTTAACTTTAAATTAGATTCACGAAAACATCTAAAAACAGCTTCAAGTCTTTTGAGGTGCGTTGGAAAATCCGGGCTATATATGATAACATCATCCAGATAACACAAACAAATTTGCCATCTCAGATTTCCAAGCATATTCTCCATATTTCTCTCAAAGGTAGCAGGCGCGTTACAAAGTCCAAAAGGCATCACGTTGAATTCATATAATCCATGCGCTGTAGTGAAAGCTGTTTTCTCTTTGTCTCTTTCTTCGACTTCAACTTGCCAATATCCAGATCTGAGGTCTATTGCTGAGAAGTGTGTAGATCCTTGGAGAGTATCCATAACTTCGTCTATTCTAGGGATCGGATAGACATCTTTTACCGTCACATTATTCAGTTTTCTGTAGTCCACACAAAATCTGTATTTACCATCTCGCTTCTTGACCAATATTACTGGAAAAGACCAGGGGCTAGAAGATGGCCTAATTATGCCTTCTGTAAGCATCTCGTCAATTTGCTCTTTTATAATATCTCGTTCTTTAGCACTTACCCGGTAAGGCTTGTGTTTAATTGGCTTCGCGTCTTCTGTGTCTATCCGATGTTTTGCCAAATTGGTTCTCCCTAATCTCGATGAAAAAAGATCTCCATACCTTTCTAAAACTTGTTTTAACTCCTTCTGTTCCTTTGGTGAAAGATTTTCGTTTATTTGGAATCTAGGTTCTTCGTTCTTTTCTACCTCTCTTTCTCGACTCACATTTATTTTCGCTGGAATACTTCCAAAAGCCAATGTTTGGTTTTTCATTATTTTTAACGGTCGAGGATACGGATTAGTTATCCAGATGTGTGTTTCCCTATTTATAACATTGATCAAGCTTCTTGCTAGACGAAGTCCATTTGTTTGAAACATTTTGCTGCTCTCTTCGATAATATATTCTCCATCCTCTGTTTCTACCAATGCCTTGATCAATTTCATGGAACATTCCGGTACAATGGAATCCTTGGCACTCTTTATTTTCAACATTTCAAAATTGATTTCGTCATGATTATTCGTCAAATCATATTTTATAGTTTCTTGCTTACAATCTATTTTTGCGTTCATTTTCTTAAGGAAATCTCTCCCAAGAATTAATGTCCGTAAATGCGTTTTCAATATCACAAAGTTGTGTGATAATGTTTCGTCATCAATTTTTATATTTAAAAATATACTTCCTACCATGTCCAATTTTTTTCCATCGGGTCCTGCACAAATTTTTGCGAGTTTACTTATACCATGGCCTGTATCGAGGGCCGTTCTGAGGTCGACCACTGAGAGGTCAGCACCTGTATCAACCAAAGCTTCAAAAGTCCCTATCTTGTCCACATTAATTTTTAATTTGTATTTAGGGTCCAACTTCTTGATTCCGTTTATGGTCGACTTGCTTTGATTGACAGATTCAGGCGCGACGCTTAGTTTAAATCTTCCAACACGGAATATCTATTCCGGGTAGGAATATTTGTCTGTGTGCTATGACATGCATCAGCATAAAGCCGAGGTCCTGATTTCTCTGATGTTTCATTCATTTGGCATTTTTCTTCGACCTTCTCTTGGGTATCTGCTGGATCCTCTTCTAGGATTCTTATAAACTTGACCCTACAATAACGGGCCACGTGCCCTGGCTTGTTACATTTAAAGCAGATTGGTCTTCCATCTTCCGTCCTATTTTTGCTCACTTCTTGGCTTTTATTGTAAGTGTTTCTCTGAAGGTTTGGTTTCGGCACAAAGTTAGGATTATAAGGACGTCTAGGGGTAGAGGGCTGGGGAAAGTTGTTTCGATACTGTCTGGGGGTAGGAGGGGAGTCGTTCTTGTAATTATTGGAAACAGGGGCTTGGGGCCTGGAAGTGGTCTGGTAGTTTCGTGCGGCAGTCGGCGGCACGTACCTCGATTGTTGTTGGGGTCTAGAATAGCGTGGACCGTTATATAGGTTTCTGGATTTCTCCACACGTTCCCGATACTTCTTTTCAAAATAATCCATTTTCTTGCACACGACAAGAAGGTCATCGGTCGTTTTAGGAGGGTTCAGGTAGAGCGCGAATGAGTACTCTTTTTTCAGTCCTCCAATAACATGTTCAATTTTTGTTTCTTCTTCCATTGCGGGGTCAACCTTGTTGCACAACACTAGAATGTCTTCCGCGAACCTGATTGCTGGTTCATTCCAGTGTTGCATTCTGTTGAGCTTCATTCTAAGTTCTTCTTTATTCGCGTCCAAAGAAAAATCCTGAATGAGGCGGATTTTAATATTTTCCCAGCTCGTGAAACTAGCTTTGTGTAAATTCAACCAGGTTTTAGCGCTTCCCGTCATGTTCATGGCGGCATAACGAGAGATAATGTAGTCTGCCCAATGGTACAAGAAGCCAATTTCTTCAAGAGATTCAATCCATGGGCGAGGGTCTTCCGTTCCATCATACTTGGGGATGTCGATGTTGGGATTCAGGACAACTGGGTCGGAACTAGCATCTCTACCAATTGTTGCACCAGGTTGCGGCTTGGCAGACTCTTCAGCCTGGATTCTCTCCTGTGCTGGGTCCTGCATCTTACCAGAGCGTGTTTCAACCATCCTAGAAATTTATAAAAGGGAATAACGAGATAAGTCTTCTTTAAGTAGCCACCAGAATCCTTTCTTTATTTTCTCACATCAAAGAGAGCAGTGAAGTCACAGTGTACCTAAATACAAATGATGATAAATTAATAATCTGTTTTAAATAAATATCATAGAATATTTTATATAAAAATAAATAAATATATAATTTAAATTTCAAATATATTAAAACTAATATAAGAAATACGCCATTAATCATGATGTAACAATATACAACATTTTCTCTAAATTTCTCGATTCAAAGAGTTTTATTTCTTATTTAAATATTTTATAATTGCGGTGGCTTGGTGAATGAGCTGAGATATTGAGGTATCCTTAATCATTACTTATTTTATTTTGTAATAATCATTCCAATCCAAAATGAATATGTATGTTTCTTCCTTTTTTTGTGTGTGGGGGTTATGATTATGTTTTATTGTTCCTTTTAAAGTATCAAGTGCTTTTCGTTCTTCGTTCGTGATATTACTGTATGACGTTAAGGAGAAATTTATTATCCCTATATACTCGTATGTGTGTGATTGTCGGTTATACACGTTCGCAATACGTAACTAATCTCTCTGACTGAAATTTTAACAATATATAAGGTCGAATCTGCAAAAAAACTTATCGTGAAAATTCCAGGTCTCTATCCCGAATATTCGTCGAGTTATTTGCAAATTTGCGTGGCAAATTTGCCCTTTCGCTCGCGAGCAGCGCCTCTAGCGGTGAAGATGGGAGGTAATATCAGCTGACCTAATGTACCTATGAAGTTTGGAGCGGGACGTTTCACAAGAGTGACATACACGGCGCCAATTTATAATTGTAACGAATAGTATTTGATAATCAAAATAAATAGAATTTTCAAATATCGTTGTGAAAATTTACATTTTTATTTTTATATTTTAAAAACACACAAAGTTTGGACCGGGACGTTTCACGAGAGTGATATCCACGGCGCCAATTTATAATTGTAACGAATAATATTTGAATAAAAACATTTTATCGGGTAAAACCCGGGCGTTGTCCGGGTCATTCGGCTAGTAGTATATATTAGTATGAGTGCTGACATTCGTTTTTTTTTTCATATTTTGATAAGTTTTTGATTGCTTTTAAATGGTTGCTAGGGTCCTGGGTAAATTGCTAGTGAAGGATAAAGTCCACGAGAGAGTATGAAAGTACTTGTTGGTGAGAGTCGCTGTAGTGATAAGTCGACTATATTTGTGGATGGTTGCTGTGATTTTTTTTATATCTATTTGTTATGGTTTATTGTTTTGAGAGGTTTTAAGTTTGCACATCATCTTGAAGAAGAAACAAAAGTTAACAGCGACGTGTTTATTTTATTAATGCTGTAAATTCGGCAAGCTTTCGGACTTTGATGTTCTTCGACAGGACGTAAAAGTCAGAAAGCTTGCCGAATTTACAGCATTAATAAAAGAAACACGTCGCTGTCAACTTTTGTTCCTTCTTCAAGATGATGTCAGGCGATTCTTTCTCTTGTAATTTGCATATTATGTTATTTATTTTCTGAGCAACATTATTCTGTGTGTAGACCTCTGTAATAATCAACGATAAAAAAAAAACAGTTTAATTTTATTCCTGTATAAGGACTGGAAATGATCAGCTAAATAAAACCTCATAAGAAACACTTCGCGCGACTCACGATTTTGTCCTTTTTACAATTATAAAAATAATTACTACAGATAATTTAATTAAATCAACTTCTATCATTGCTCAACATATTGTAAATAACTACCATGCGATTTCTTCTATCTGCTTATGTTGTTGCTTATTTGTTTAATGTATGTGTTTATTTAAGGTTTTTTTATAAATTGTGTATTTTCTTTCGATAATTCTGTTACCTACTCTACTACAATAGGAATTATTGTAAATACACCAATACCTCGCTTTGCGTCGTTTCGTTTTGCGTTTTTTTCGAAGTTGCGTCGCTGCTTAATTTTTACTGATTTTCACTGTGCGTCGTTAGATTTTCGAAGTTGCGTTGTTTTGGATTCGAGTCTTTAATTTTTTTTTTCCTAAAATATGGCAACACCTTTGTTTTTGATTGCGCATTCACATATTTTCACTTTGCGTCGTTTCAATTTGCGTCGTGTTTTTTTTTTTTTTTTTTTTTGAAACGTAACCCCGACGCAAAGCGAAGTATGGGTGTAGTTTCACGCGCAATTATCTTGAGGTAACATAAAAATGCTAATATTTAGTAATTTTTACTGTATAAAGATTAAAAATCTTGGAAGGGCCTTACTTATTATTGGTGAACCGTCTCCCAATATTTCTACGTTGCTGTAGGTAGCAGAAGCAATTTGTTTTTATTTGAGAAAAGCGTCAAAATTTCTCCAATTATTGACTATAGATGGCCTGATAAAATAGTTCCATTTAAAATGTATTTATTATAAAGGACTGCGGCGAGTGATTATAAACAATACTTAAAGTTACACCGCATAAGTTTCTTTTTTGTGAAAAATCAATATTTATTACAAAGAGAAATATTTACTATTTCTAACTTTTTTGAATGAAGTATGAGAGGGTGAAAATATGAAGAGTAATGGCGAACGGAATTCATATTTTCACCCTCTCATACTTCATTCAAAAAAGTTAGAAATAGTAAATATTTATCTTTGAAATAAATATTGATTTTTCACAAAAAAGGAACTTATGCGGTGTAACTTTAAGTATTGTTTAAAATTTATTTATATTTCTATTTTCATTTATATATTTCAAATTTTAAAAAATATATATTTAAATATATTTTTAATTTATAACCTTTCAATATTCTTAATAATAAAAACGTTTAATTTTTAAGATTCTAGAAAATTTTGAGTATTCTAGTTAAATTTTAAATATTTCCATTTTAAAATATCGGAAAAAAAGAATTAAAGACCTTTCGTATATAGAGAAATAAAAATCCAATAAATCAATTTAAAAAATTCAAAATGGTTCTTCTTTATTACCAGTTGCAAACGACACGCTATATCCGATCTGGATAATTGCGCGTGAAACTATTTACAATAGTTCATATTGTAGTAGAGTAGGTAACAGAATTGTCAAAAAGAAAATAAACAATTAAGAAAAATAGCATTAAATAAACATATACATTAAACAAATAAACAACAACATAAGCAGATAGACCAAACCGCAAGGTAGTTATTTACAGTATGTTAAGCAATGATGGAAGTTGATTTAATGAAGTTATCAGTAATAATTAGTATCTGTAATAATGGAGAGAGAAAGTTGATCAAGTTGAGCTATTTACAATGAGTTATATTCTGAAGTAACTTATTAATTATTTACATTGATGTAAATCAAATCGCATAGTAGTGTAGTTCCTCAAGTTGCATGAAGCTGTCTATTTATAATAAAAAGTCTGCAGAACCTATCAAATTTCGTATATCTTTCCCTATTATAAACTATTTGACCCAGATAGGTTCTTTCCATCTTTCTCTGCTGTCTTAGGTTTGACACCAGTGGGCATGAGTTCAGAATGTCTTCGGGGGTTTCTTCTGTCAAATTATATTGACAATATTTGCATTTTTAAAATCTCATCTCAGGTTTTAGTAGGAAGGATTTGTTCTCATTTGATAGTAAACAAATCTCTCCCGCCTTCTTATTGGACGAATGTGGCCATGTTTGTATATATATGGGGGCTATGGTATTGCGATAGGAGTCGAGAGGAGTGTGGTGGATTATTGTGTGGAGACGCTTAAAGTGTTCTCTGCGTGCTTTATCCGTGTCTGGCTATCTCCTCGCATACCTGTGTGACCCCGGTCCGATCCCACCAACGCTACAATAAAGGTAAGTACTGTTTTGTTTTTATATAGCAAACCGTGAGATTTTATTGTTTTTTATTTTGCTCTTTTTTGTTGTTGTTATACTCTTGAGTGTACGCTTTTCTGTGTGTTAGTTACTATTAATTTAGGACCGAGTAATTTGCAACTTTGTGCGTTATTCCGTTAATAGTAACATTTGTCACTTCTTCCGCTCCACAAGAGCATCTGGGGTCTTCTTGTAACCTAGAATATCTATATAAGTTGTCATTGTTGTTTTGTTTTATGAATTTTGACCTAAAAGCATTTTTGTTAATCGTATATAGAAAAAGGCAAAATTTTCAATCTATTTATTTACTTCTTGTGAATATTCTTTTGAATAATCCGACCTGGTAAGATTTCGATATAATTTGCACCTGAAGACCTTCAACTTCTTAGAATAATATATTCAACTCAAAAAAAATATATCACTTGCAGAAAATATTTTGACAAGAAAATTATCAATGATCAAATAGATATTTCACAATGAATTTTTTATCTGATAAAATAAATAATTGAATTCCCTTTTAAAATATTTTCACATCACGAAACTGAATAATAATTTGCCTAAATATTGTGAAATTTTCTTTTTTCAATTGATAAAAATCAAATTCTGAAATTAATTTCGCAAGAAATATGATCCTCAATATATTCTGAAAAATAGAACCATTAGAGCGCCACCTACATGCAAGAAAAGAAACTATTAAGCTCGATATTACAAGGTGCGTTCATTAATTTCCAGGACTGGTTAAAAAATAAAATAAATAAAAAAGATAAAGAAAAAAAAATTATACGCAGTTAAATATTGGACATTCGACCACACCTGACTGAAAGCACGAGTCTCGTGGCGCACGCGCCGATCTAAAAATAGAACAAAACAACTTCCTTGTAAGGTTTGCATTTCTAATTTTAAAATGACCATTTTCGAAGAGCAGAGAATCTGCATTAAGTTTTGTTTTAAATTGAAAAAAAATCTACTGAGACGTATGAATTGTTTAAGAAAGCTTTTGGCGATGCAGCTTCATCCCGTTCAAGAACTTTTGAATGGTTTTCACGCTTACTAAAAGGTCGGGAAAAGGTAAACGATGATCAGCATACTGAGCGTCCACGATCATTACGTTGCGAGGAAAACAAGCTCAAAATAAAGGAATTAATTAAATCTAACAGAAGAATTTCTATTAAAGACTTATCTTCGGAGACTGGACTATCTGTAGGACTGTGTCATCAAATAGTAACAAAAGATTTGGACATGATCCGGACGTCTTCAAAATTTGTTCCCCGGATTCTAACAGAGGAACAAAAGGAGGTTAGAATGGATGTCTGCAAAAACATGGTTGAAATGATTCGGACCGATCCAGAATGGATGCAAAAAATCATTACCGGGGATGAGACACGGGTGTATCAGTATGACCCGGAAACCAAACGTCAATCCAGCCAATGGATTGAAAGAGGGGAACCGAAACCCAAAAAGGTAAGATTTACAAAATCCAAAGTCAAGACATTGCTTGTTACATTTTTTAATATTAATGGTTTGGTTTACCATGAATTTATTCCTTTCGGACGTACAATTAATCAAGAGGTTTATTTGGGGATAATGAGGGGCTTAAGGGAGGCAGTGCGCCTTAAAAGACCTGAAAGATGGCAAAACAATGACTGGATACTTCACGTCGATAATGCGCGGCCGCACACAGCCCATGTTGTTCTGCAGTTCTTGGCCAAGCATTCAACCATACAGATCCCTCATCCACCCTATTCCTCCGACTTAGCCCCCAATGACTTTTCCCTCTATCCTAAATTAAAAATGAAGTTAAAAAGAAGGAAATTTGACAACGTTGATATGATACAAGCTGAATCGAAGACAACCTTGAGGAACCTCTCAAAAAGTGATTTTATCTCCTGCTTCGACAATTGGAAAAAAAAGATGGAACAGGTGTATTGAGGCAGGAGGGGCATATTTTGAAAAATATTAAATTAGTTTTTTTATATATTTTATTTTTTCAAAGATACAGAGCAGTCCTGGAAATTAATGAACGCACCTTGTATAATCTTATTTTGCAGTTAAAACACCTATTTATATACATTCATAGACAAAACTTAAGGAAGGTTTACCTTTTAGCATGTATATCGGGATTCAGACAATAACTCTGAAAGATACACTCATTGACAAAACTTAAGGAAGTTTTACCTTTTAGCATGTATATCGGGATTCAGACAATAACTCTGAAAAATACACTCATAGACAAAACTTAAGGAAGTTTTACCTTTCAGCATGTATAACGGGATTCAGACAATAACTCTGAAAGATATTTGATACACAGTGACCTTTATCGAAGACACACGAGATAACCAAGTGTGAACAAAATTTCTCTGTCTCCTTAAAAAGAAGAAAACAGATGACCGGCGACATCAAAGACTTTCCACTTCCTTTAGTTTTGTCCATGAGTATTGTAGAGCGAGATCTAGAGATTATTTTGTCCAAACCACTGAAAGTGTTCACCACTGATGAGCTAACCCTCTCATTTAATGTTTTCTAAAATCGCATTAAGGTCTGCCGAGGATATTTTGATTATTTATACTGCGAATTAAATTATACTGCACTTCATATGTTTTCAAGTTTTCTTTTTATTTATTTCAACACACAAAACGCGATATCCCGCCTAGGGATAATTGCGTCGATTTACATTTTTTAAACAGAAACAGTTATAAACATATTATACAATAAAAAATAATAAAAAATAAAAAAGAGAAACAATAATATATATTAAGAACCTGAACCTTTCAGGTTAGAAAGATAATCATAAATATATTTACAAAAATAGTTAAATCTATGATAATTCTATCTGCTATTTACAAATTGATATAGATATACAACATTGTTTATTGTCTGTTGTCTAGCGGTGAAGAAGAGTGGGCATTCCAGCAGTAGGTGTCTCGAGTCCTGGAATTTGTTGCCACAATGACAGCTAGTCTTCAACCGCTCCAATTTTTGATAAAAATCCCTTAAAATTTCTATTGTTCGTTATAAACTGGGTATAAGTTTTCTTTTCATGAGTGTATATATTTTATTTTCAAACAAACTCTAAACCACAAAAAGTACTTTTACTACGTTATTCATATTGCTATTTATTGCTTGACCATTGTTATATGCGTTGTGATTTACAATTCCATCTATAAAGGAAGAATCCAAAGTACACCGACAAACATCAGGAATAGGTTCTACACATAAAATCAATTTTTTTTTTCAACATTCCGTCGTGTTTAATATTTAATCTAATGGAGCATCTTTCGAAAATAATAAATAATTTGATAAATAATTTCTTTTAAAAGCCCCCTAAATGAATATTCATTGAAGTTGTATAAGATATTGTCTTTATTAAAAGTCATATACATGTTTTGAATAACAAAAAAAACTTTTGTTCAAGTTAAATGAAGAAAAAACTTGCATTGAGAAAATACTGATGCTTAATGGTAATAATAAAATTCTCTTGGGGAGCCAGGGTTAGCTAAAGAAATCATATTGAAACGATGCAGCAGAGAAGTAGCAGGGAAGAAATGGGGAAGCCAAGAGAGAAGGTATGCCGGGGCTCCCCCAGGGAAGTGTGGATTGACAAAATTCCAGGGGAGGGGGTGGCAGACGGTAGACGGCAGTCCAGCTGGCGTCGCCGTGGGGAAGGGATCAGCGGAGTCCAGCTGGTGTCGTCGTGAAGGAAGCAGCCGAGTTAGCGGCCTGCCTGCCGGGGATTGGTGTGTGCCGAGAAGACTGTCTGGCAGAGATGGCAAGTTTGGCTGGAGGAGGTGGGCTCCGAACGTGTGGCCGTATGGACTGACTGGGAAGACGGTAGCGGAGAAGGATCCCTCTAGTGGCGGACATTGAAGGCAAGTTAATCATCTACTGTATAGTTACTTATCTACTCTTTTAAGCTTTTATAATAAATACACCGCACTAAGCTGTATCCTAAAGAATCCACATTGTTCTCTTAGAAACCTTGAACGCAAACATTGACGGCTGAGAAGCGTCGTAACACTTGGTGTCAGAAGTGGGATACAGCTTAGTTAATTTTAATTGAAGATCTTATTTTGCGCTAATTTAAAAAGAAAAATGGAAAAACTAAACGACCTCGAAATTGAAAAATTCACAAAATTGCTCAGACTAATAAGCCAGAAAGTAGATGAGCTCGGAGAAAACTTGGATTCTCGGTTGAGCCGACTCGAGCATATTCGGAATGTCAAACGTTCTGCCACACCCATGTCTTGCGAAGTTAAGTTCAATGTACTACCGCCAGAAAGTCCGGATGGCTTTTCAAAAACAATCACAGCAGCCAATAGCCCACGTATTCAATGTCTGAGGGGACAAAAGACGATCCCAGGTGATGAAGATCCCGACAAGACCATCACAACAAAGATCATCACGTCAGGAGACGTTGTAAGTGAACTGCCAGAATCTACGCTAGAAGATTCTCCCGTGATCCAGAAGTCCGAAGAGTGTCGACAGCAGGAAATGATCCAGACTGGTTGTGTAGCGGAGGAGGGTGAGCTGATCGTCTCCGACAACGGCTGTGGCACGAGTGTTTTGTATAAAATCAAGCGGACGGAAGGAGAATGCCCTCAAGGTGATATACAGAGCGAAAATTAAACCCCTGGGATTCTTTCTGAAATACTCCACGAGAACAGCAACGATCTTGGCGAGCTGCAGTGCGACAGCGTGGCTGACTTCAGCGACAGTGTCAGACTGTCAGGGACTACAGCGGCGATCCAACTGGACGGGACGGAGCTGGATGCTCCGTGGAAGTGCGACAAGGCTAGATGGTCGAAGCACCCTGAAGTTGGAGCCGGCAACCCGACTGAACGGGATAGAGCATTGGACGCTCTGTGGAAGTCCGACGACAATGTCTGTGACGCGGAAGTCGCGCGCAATGTGTCAGTGCCGTCGTCTGCAATGCAAGCTGAAGAGATGTGCCAAGAATGTGTACCATTCATCTTCGTTCCTTCGCCCGACAAGGTGCAGATCAAGCAGCCACCGCCTAGGAAAAGTTCTACCGACCTTGAGACTGCCACGGGATCCGACACCTCCAGAAGGTTTAAGAAATTCACAGCCCTGTGCGTGGTCGGCACTAAGGAGCCCAGGTTTGAAGGGTTAGGAAAGAGAGAGCCTCTAGAGCAAGAGAATGGGAAACCTAAAGAAGAAAAGGGAGGCCACGATATGGACAGCGTGGATCAGGTGGACGAATCCACTGTAAAGATCGGCGATCTACAGCCCCGTCGTGGAAGGAAGCGGCGAAAGCGCAACACAAACGATCACAACCCTTTGTACATTGCGGCTACAGTGTGTTCACAAGGAGAATTCAAAATATCAGATGGAAGCATCGTAGGCAGTGAAATATGGCCGCCATCTTGTGGAGAACCACCGCCCTGTGCTAGACAGCGAGACCAATCAATGGCGTTGGCACTGGTTGAGAGTGGAAAGAAAGCCCGAGTTGAGATGTGGTTCTGCAAACAAGGGTTGGTGTTAACCCTGCCGCTACGCTTCCGGGAGGCGGACAACCCTCATGTGGCCAGAGACGTCAGGGAGATCAAAGGGCCGCCGATTAGCGCCTCTGGTGAAATCAGCCTTTTCGGGACGAAAAGGATTGAGAAGGGGGCAGTGAAACGATGCAGCAGAGAAGTAGCAGGGAAGAAATGGGGAAGCCAAGAGAGAAGGTATGCCGGGGCTCCCCCAGGGAAGTGTGGATTGACAAAATTCCAGGGGAGGGGGGTGGCAGACGGTAGACGGCAGTCCAGCTGGCGTCGCCGTGGGGAAGGGATCAGCGGAGTCCAGCTGGTGTCGTCGTGAAGGAAGCAGCCGAGTTAGCGGCCTGCCTGCCGGGGATTGGTGTGTGCCGAGAAGACTGTCTGGCAGAGATGGCAAGTTTGGCTGGAGGAGGTGGGCTCCGAACGTGTGGCCGTATGGACTGACTGGGAAGACGGTAGCGGAGAAGGATCCCTCTAGTGGCGGACATTGAAGGCAAGTTAATCATCTACTGTATAGTTACTTATCTACTCTTTTAAGCTTTTATAATAAATACACCGCACTAAGCTGTATCCTAAAGAATCCACATTGTTCTCTTAGAAACCTTGAACGCAAACATTGACGGCTGAGAAGCGTCGTAACAATATTGTAACATAGTATTTATTAATTTTATTATTTTTTATTTAACAGAGTGGTCATTTTTATGTTTTATATCTTGCGACTCTGTAAATTTCCCTCGTGGCTTATCTTTTGTTTACCTTTGATAGTTTGTCCTTCCCTGAAATAAATTTTGTTTCCTCCTGAAGTTTTTGTCTTCCCTAATTTTCCACGTGGCATTTTGGTGGAGATGCTGGGTAAGTTAGGGAAGACACACTGAAGATCGCCGAGAAGACCTTGAAGCCATGGGTGCTGTGATCTACATTTTCGGAGACTGACATCAGGATTCCACCGCCGTGCTAAAGGCAAGACTTCCCTCGAAGATGACGATGTCCCTATAGATGATGCGACGACAAAGCCGCTCTTCACGCCGCAAGAAAATGGACGCAAAGGTACTAGGGACAAAGTCCAAGACTTCGATGGAATCCTTGGCAGAAGCACGTCAAATCCACGTCAGTATCTACAATAATTGCTAGCTGTGGGTCACAGTTCCCATAGAGAAGAAGCTATGTAACATAGTATTTATTAATTTTATTTATGTAACATAGTATTTCTTAATTTTATTATTTTTTATTTAACAGAGTGGTCATTTTTATGTTTTATATCTTGCGACTCTGTAAATTTCCCTCGTGGCTTATCTTTTGTTTACCTTTGATAGTTTGTCCTTCCCTGAAATAAATTTTGTTTCCTCCTGAAGTTTTGTCTTCCCTAATTTTCCACGTGGCAATATTTTTACAAAGAAAATATCAATTCTATTAAATATCTAATTTTGAAACAGTACAAGATTTATAGGGGGCCGGTGGAAGGCTGGTTAAACCGCTTGGTTTTCGACCATTACAACCCGGGTTCGATTCCCGCATTAGACACTTTTTTCTGTTTAAAAATAAATGCTCCAATGGCCCCCGATTCTTGCAAAGTCCAACCCCACTAGCGAGTGCAAGTAACCAAACGGGGCTCTGGCACATTTGTAAGTGCAAAGTCGAACTGCTTTTCACATGTGTGGACATGTGGTGCGCTTACAGTAAAAGCAGTTGCTAACTACCCACCATGATTATCATGGCCTGTACCACGTGTACTAGGGATAAGCAAAAAAAAACAAGATTTATTTTAAGCAGCAGATAAAAATGAAATGAACCTCTTTTACATATATAGAAGATAGAGGTTGCCTGGCCGGCATTCATATTTCTTTTAATAAGAGACACATCGGCCAATAAATGTTTTTATTCTCTCGACGTTACAACAAAAATCGTTTGTCCTCGTCAGGAAAAATAAAAATAAAAACTTCAGACAACCGTAGAAACATTTATAACACCTTGCTAAATGCTTTATATTTATATTTTTCTGATGAGAACAAAAGAATTTGGTCAAAACATCGAGAGGTCATCTACAGAGTAACTATAAAAATGTGATATATTCAGATTTCAATGTGAAAAGGGCTTGTATTGATAATAACTTAATATCATAAATAAAATCATAGAACATTTTTATATCATGAAAAAAATAGTACAGATGTGTAATTGTACTTGGATAAGGTGGGTACATTAATAAAAAGCCTATCCTTGTCGTGCAACTGAAATCGGAATAAATATCAACTATTCTCGTTGATTTTTAATTATTCCAGAAGATAGATGGCGCAAGCCATCAGCAACTTTCAGTTGCACGATAAGGAGATGCCTTTTTCTTAATTTATGCACCTTATCGAAGTACAATTTCACATTTGTACTATTTTTTCACATTGTGTCGCGGTCTTACGCAATTCTGGCCTTAACTACCCGTTTCATGATTTTTCAGAATGCCTAAATGACCAGCTTTTTGGTCGTTGAGGTACAGCTTGCACCACGCTGATGAGGGCCAACAGACCGAAGCGCGTCCGTGGTTAGCTTTTCTTGATTAATCAAGAATGGGTATTTGGCCAATTCTGGAATAATTAAAAATCAACGAGAATAGTTGATATTTATTCCGATAGATGGCGCAAGCCATCAGCAACTTTCAGTTGCACGATAAGGAGATGCCTTTTTCTTAATTTATGCACCTCATCCCAGTACAATATCACATTTGTACTATTTTTTCAGAATAGTTGATATTTATTGCGATAGATGGCGCAAGCCATCAGCAAATTTAGGTTTCACGATAAGAAAATGCCTTTTTCTTAATTTTTATATTAGTTTTATATATCGAACCTATATATTCATAGAGTTTTTCGATGTATTTTAGATTCCTCACTATATATTACTAAATGTATTTTGAGAAGTCACTATTATCTATTTCTAACAATATCACTCAGAATCAAACAACTCAATCAAATACATAGGAGCAATAAGAGAAGCTCAATTGATGCTATAATGAGTATCATGATCTATATCACATTATTGAATGCAATGACGGAATGAAGAGAGAGAAAAAGAAAAATATGTCGAATGCATTCACAGCGATTATCATGGCAGGGGACATCCTGAAATTGTCACAAGATATCTTAGACATAAAAAATGAGCCAATATCCTTTTTTTGTCCAATTGTCATGCGGTTGGTTGCATTTCTATTGTTATTGGATCCCTATTGTATCCTAGACAGACATCTTTTACGTGGAGAGACACAAAAACACTTTATATCTCTTATCCTTTTTCTATCTCTCTTTCTCTAAATAGATAGATATGCAAATAAGTGTTTTAATTATTTGATTATGTAAATTGTGTGGATGAATAACTTTCTAATTAAGATTTCTAAATCCCCAGATAGTAAACATTTCTTAATTAAACTAATTATATGGAAATATATATATAGTAATTATTTAGATAAAAGTAAATTTAGAAGTGTATATACAACATAGAAAAACTATAATTATATAAATATATATATAATTGTAATTAAGATATAATTTAACTAATTTCCATATATGTATATATGACACATAATTGTTTGTCATTTTTCTTTAATTAAAATGTAATCCACTCTGGAAGATTAATTTGTGGCATATACAAGGATATCTCTCCATTTCAATTTTCTCTCTCTCTAAAAAAAATTAAAACATTATTTGCATATTGGATAGGCATTTAGAATTAGTATGACTGTTGCCTTAAATGTAATGAATTTGCGCATGCGTTATTATTGGCTAAGGCTGCTGCAGTTAAGGCCAAATAAAGTGTTAAAGCAACAGTAAATGGGAGAATATTAACTCTGTACAATAACATCAGCATAAAACCATCATGACTGATCATCACAAAGCACATTATTGACTGTATTGACTCATCCATTGATGAGCTCTACTCATCCCCGGCAGACACCATCAAAAGTCTAAAGCTTTACAAGCTTGATACCATAATATGATTGAGTGGAGATTAGAAAAAAAAATATGATCAGCATACAAAACGCTCAAGATGTACAGTAGTATGAAATTATTGTATATGGGTGATGTTAACATCGAAAATTTTGATCTGGAGAATAATGGAAAAAATAAAAGCGTTTTGCAGATTCAAGAATGAAGATTTGAGAGCATTGGAAATGGAACGAGGCCTGAGTATATAATCCTGAGTATGCAATTGTATATATATGTCTGGAAATTTGAGAAACCCATATTTAATTTTATTTGTTTAAAATATTTCGGATCAAATATATATTTATTCTCTCCAATATTTTGTGCTATTCTTATATTTTATTCATATGAAATGTATTTACACGTATTTTGAATACACTGGTATTCTGAAGGTTTTATATATTTTACAATTTAAAGAACCTCTCCAAACAGTCTTGTTCTTTGAAAAGATTTGGCGTGTAGCCACACAGGAAAAAAGTGGCTATATACCGGATATACATACCAAAAGAAGCACCTCTCCCTTTAAAAAATACATAAACAATGTATTTAATTTATTACCCCAATACTGAACGTACTGTAGGTCATGAAGAAATGTGCCTCAACACCAGTTTTGGCAAATTCAGAAAAAGGCTAACCTGTATACCATTGTGATTCGGTCTATGAACTTCATCATCAACAGTACACTATGTAACGGAGGGATGAAACAAAGTACATTATTTTACTGCACATTTAATGAATATTGTTAGATGGATGACAAGGCCAAGAAACTAGAAAGAGAGGTGGACTCCAGCTGCCCCCGCTGCCATGTGGCAGGTGCCAAAACCAGCATTCCTGTGTGGGAGAGGACATAGTCTGGTTACATCTGCGGTGAGGAGAAGACGTGGCGACTTGCCTCCGGGCGTGTGAATGATCCTACAAGGCGGTGCCAGGAGAGACTGACATCGGAGCGGCCTACAAGGCGGTGTGGACCAGGCTGCATGTGTATATACAAGAGGACATCCACGGCGCCAAGGATTCTTCTGACGGGGAGGTTGAAGGCAAGTCCCACTGTTGTATTCCTTCTGTTAAGTGAGATACAATAAAGCGCTAACTTTAGCTACATTCCCTTCGAACTCACATGTGTATCTTTATGGCATCCTGAGTAGACAAAGTACACGAATAGCGTCTGGGTACGACGTAACAATATAATAAAAAGAAAGGATATTGGAGACGGGTATATTGGAATAACTTCAGTGTACCAATCTCCATGTGAATATATTTCTTTAAGTTTATATCTTAATGATAAGTGTTAACTGTGTCTGTCATTCATATTTCTTGTGATATTCATAGGAAATATGTTTCATTTTGTCAGCGTTGTGGCAAATCCCTATATATATATAAGTCAGTGTATGTATGTATATATATGTATGTGTGTATGTTTGTCGACTATACACGTCCACAATATGTAACTAACCTAACTAAATTTTCAACAGTATATAGAGTAGAATCTGGAAAAACTTATAGTGAAAATTTTAGGTCTCTATTCCGAATATTCTTCGAATTATTTGCAATATTTAGTTGCAAATTTTCCCTTTTGGTCGCAAGCAGCGCCTCTAGCGGTGAAGATGGGAGGTAATATCAGCTGACCTAATGTACATGTAAAACGTGTTTTAACAGGACTTAGAGAAAAATCTGAAAGATATAGTTGTCGCATTTGAAAAATCGAAATTGACAGGTTCTAGGCAAAAATAGTTGTTTTTCAGTCAGAAAATGATGATGACAATATTGCTGTATCATGTTTGATTATCAGATACAAAATTATATCGGGAAAATTCCTAAAAGGCAGAGACCACATGTGAAGCCAGTTCATCTTTAGTATGCAGGAACAAAATTCTAACATAAAAATATTCATTCGAGCAGAAGACACAAAGCGAGATCATCTCTCTATTAAAATTTCGCTTCTTAGACGCAAAGTTTGGAGCGGGACGAGGTCACAAGAGTGACATTCACGGCGCCAATTTACAATTGTAACGAATAGCATTTGAATAAAACATTTAATCAGTTGAAACCCGGGAGTTGCCCGGGTCATTCGGCTAGTAAGTCATATAAATGTCAGTCCAGGACAGTGTGATGCCAGAGTGTAAGATATTCTTCAAAATTCAGACATTTTGGCATCAATTGAAGACAAGATAAATAGCCCTATTTTATTTATAATATTTAACAATAAAGCACGAGTATATATATGTATATCAGCGTATTTATACAAATTTGGCCTTGAACACCCATTTCTTTATTTCTCAGGAAGCCTCATGGACTATATTTTTGGTTGTTGAGGTTCAGCCTGCACTACGCTGACGAGGCCAACAGTCCGATACGCGTTCGTACTGGCTTTTCTTGCTTTATCAAGAAAATGGGGTGGCCAAATATCATGGAATAAGTCAAAATCAATGTTTAGTTGGTTTTTGTTTTACTAGATGGCTATCTGTCATTTAAAAAGGCTCATTTAAGCGCTGTCAGGATATGTATATACAATATCTTCTTTTTTTCCTATATGTCTATATATATATATGTGCAGTAATATACACTGCGTGACATTGAAAATGGAACACCAAGAAATAGTGGCCAGAAAGTGATGAAACTCGGCAGACAGAGAGAGACAGGGACGAACAATAAGTGATCTTTATTTCAAAATGATAGTCATAATACAGAGCGAGAACGGCGTCGGCTTAGTAGCAAGTAGGACCACCGCGGACGGCGATGCACGCAGCAACACGTCTAGGTAGAGAGTCAATCAGAGTACGGATGGCGTCCTGAGGGATGGCTCTCCATTCCCTCTCAACCATTTGCCACAGTTCGTCTTCTGAACGCGGCTGTGGCAAGGCATGCAAACGGCGTCCAATGATGTCCCAGACGTGCTCGATTGGTGAGAGATAAGGAGAGTACGGTGGCCAGGGAAGCATCTGTACATCTTGCAGAGCTTGTTGGCTAATGCGAGCAGTGTGCGGTCGGGCGTTATCCTGCTGATAAAGGGCATTGGGTACCCCCTGAAGGTAGGGGAGTGTCACCGATCGCAGCACATCATCAACGTATCGTTGGGCCGTCATAGTGCCCTGAATACGAAGTAGAGGTGACCTGGAATCATACGCGATTGCGCCCCAAACCATGATTCCACGTTGTCGCACGGTGGGGCGTTCCACAATTGCTGCCGGATTGGACCTTTCTCCACGTCGACGCCACACGCGTACACGGCGACTATCACTGGACAAGTAGAAACGCGACTCATCTGAGAACACGACCTTGTGCCATTCCGTCATCCATGTCGATCTAGCCCGGCACCATTCCAAACGTTGGCGCCTATTCGGTGGGGTCAATGGCAGTCTTCTTAGCGGACGGCATGAGTGCAAGCCATTAGCAACCAATCGACGGGAAATGGTTCTGGTCGAGATGGAATGATCTAGGGTGTCTTGCACATGTTGCAGGATGGCGGTACAAGTGGCTTGTGGGGCCGCCACTGCTTGTCGAAGGATACGCCGATCCACACGTGCTGACGTCAATCTGGTTGCACCGACATTCCTATAAATTGCCACATTTCCTTGTTCCAACCATCTTCTCCACAGTCGGTGCACCGTGGACGCACCAAGGTGTGTATCAGCTGCGATTTGACGTATGGACCAACCTGCCCTTTTCAGTCCGATCACCATGCCCCTCGTAAAAGCGTCTGTCTGCTTGAACTGCCTCCGTTTACGATGACCTGGCATTCTCTGTTATTACACGTGTCTTTTGACACAAGAACAAAATTTCTACAATGATTTTCCTTGAAGAAATAACGACACGAATACTGTCCTTTCTGCAAGTTCCTTCCCTTATATCTTACTCCATGTGCGCACGAGAGCTGCGCATTTTACATCATTTGCATAACTCGGTTAGGCGCGTCTACCCTGAAATTTGCATAATTTTCTGGCCACTATTTCTTGGTGTTCCATTTTCAATGTCACGCAGTGTATATTTCAATATTAAAAAAAAAACAATATAAAAAATTTAAAAAATAAAAATAAATAAAAATAATAAAAAAATAATAATAAATAAAAAATATATTTCAATATATACTTGATTTTTATATATATTTTTGCCAATGTGTTTTTTAAACATATATCATCAAATATTATCTCTACAGACCTTACTGAAATCATAAAAATTATTTAATGAAAGGGTTTGGCTCATCAGTGGTGAACCCTCTCAGTGGTTTTGCCAAATTAATCTCCAGACTGCTCTACTATAGTATTGGATTGGTTTTCTTATATATTCTTTATTTAATATGGAAGACAGTTTAGGGGTATTCAGGGAACCCTAGAACATAAGCTTATAGGCCTGTAAAGGTGCATACATATAATTAAATGAAATTGCATCGAACAATATATATATATATGTACCAAAGGAGGCACCTCTCCCTTTGATTATGCATCAAAACGATGGCACTCTGCATCACCCTAGTAAATAACCTTTACTAGTGATGATAAAAAAAAGAAGTCACAATACCAGTTTTGGCAAATTCAGATAAAATTCCAACTTGTATACCATGGTTTCAGGCTATGACCCTCATCAGTACAGGGGCAGCTTCGATTTCATAACATCCTACGAGAAAAATTAGGAAATTGATCGAATTTACCAAACATGTTTTTAAGCTGATGAAGTGGCAAATGGAAATAAAACAAATTTACCGCCTTTGATGCACTGCTAACATATCAGCAGAGTTCCCAGCTCAGTATTCTATCCATCTAAAGACCAGGCGGTAAAATGTCGAGATGATTGAAAGGTTTACCATGAGGTTATGATGAATAATCATAAGGGTAAAGAACAACCATCTCGACCCCGATTTCTCAATTTAATGGCGAAGAAATTCTTTTTAATAATCCTTCAAGAATTATCCGTAAATTATTCAGAAAAATAATCTTATGCAAGTTCCCTTGCAAATGAACTTTGATCAATCTCTGTTGAAACTTTTAAAAGATCATCGCGTTGCTTATAATTAATGATTCCATTTCTTAACCATGTGGTAATCCATTTCTTTGAGAACTTCCTTAACACATCTTCCTGGCTCTCTTCATTTAAATATCAACTTATTCAAGATATTGATATCTTTGTGTATTTTAGTTGAGTTAATAATGGTTTCCATTTGTTTTTATTCTTTCTTTTATTCTTTTCTGTGATATATCATTATTTATTTACCATATATGCAAATCGGTATGTGTTTATATTTACACCTTCAAAATCTTAAAAAGAAGCAGACGTTTAGATACTTATTTACATATTTGTCTTATGGCAATAATAAACAATGAAAAATATTTCGAAAGTGGTTTTTTTTTCGTACAAATTTTATGACTTAAAAATATTTTTTTAGTAAAAATATATGACTTAAGCTATTTTAAAAATATATATAAGTTGTTAAATAGTTACATTAAAAATAGTTTCTTTAATAAACGCAAGAACAATGGAATTCCCAACTTTCTAAATGCAAATTATTCTTTTTTAACTATTTTAGAATATTTCAGTATATTCTCTTTTTATAGTACTAAATATTATCCAAAAAGGAAAGCATTCTCTGCAGGATTTGTGGAAATATATCTGATGAAATCTCTCGCTATATCATAGAATGCAAATATTTAGGTGAAGAAATAGGAAAAACTCTTAAAAACACCTTCTGGAGATCTAGCAACCCGCTGAAGACGCTGAAAACTATTTCAGAAAAGAAAAATATAGCAATAGAAATCTATAATTTCTACAGATCAATTGTAAATAGATTCATACACGAAAAAGAGGTAGTGAGGAAAGTTTTAGAACAGATGTGTAAATAAATCCCTTTTCAAACAAAGGCTCATGTGCACATGGGGAAAGGGAGGAAAAATTACTGTATTATTTTGTTGTTGTATGGCGAATCCATACAGGGCAATGGGCCCTAATAAAAGCCTTTTTGTTGTTGTAGTTGTACTAAATATTATCATAATATCTGGCAATATAACGTACTGTCGAGGGTAGTAATATACACTAAGTTAGGTTAGGTTGTTTAGAAATAGGGATTATTTTTTTACTTGTAGAGAATAGGCTTATCGCGAAATAATCCACAATCAGTGCCATGTTTTCACTCTGGCCGCTAAAATTGTTTCTTACCCTTTATCTTTCTAATTTAACTTAATAAAAATGTTTGTTATTCTCTTTTGATATAATTTTACATTTAATTAAAAATGCATATATTGGATCAAAATATCATTTTTTAAACAATATTTCAGTTGGCTTAACGCCAACCTTTTTCAATAAAAACATATTAATAATAACATATTAATGTGTGAAAAATAGTACAAAAGTAAATTTATACTGGGATCAGGTGGATAAATTAAGAAAAAAGGCATTTCCTGATCGTACAACTGAAAGTTGCTGATGGCTTGCGCCATCTATCGGAATAAATATCAACTGATCGTTGATTTTTAATTATTCCAGAATTGGCCAAATACCGTTTCTTGATTAATCACAAAAAGCTAACCACGTACGCGTTTCGGGCTGTTGGCCCTCATCAGCGTGGTGCAAGCTGTACCTCAACGACCAAAAAGGTTGGTCTTTGGGGCATCCTGAAAAACCATCAAACAGGTATTTAGGCCGGAAGGGCGTTAGAACGTTAATCAATATATATTAATGTGTGTCAACAACAAACTCAACACCACATGACGTCAATAGAATTAAGTTTTTTTTAATGTATATATAATTTTATTATTTACTTTTATATATATAAATATATTTTTACATGTATAGGTTCTTGCACTTTTATCACAACATGTTTATACTTTTAAAATATATATTTTTTTATTTTGATAACGTTTTTTATATTTTAATAATTATAATAATTTTCACTTCACACAAACAATTGAAAGATTACGGTTTTATTTGAAATTTTGTCCTTTATACAAAATATATTTTCATGATTTAATAAAAGTACTTTTTAAAAGTTGTCTTTTAGTTTTGTTGTGAAATGATAATTCTCTCTGATTTATAAATATAATATTTATTGTATCCGAGACCTACCTTTCAGCAGACGATTCTTTTAAAATTAAACAATTTCTACTGCCCTTACTGCAATGAAAAAATTAATAGGAGGGCCTGGCTCATCAGTGGTGAACCCTCTAAATTAAACTGACGAAACCGCTGGGAGGGTCACCATTGATGAGCCAGGCCCTCCCATTAATTTTTCCATTGCAGTAAGGGCAGTAGAAATTGTTTTATTTTTAAAAGAATCGTCTATAATAGTTTCGAATTTTCATGATGATTATCTATTAAAATATAAAGATTGTCTGATGCACTTGCGCGCCATCTGTTATCAAAATTCGAAACTATTAATAATGGCGTAAGATTCTTTTTGAAACTGGAGAAACCGCTGGGAGGGTTCACCACTGATGAGCCAGGCCCTTCCATTAATTTTTCCATTGCAGTAAGGGCAGTAGAAATTGTTTTATTTTTAAAAGAATCGTCTATAATAGTTTCGAATTTTCATGATGATTATCTATTAAAATATAAAGATTGTCTGATGCACTTGCGCGCCATCTGTTATCAAAATTCGAAACTATTAATAATGGCGTAAGATTCTTTTTGAAACTGGAGAAACCGCTGGGAGGGTTCACCATTGATGAGCCAGGCCCTCCCTTTAATTTTTCCATTGCAGTAAGGGCAGTAGAAATTGTTTAATTTCAAAAAGAATCTTACGCCATTATTAATAGTTTCGAATAAAGATTGTCTCTCTCTCTCTCTCTCTCTCTCTCTGGTCAGAATGATGCTAAAACTAAGCGCAAAAATAAACATCCGGCAAAGTTTCCATGTATATTTTGGCCATAGATTTGGCCTGGCCACTCTACCATTTAAACATCTTTATGGAATATTCTGAAGATTTTATTTTATCTCTTTTGAATCTCGTGAAATCAAAGATCAACACAGACTGACGGAGGCCCATTACCCCGAAACCATGTAAAAAATGCTGTCTCAAATGTATATAGCCAACATCGAAACGAATTTTAAAAATTTAATTCTATTAAAAATCTCAAGAGACTAGTTAAGTACAAGTCTAAGTAAAGATATAAAAAATTAAGGAAGTCAACTAATTGTACATTTTTTATAGGTCCAAATATTTGCAGATACTTTTTTAAAAATACCGGTCACATATCCTTTTTTTTTTTTTAGTTTCTCCTAAAGGATAAAATAATGCTGCTTTAAATTCCAAATATAGTTTTCATTAAAACGAAATAGTTTAAGGGTAAATAAAAGGACGTAAATATTAAAAGTCGAATTGAAATTGTTTGAAATAGAAAAATAAATATCAATATTTCAAAAGGTAAATATGTGTTTTTAACGTTTATTTTTCTACTTTTTTTTTTTGTATTTTACATCGCAAATATATTGCACGGTGTTGTAGTGATTTGAAATTTCATATTATTATTATATATATATTTACTTAATTTAAAAGGCATATATTGGATCAAAATATCGTTTATTGTATCATATTATTTTGTAAAATATATGCCTATTTAATTAAAGATTTTATCTATGGATTACTCTATTTTCAAAATATATATTTATGTTTTTATAAAATAGAGTAATCCATACTTAAATGATTAGATAATAAAAAGGCATATATCGGATTGAATAAAAGGCATATTGGTAAATATATATTTTATTGAATCCAATATATGCCTTTTTATTATCTAAAATATATTTATGTATATTATATTTGTATTTATTGTTTTATATTATATATATAATACTTTATTGTTTTACAATTGTATGTTAGGTATTGAAAGTAAAAGTATAATATGACATGTTTCTTATAATAAACAAATACATTCTTATAATATAAATATTACTATTAATATATGATTTTTAAATAAAGGACTTTTATATTACTGGGTGTATTTATACACTATATAAATAGAATCTGACAGAAAATTTCTTGTGGAAAGATTTATTGAAAAGAATAAGATACAGACGATCAATTGCTGTGCTATTTTATCGAATCTTTATCACCTACGAACATGCTTCAACATTAAAAGCATCGGATTATAAATATTTTTCGTTTACAAATTTATTGATCATATATGTTGAATATATATTTTTTTATTAATAAAAGACAATTCGCTGATGGAAAAGTTTCTTTTATTAAAATAAAAGAAACTTTTCCCTCAGCGAATTGTCTTTATTAATAATTATACCGAAGGGATTATATTAATAACAAATATATATTTTTATTTGAAAATAAAATCATATATCTACATAGCACCCCATTTTAATAATTTATTCCTTACATATACCCCATTTTGCTAATTTATTTTCAAATCTAAGATTATTAATTTGTATATTTATTTCTATTTTTATTATTCTTAAATTTTTATTTGTTTTAAATCTATTTGTTTTGTAGGTTTTACATATTTTTATATGTTGTGTTCCTAAATGAAGTTTGGCGTGTAGCCATAGAAAATATTGGAAATATAATAAAGATATTTGATTCAAAATGAGAAAATATATTTAAAAATAAATAAATATTTAAAAATGTATATACATTTTTATTTTATTATAAGCACACAATATTAAATATATAAATATTATCTGTTATTTTGTGTATATGAAAAGGTTTTACACTATTTAGACAACATTTTAAAAATGTTTTAACGAAATCTAGTAGTAAAATAAAATATTTTCAGGTAAAATGTTTTCATAATCTATCAATCTATTTAAACCTTTCCATTTTACACCTTTTTATATCCATATTATTATAATTAAAATAAATTATCATACTTTTATTTAAAGTCATAATACGATGATATTTCGAAGATATATATGAAAAAACAATAGAAAAAAAGAAAAGATCATGGGTTGATATTAAAAACAAAGTGGGCATATCCTGACCAGTAGCACATGTGCTTTTTAGATGTCAGAGCGCCATCTGGAAGATATATATTTGATATTTATTTTAAGTTAATCCCTGTTTTATAAGCAATTGGTTTTATTTCCGTATGAATTCCTTGTATAGTTTTCTTATTAGTTTTAAACGCTGTCCATAACATATTTTTAAATAGTTTTGAGTTAAATGAAAATCTTATACCATTTCGGTTTAGAGATCTTAGTCTCCTGTACGACGGTTAATATTGTAATATAAATAATATGAACCATTTCAATTTGTGTGAAGTTTTCTTTGAACTTAGAATCTATTTACAATGTCCCTATGGAAACAGATAAAAGTTGATTGGAAAGAAGATGGTATACCTGGAACTAATATAAAAATAAAAATACTACAACATATAAAAAATCAAAGTTCAGCATAAATGAAATCTCAATGTATTAATTATTTTTGTTTGATTATAAAATTGATATAAAATATTCGATAAATAGAAAAGCTGCATTTAATTTTTTTAAATACTCAAAAAAGTTTAATAAGAGCGAATTTTACTTAGTATTATATATATAATTAATAAAATTATATTAGATGTATATATAAATAAAATAATCTTTAAATTATGATTTACGGATAAAATGTAAAATAAAATAAAAAGTATAAAATATCAAATTCCAATAAAAATGTTTCTGTTAAAATGAAAAGATAGTTTATATTGCGCTGTTTAATTTCAAATAATACCATTTATATTATACACTAGCGCGCCATCTGTTATGAATATTCGGAACTATTTTAGACGCGTAAGATTCTTTTTGGAATTAAACAATTTCTACTGCCCTTACTGCAATGGAAAAATTAATGGGAGGGCCTGACTCATCAGCGGTGAACCCTCCCATTAATGTTTCCATTGCAGTAAGGGCAGTAGAAATTGTTTAATATCAAAAAGAATCTTACGCGTCTAAAATAATTTCGAATTTTGAAAATCATCAATATCAATTGCAAATTAAAATGTCGAAATAGTATTAATTCCGTTATTATATATATATATATATTTTTTTTTTTAATTATAAAATGTTGTCTTGAAAGCGCAGCAAATTTTTATATATATTAAATATATTTTTAAAATCAAATAACCCAATGAATAATATTGCGTGTTTGTATATAAATGAAGAAATTACATTAATTATATTAACTAAAACATATAAAAATAAAACATAACATATTTAGAAAAGATTAAATCATAAATTTCTCAAGCAGACGATATATCAGAAAAGATCGTTAGATGGCGTTGTACCGGGTGTAAGGAAGGCTACACAACATTTCAATTTGGAGCCCAAACCTCAATGATTTTCTCGTTCTATTGCAGACGAGACTTTTACTTTTTTCGTCTGCGATCTCCGCGCCAGAAAACTAAGTCAAAAGGTTAAAAACTTTTTTCTCCCTTTTGTTATAAATTGATATTTCCCTCTTCTATATTACTGATGGATGATCTAAGGCTTTGTGTCTATTTATATATTTTTTTCATGGTCGTTTGGTATGGAAGTTCTTATTTCTTTCGATGTTATCTATAGTATTTTGTTGGAATGATATTTCATTTCTGGAATATTCCATTCAATATTTCTATTGTTATAAATTGGAAGAACGGGGAAATAAACATTAATAATAAAAAAAAAAACGTTTCATAAAAATGTCATTGTTAAAAATATTTTTGTAGATTACATTTTAATGGATCTATTTTTTTTATAACTTTAAAAATATTAAAGTTCGCTTTCTCCAAAATTTCTTATCAAAAATTGAAATATATTTACAAAATATACTTTTATTATACTATACAAAATAAACGTCGTTTATCATTTTATCAATTATAAATATTTAAATGGTAAATGTAAAGTTTTAGAAAAATATTATTATATTGTTTGGGTGTTTCAAAGAAGGTTTTTTTTTAATCTCATGTCCGCATTTAAAGACCTATACAAATATAAATGTTGAAATATATAGTGATTATTTCTTTAAAATTTGTTTAAATTGTAAAAATATTAAAAAGATTTTTTGCGAGATTAATATAAAATTATTTCTTATTACATTTTAAAATATAGTCAGATTTATATTATATGCTGTATGCCCTAAATATTAAAATAGTTAGATTACAAACCAATTCAAAATTTTCAGTTATAAAAGTTTTCAGTTATAAATATCCACGCTGCGCGCGTTTGTTTTTTGTAAATATTTCTGGTGGGATCAAGTCAATATTATATTAAGCCCGTTGAAGAGCGATTAACGCTTGAAAGCTAGCGTTTTTTTTAAATAAAAAAGATACTCATTGTCAGAATATAATTGTAATTTTAATAAAATGTTGTAGCGAAATATTCATTTTTATAAATAGATTATTTATATTTATATTTTGCTATTCTGTATATTTGTCTTATTTCATCTCTTATATTTTATAAATTTTAGATTGTGTTTGTACCTTAAATAAATAGCAGCGTCAGCCTGAAGTTTGTCTTTCCCAATTTTCTACGTTACAATATTATATGTGAAAAAAATAATTTAAAAATAAATTAATTAAAAAGGTCAGGTGTTGATATTGTAGCAAGGTATTTATTACTCGTTTTCTTAATTGTTTATTTTCTTTTTGATAATTCTGTTACCTAATCTACTACAATATGAAATAGTAAACAGTTTCACGCGCAATTATCCAGATCGGATATAGCGTATCTTGTTTGCAACTGGTAATAAATAAGGTATTTATCATTTTTGATATTTATATTTTTCTACATTGTAAACTTCCCTCGTTGCTTATCTTTTTTTTATCATTCATTGTTTGTTCTTGCCTTAAAGAAATTGCTGAGTCATACCGGATAGTTGACGACTTTAGTACGTGGCTCCAGGAATCCAGGTTACCTCAAGAGAAAGAAGAGCTGTATCATCCTGAAGTTTGTCTTTCCTAATTTTCTAAGTTTCAATATTAAAAACAGATTGGGCGTATCCTTACTAACAAACATGAGCCTTTTTTTTTTTTTTTAGATAGCAGAAATCCATCTAGTGGAACAAAAATCAACAAAACGTTAATTTAACCTGTTCACTGAAATTTGACCAACCCATCTGTTTCACTGATGGCGCTCTGCCATATAAAAAAACGTTCATGTTAGTGGACAGAATATGACTAATTTGTAAATAAAATATTATATGTGAAAAATAATTAAAAGATAAAAATATATAAAAGGTAATTTTTGATATTAAAAACAAATTAGGCATATCCTGTCCATTAAAATGAGCGTTTTTTTTTTTTAGATTGCAGAGCGCCATTTAGTGTAACAGAAATCAACTAAACGTTGGCCAAATACCAAGGAATAGGTTAAACCAACGTTTAGTTGACTTCTGTTCCTCTAGATGGCGCTCTACCGTCTAAAAAAAAACGTTCATATTAGTGGAGAGAAAATACCTAATTTGTAACTACAATATTCTATGAATCATTAAAACTTATTTATTATAACCTTTTTATATTATAGAATACTTGAAGATCTCTACTTCGTCTAATGTTTTCCAATCGATATTGGTTCACCAAACGTTTATTATTATTATTAGCATAGATATGGAAATATATTTAGGGATGATATCTATCTATATATATAAAAATGAATGTTTGTGTGTTGGTTTGTATGTCCGGTATACAAATTCGCAGTAGTTCACTAATTCAAACCAAAATTTCCATACATAGATAAAAAATAACGGGGAAGACGATAGGCTATTTTAAAAAATATATAAATCAATTATTAAAACTATATATTCAAATTATTCTACTTAGCTCACGAACAGCGCCCTCTATCAAGTACTAAATGGTTATAAATACGTTTAAAATCTAAATCTTCTCAATATTTTATTAATAATGGTTCGCTTTATAACACATATAATATAAATATTTATATAATAACTGCTCTAATTTGAAATATTTGGTAGGTTTTATTTATTTATATATTTTCATTTTTAGATATAACTGATCTAATTCGCCGTTTAAAATAGTTCGCTTAATAACACATATAATATAAATATTTATATAATAACTGCTCTAATTTGAAATATTTGCTAGGTTTTATTTATTTATATATTTTCATTTTTAGATATAACTGATCTAATTCGCCGTTTAAAATAACTGCTCTTGAAATATTTGGTACGTTTTATTTATTTATATATTTTCATTTTTAGATATAACTGATCTAATTCGCCGTTTAAAATAACTGCTTTAATTCGAAATATTTGGTATGTTTTATTTGTGTTCACTCTATTTCTATTTATTTGAAGTATTATAATTTCCATGTTTCAAAAACCTATTTCAAAAAGGTCGTTAGAAATATGTAAGGCCTGAAATAGCTTTACATGAGAATACTTATAATGCCAAGCGTAGCTTAATGGTTAGGTGTGCGGCTTCGATTTCCACAACCTTGGTTCGAAACTTAGCCTGGGTGTTTTTTTTTTTAATTTTATTATTGAGGCAAAGTTTTTTTTAAAGTACCAAAATTTCGATACATTGGTAAAAAAAATACGAGGAAAACGATAGGCTATTTTAAATTATATATAAATTAAATATTAAAACTATATATTCAAATTATTCTACTTAGCTCACGAACAGCGCCCTCTATCAAGGTTATAAATACGTTTAAAATCGAAATCTTCTCAAAATTTTATTAATAATAGTTCGCTTACTAATTAGAATACTTGATATAAATCGAAATATTTATAGACGCTCGCTCGATTTGAAGATTTATATCGTAACTAATCTGACTCTAAAGTTTGGAGCGGGACGTTTCACAAGAGTGACATCCACGGCGCCAATTTATAATTGTAACGCATAGTGTTTGAATAAAACATTTAATCGGGTAAACCCGGGCGTTGCCCGGGTGATTCGTCTAGTTGATCTATAAAAAGAATGGACATCTCTCCTATCAAAATAAAATCTAAAACTAAGTGCCATCTATTGACCGTCTTTCCTAACTAGAGGGCTCGGGTCCTGACAACTCCTTTTTACATACACTGCGTGACATTGAAAATGGAACACCAAGAAATAGTGGCCAGAAAATTATGCAAATTTCAGGGTAGACGCGCCTAACCGAGTTATGCAAATGATGTAAAATGCGCAGCTCTCGTGCGCACATGGAGTAAGATATAAGGGAAGGAACTTGCAGAAAGGACAGTATTCGTGTCGTTATTTCTTCAAGGAAAATCATTGTAGAAATTTTGTTCTTGTGTCAAAAGACACGTGTAATAACAGAGAATGCCAGGTCATCGTAAACGGAGGCAGTTCAAGCAGACAGACGCTTCTACGAGGGGCATGGTGATCGGACTGAAAAGGGCAGGTTGGTCCATACGTCAAATCGCAGCTGATACACACCTTGGTGCTTCCACGGTGCACCGACGGTGGAGAAGATGGTTGGAACAAGGAAATGTGGCAATTTATAGGAATGTCGGTGCAACCAGAGTGACGTCAGCACGTGTGGATCGGCGTATCCTTCGACAAGCAGTGGCGGCCCCACAAGCCACTTGTACCGCCATCCTGCAACATGTGCAAGACACCCTAGATCATTCCATCTCGACCAGAACCATTTTCCGTCGATTGGTTGCTAATGGCTTGCACTCATGCCGTCCGCTAAGAAGACTGCCATTGACCCCACCGAATAGGCGCCAACGTTTGGAATGGTGCCGGGCTAGATCGACGTGGATGACGGAATGGCACAGAGTCGTGTTCTCAGATGAGTCGCGTTTCTGCTTGTCCAGTGATAGTCGCCGTGTACGCGTGTGGCGTCGACGTGGAGAAAGGTCCAATCCGGCAGCAATTGTGGAACGCCCCACCGTGCGACAACGTGGAATCATGGTTTGGGGCGCAATCGCGTATGATTCCAGGTCACCTTTACTTTGTATTCAGGGCACTATGACGGCCCAACGATACGTTGATGATGTGCTGCGACCGGTGACACTCCCCTACCTTCAGAGGGTACCCAATGCCCTTTATCAGCAGGATAACGCCCGATCGCACACTGCTCGCATTAGCCAACAAGCTCTGCAAGATGTACAGATGCTTCCCTGGCCACCGTACTCTCCTGATCTCTCACCAATCGAGCACGTCTGGGACATCATTGGACGCCGTTTGCATGCCTTGCCACAGCCGCGTTCAGAAGACGAACTGTGGCAAATGGTTGAGAGGGAATGGAGAGCCATCCCTCAGGACTAGGGCCTCCAATCCCGGGATCCCGTTTCCCGGGATCCCGGTGCCAAATAATGATCCCGAAATCCCGGGATTCTTGTCGAATAATCCCGGGATTACTGGTTTGTGCATGAAAACCAGCGCAAATATATATTTTTCTTATCTAGCATTTTGGTAATCAAACAGATGATGAGATAGCACACTTTTGACGTTTTGTTTATACAGCTGCATTTCGGGTCTTTTTTTTTTTTTTCTGAGAGATTTGAAATTATTTTCATGCACTAATAACGAAGGGTTATTCTGCAAGATCTTTCCAAAATGACAGTCTCTAGAATGAGAATTTTAGAAGAGCGATGCAATAAAACATCTTTAGTCCTCCAATATCTGCACAATCCGCAAGCACAGTTAGAAAAAAAGAAGATGGTCAAAGACTTTACCGTGAAATTGCTTTTGCGTCTTAAACCGTTACAGGAACAAATGGCCGAAGTAAGAATTCAGGCTGATAATTCGCAACTTCCTCGGAGTTTACAAGAACCCCATGAGCCATCACAATCGAATGACCATCTTACAATTGAGCGCCGATTGTAAGAAGCTATTGAGGCTGCCTCTTCAACTTCAATTGCAATACCTACACCAGACTCCGCATCCTACTCAACTATGATTAACCACGAACTTAATATTGCTGCTCAGTCAGGCAAACGAGGACCCCATTTAGAGAGTGTGTATCAATACTTGCTGACAATTCCTCCAACGTTTGTGGAATCGGAAAGAGTCTTCTCCTCCTCTGGATACCTATGCAATAAGATACGTTCTAGTTTGCATGATGACACTCTTGACAAATTATTTTTCCTACGATCAAATCTTTCTCGAAATTGAATTTTTATCCTTAAAATAAAGTAATTCATGGTTTTTAAAACGGTGCTGTCTTCTTTCTAAACACTAATACATAGTTGGGCAAAATGCAATAATGATTACATTTTCTATAAACACAATTGCAAATAATTATGATTACATTTGCTATAATTACAATTACAAGTAATTTTAATCACAATTGCTATCATTATATATAGAATTACGAGTAATTATGCTTACATTCTAATGCAATTAATTTTTTTTGCAAAGTAATGCATTGCAAAGTAATCGTAATTACAAGGTAATGTATTACTTTGAATGCATTACTGCCCAACACTGCATTAAGAGATATGGTCTAAGAGTTCCAAGAACAGTAATTTTTTCCAGATGTGTGTACAGTAATTGACAGATAATTTCAAACTGTAACCCAAAAGCAATGATTTAGTTCACAAGCAGGCGCAAAATACGAGGGGTGTCCCATAAGTCCGTGGCCCGACATATAAAGAAAATGACTAATAAAATTATTATGATTTATCCTTCAACATAATCCCCTTTAAGGTCTATGCACTTTTTCCAGCTATGTTCTAATGCTTTTATTCCCTCCAAAAAGAACGATGTTTCAAGTGACTCAAAAAATGAGGTTACAGCATCAATGACCTTTTCATTTGACCTAAAATGAATGCCAGAAAGTGATTTTTTCAAATGAGGAAATAGGTTGAAGTCAGACGGAGCTAGATCTGGTGAATAGGGTGCATGTGGTAAAAGTTCAAAGCCAGAATCATAAATAGTAGCCATGGCTTGCAGCGACCGATGACTCGGAGCATTGTCTTGATGCTAAACAATCTTCCTGGACATCTTTCCTCTTCTTTTTTCTTTAATAGCTTCTCGTAGTTGCTTCACAAGATTTGAATAATAATTGCCAGTGATGGTTTGACCCTTATTCAGAAAGTCTAGATGAAGTACAACCTCGGAATCTCAAAAGACAGACACCATAACCTTCCCTGCTAATGGAACTGTCTTGGCTTTTTAGGGGGAGGGGAACCGGAGTGTGTCCATTGCATGGATTGTTGCTTGGACTCTGGTGCAAAGTGATGGACCCAAGTCTTATCCATGGTAACAAATATATTAACAAATTCCTCTGGATTGGCTTCAAATAACGCAAGATTGTCCGAAGATAACTTTCTCCTTACAGCCTTTTGATCGGGTGTCAAAAGTTTGGGAACCCAACGGGCAGAAAGCTTCCTGAGGCACAAGTGTTCTCTCACGATCCGATCCACTGTTGTTTTTGGAATGCCCAAGGTCTCTTCTATCTGACGAACTGTCATTCTTCTGTCCAACATAACCAAATCAAGTATTTTGTCGATGTTTTCTTGAGTAACTGACTCAATGGGTTTTCCTGGTCGATGTTCGTCTTCGGTGCTGATCCTCCCTAATTTAAAGGCAGCTACCCATTTTTTTACTGTGCTATAGAAAGGGGCATCTTCCCTTAATGTATCCACCATATCCTCATAGATTTCCTTCGGCGATATTCCTTTCTTACAAAGATATTTCATTACAGCACGAATCTCGTTTTTCTCCATTTTAGATGATTCCTGTTTCTTGTCCTCTTTCAGAACCTATAACAAAAAAACGGTTAGTTGTAGAAACTTAAAAATTTACATATCTTCATACAAGGCTTTAAGGTATATATGGTAAAATTTATTAGTTTCTAATATTTCGTTCTCATGGTCGGGCCACGGACTTATGGGACACCCCTCGTATATGGCTTTCAGGTTTTTCATCGAAGTAAGTTCCACGTCATTGGCACTATATAAAAGAAAAAATTAAAAATATAACGAACGAAACGATATACCTCTTGGCGTAGAAAGACGAAAATGTTTTTCAATCCCGGGATATCCCGGGATCCCGGGATTGAGAAAAAAGCAATCCCGAATCCCGGGATTGAAAATATGTACCGGGATTGGAAGCCCTACTCAGGACGCCATCCGTACTCTGATTGACTCTCTACCTAGACGTGTTGCTGCGTGCATCGCCGTCCGCGGTGGTCCTACTTGCTACTAAGCCGACGCCGTTCTCGCTCTGTATTATGACTATCATTTTGAAATAAAGATCACTTATTGTTCGTCCCTGTCTCTCTCTGTCTGCCGAGTTTCATCACTTTTTGGCCACTATTTCTTGGTGTTCCATTTTCAATGTCACGCAGTGTATATAAATATTCTTCATTATATAATGCAACTGGTTTCTGTAAATGAGTCTCTTTTTAATATTAGTGCATTCTCAAGTTTTCTGGACATTTACCCCTGTCTAGAGGAGTATAAAATAAACAATAGTTAACGGCGTTTCTTTTTGTTCATTTTGTACTCCTGTATATATATATACTAGCCGAATGACCGGGGCAATGCCCGTGTTTTACCCGATTGAATGTTTTGATTCAAATACTATTTGTTACAATTATAAATTGGCGCCTTAAATAATTGCATATGTTGGTTAATAACTATAGCCTAAGTGCTTTATCTGTCTATGTACTGTTGGCTTCCGTAGGCGTCTCTTACTGGGAAAGGGAAAGAGAGGATTCCATTTGGTTATTTCGAATATATGCATTTATTTAAGGAGCGACCCGCTCCAACACAATAGTTACAAAGACGAAAAAGTGAGTGGGGAGGGGCATGATGGGGGGGGGGGGGCAAAGGTGGCGTGATCGTAGCCAACCAATAGGAGAGCGCCATTCCAAAAAAAAAAGCTAACGGTGACAGAGATGAAGAATTATTAAGAACGCATGACGCTCGTAACTGTATATAGAATATAAAGGCGGAAATTCCTGAAAGCTTTAGAATGTAATATAGATTTCATTGATATTATAGATTTTTCACAGTGAATTTATTTTTTAATGAGAAATTCTAGCTTTCAAGAGAAAATTGATCTTCGACAGGCTTAAATGAAAACATTGACCATTTCTAACTAGGGGTGTTTTGTAAGGGAGGGGGGTGCGACAATACAGACCTTCCTGCGGTCCTCGTTGGACCCTTGGAATATTAGACCAAATTCTGGTCCAAGGTGAACTAATATGGCAACGGCACCTATTTTCTAATGATGAGCAGCCTTGTAGAAAATTGACCCAGAACAGCAGCTTCACACACCCAAGATAGAGGACATTGCGACTGCTGTGATAGATATGTAAAGAGACATCTCTTCATTAGACATGACAACAACAACAGAAAATTGACATAGACCCAGAACAGCAGCTTTACACACCAAAGATAAAGAACGACTGTTGTGATAGAGATGTACGGAGACATCTCTTTATTGTACACGAAATCAACAACCGAAAATTGGCATGGACCCAGAAAAGCAGCTTTACAGACCCGAGATAGAGAACATTGCAATGATACAAATGCACGGAGACACATCTGAGAATCTTCATTGGACACGACAACAACTATTTTCTAAGTAAACGCACGTGGCGTAGCATGAAAATCTCACAATTTTACTCCAAATAAAGATTTTATGTTTAAATATATATGCTCATAAGTAAGCTTTAGAAACATCTGCTCTCTGAATATTCTATTAAACCCAAATATTGATATTTCTCAAAAATACTGAATTTGAGGAATATATATTTTTTTCACTGTTTTTCAACAAGAATACTCTAAAATTTGAATGAAAATCTTACCGCAAAAAGGTACAAACCTCTTCTTTTTATCATTATTAAAACCTCAGGATGAAAAAATGCATTTTCTTTAACAAATCTGCTCGCTTTGTTCAAATTGATATACTGAATACGCCATAACACCAGTTTAGGTAAATTCAGACAAAATATTCAATCTATATACTATGATTTCGTGTTAATACCATCTTCAGTACAAAGGTGACTTCGATTTCGTAGTGTTCTACCGAAAAATTAAACGAATCAGTAAAAAGGGCGTTTTATCTTGTTAAATGGTTGAACCAATTTTTAAGCACAAAATAGTAATTGCATTTTCTCAACGTGTAATTACAATAAATAAGAAATATATAATTAAACATATTTAAGACAATCAGTTTAATACAATATTAAAGCGGTCCCTTGATATATCTGGCAAAATCTCTGTGGAATCCCGCTTCAAATTTTAACTATTGTACCATACGTTCTGTAAAAATAGTTTTCATCATCAAAAGGTAACTTTACAATATTTTAAGAAAGATACATCTCCTAATCGTGCAACTAAAAGTTATTGATGACTTGCACCATCTTTCGTAATAAATCTCAATTATTCTTTGGATTTTAATTATTCCAGAATCGACAAAATACCCGTTCTTGATTAATAATCTTAAATATCATCATAATTAATCAAGAATATGTATTTTCCAATTCTGTAGGAATATAAAATCAAGGAATAATTGATATTTATTCCGATAGATGGCGCAAGCCATCAGTAACTTTTAGTTTGCACAATCAGGAGATGTTTTTTTCTTAATTTATGCATCTCATCCTCCAGTACAATATCACTATTGTACAAATTTTTCACGTTGCAATATTTGTTATAAATTTTCAAATTACACTTTTAACTGAAAAACTCAATTATAGAATTGTTTATTTTGAATAATATAAAGAGTTTGAATCAAAGCTGTATCCAAATCGCTCATGAGAAGAAATTGGCTACAAAGGAACCATATATGGTCAAAATAAATAAAAGCTAAATACGTTAGAGCAATATTTATGATATCATTATTATATCTATATAAAGGGGTTATATATATATTATATTATTGGCTTTCATTATTGTCTAATAAATATGCCAATATGGGAATTCTATTTGCTATTCCCTTTTGATAGGTTTGGGATAAAAGCATTCAAATACATATATTTATAAATCAATTTCTCCCTCCATTCATAATATTTAAACATATAATTAGATTATATATGTGATATTTTAAATTATATATAATATATTTATTATCTTTTCGTTCAATATCTATGAATTTATATATTGGGGTATATTTAAATATTTACATATTTTCAATAAAAACACTTGTTTAAATAATGCCAAAAGATATCTCATTAAATAACTGAATGTAGAAAATATATATACTGCCATCTATAAGAATAAATATCAATAAATTATTTATTTATTTAGTACATATATGCAAATTTAGCTTGTTATCATATATGCAAATATATCAGCTTGTAACCATAATTCTGTGGATCCTTTTCACCTTTACAGTTTTTTCAATAAATTATTTATAAATATAATATAATTTTGTCTATATTTATATATATATAAATGTAAATAATAAAGTTTATCAAATAAAATTATAAATCTTAAATATAATTTAAATTAAGTTGATATTATAGAGTGATTTAAGATGGATTTATATATTGATATAACTATATTTAAAACTTTTAATAATAGTAATATTTATATATAAAAAGGAAATTCTATTAGATTAGCAAGCTAAATTTAAATTAATTATATAAGATAAAAGTTGATAATTATTTTTGTGTTTAAGTTAGATGAGATTAAAAAGTTCTTTATATATATTATATTTATATCTTATTTAGGAGAGAAAAATGTAATAAAAGTAATTATATGTTAGAATAATATGTTTTTATTTTAGATAGAAAAAAAAAAAAAAATTTTGAAAAATAAAAAGAAAATTTAACAAGAAAAGAAGATTTAACAACGTAACGTCTTTTAGCATCGGCTTTTACCCGTCATTTAGACATACTCTTAAAATAAATAGGAATAAAGAAGAGATTTATAATGATTATATATTTATTTTTTAGTAAAAGAGAGGAAAGAGATAAAGAAAGAACCATACACTTTTATTTCAAACAGGTAGAGAATTGAAAGGTTGTTAGTATTTTTTTAGTTAATTAATAGTTTTTGTAATTTTTTTATATAATTTTTTTTTTTCCTATATAATTTTAGATTTTTTTTTTTTTCCTAAGAGTAAGAATAATATGAAATAATGTTTTTGCCTAGTTAAGGATAGATAAACATATTTTAAATCTTTGCCTATTAGAAATTATTTTTTGGAACCCTAATGGTAGACCAGGACATTACACAAAAGGAGATTTGGAAAATCTATTGGAGAGAGAAATCTGTGGTACCAGGGCTCTTCAGATGAAAATACCACAACCCATTTCACCCTTACTTCATTATGGATTGATTTCTCTTCGACCATTAAACTGTATAATTAAATTAATATTAGATATCATAGAAGGAGGTTGTTTACTTACTTATTCAAAGTGGCGTCTGCCGCTCCCTCGAGACAGCGCACATGTGTGGATGTAACATCTGTCTGTCAGGGACCCACGACACTGTTCTAAAAGTAACCTTCCCTTTTCTAGGAAATCTTATTTTTAAAATTGTTAGAAGTTAGAAAAGCTGTAAGAAAAGAATCATTAGAAATTTTAAAGATTGTGAAAATATGTATTAAAATTTTGTTTTCATTGATATAAGTTACATTTTTATTAAAATTATAAATTAATTGAATAATAAAACATTTATTATGCTTCAAATTCATTTATATTTGTTTTCCAGTTCCCTCCCACAGTAACTGGAGATCAAATTGAATGAATTTAATGCTTTATAATCGTTATCATATAATTAATATATTTAAAGTCATAGGAAATATATTCAGTAATTCTATCATTTGTTTTAGTATAAGAGTAGAATATAAGTTGTTGGTTAGATTAATTGGAGAAGTTTGAAGTTTCAAATTTATAATTATATTTATTATTGCTTAGGTATTTGTGTATTGACAGCCTATTGTAAAACTTTACTGTTTTGTATTTAAAACCATTGTTTAAATACTCTTTATTAAGATTTTTAATGTCTTTAATAAAGTTTGTTTTAATGTTGTTGATTCTATAAAATCTTAAAAATTGACCAAAATATATGCCTTTGCAGCAATTTGATGATATGTTGGAATTGACATTACAGAATTTAATAATTTTAAAATTATAACAATTTCTTTTGTCATATGTTCCAATTGACTTGTTTGCAAGGTTTATATTTAAGTCTAAAAAGTTAACCTCCTTGTTATTAGTTATCTTTTCATTATTTTTAAGTTTCAAATATTTAGGGTATATTTTGTAAATGACATTATTGAATTTTGGGTTATTCAAGATAATGATGTCATCTACATAGCGGAACATATGCCAATTTACATCATTCTGTAGGAAGAACTCTCTTTCATACCAAAAAAGTAATAAGTTTGCTAGTAGAGGACTGGATGAAGTTCCCATTGGAACACCTTTAGATTGAATGTATATTTTGTTTTTAAAATTAATATAATTAAAGTTTAAGAAGGTTTCAAGTAATGTTTTTGCTGTTTTGTTATCTAATTTAAATGTTTTGTATTTGTTGTGAATAATTTGAATATGGAATGTTTTATCATTAATTATGGGGGAGTCCTGGGATCTCTGTTCAATAGGGACAGCATGACGACCTAACTGTATTTGACTCTTGACTGTCATGCATTCTGCCGCTGTCCTCTGGAACGTCAGAGAGGGCGGACCTTTTTGGGCATCCGTGTCCAATTAAGGACTGGTATGTCCAATATGTCTACATCCTGCCTTATCTTCTTGAACAATGTTAACGACCATTTTGGATGCCTCTCTGTCTTTTCCAGTGGTACATTTTATTAACGCCATTTTTGAGCTACATCAGGTTTGAGTCAAATGTCGATAAATCATTTGTACAACTTTTTTTTTTTGCTTATCCCTAGTACACGTGGTATAGACCATGATAATCATGGTAGGTGGAAGTAGGCGACTGCTTTTACTGTAAGTACATTACATGTCTACATATGTGAAAAGCAGTTAGACTTTGCATTTACAAATGTGCTAAAGCCCCGTTTGGTTACTTGCACTCGCTGGTGGGGTTGGACTTTTGCAAGAATCGGGTGCCATTGGAGCATTTTTTTTAATCAGGAAAAAGTGCTCAATGCGGGGATCGAACCCGGGTCGTAGCGGTCGAAACCAACGGTTTAGACCATCCTTCCACCGACCCCCATGTACAACATTGTATATGTACAACATATAAAATACGGCATACATACATATACAGTAAAGCCCTTCTATAGTGAACCCCAATAGGACTGAACCTGTGGTTCACTATAGCCATGGTTCGTTATAACCATAGTTCATTGTATTATAAAATAAAAATGGGGATTATTTCAGGCTCGTTATAAGGAAAGGTTCGCTATTTCTCAGGTTTGTTTTAGCGATGTCTTACTGTATATATAACAACCAAAAGTTACGGCCATTTATGTACCAAAAGTGGAACCTCTCCCTTTAAAAATGCATTAAAACAATTCATTTTCTTCATCACCCAAGTACAAAATGTAAAGGTGACGATATAAAATGCTCCATAACACCAGTTTTGGAAAATTCACGTATACACGTTAACATTCGTCTGAATTTCCTAAAAATATTGTTGTAGCACCTTCTTTATCTTCTTCTCTGCTTTCAAAACTGAGATGATGAGCCAAATGCATTGTTTTAATTATTTTTTTAATGGGAGAGGTACATATATATAAGATAACCTTTTGTAAAATCAAATCAGGTTAGGAAGTCATGTAAAGTGAGGACAGTATATATTCAATTTAGTTCATTGTTAGTGAAAAGTGGTATTTATAAGTACGTTTTTAATGTTTTTACCCTGTGTTTTTAGAGATTCTGGAATTAGTGTACCTATTCCAATCAAGTTTATATATTTTTAGAATAAGAATTCTGAAGCAAGAAGTTAAATATTCTTTGAGTGTGAAAGCTTGTAAAAATAGGACCGTGTCAACTTACCCTCTATTATTGATTTGTTTATTTTTTCCTTTGTCGTCTGTTTTGCCCAAGTTGAATCAGGTTAGAACGATGTATGTAAATTAGATGATTCTTTTGTTGTCTTAAATACGAGGTAATTAACTCGTTTCTCTCTATATATCTAAAAATATTTAATGTTTAATAAATTAATTTTATAAATCTGAGAGTTGTCTTCAAAAACGATCCAACAAATTCTTACTTTCATAGAAATTGATGGTTCTTTTTTTTTTCAGATTTATAATAAGAGCGAATTTTAAATAGAGAATAACGCTTTACTTTTTAATTAATCAATGACTTCCTAAATAATAACTTTTTCATCATTTTCTAGAAAAAGGAGCATATTAAAATGTATTCCAATTTTCAAATATAGAGGGTGCTAAAATCATAATGATTTTTTTTTCAAAAACGAAGGCTTCTCATCTTTGTTTTATTTCAACAGCAAAATATAATTCTAAATAGAGAGAAAACAAAGTGTATATATTTATATTTTCTATTCGAAGACAAAAATATATTTTTTAAATGTCGCTATATAACTAATTGTTTATGATTTTAAAAAAAGTGAAAAACGCACAAAACAACACACACATTACATGTTTTCATTAATTTTATCTTCAAAATATATTTTTCAATTGAATTTTAATATCTTAATACTATTCAATTTATATCAAAAGAAAATTACAAAAAAAAATACAAATTTTAATTTAAATTTTATACAAAATATTCATTTATTTTGAAAAATATATAAAATCTTTTTTTAATATCAAAAGAAATTCTTTATAATTTTTCGATCAAATATAATTATTTCTAACGTTTACTATATATGGCAGATTTTGGCAACCAGACGATCATCAACATGGATGACATTAAATTTTGTCGCAAGAGCTATTTGGAAGAGGAAATTGACGCCATTTTTTATATATATTCGCTAATGTCGTCTGTAAAAGTAAGTGGCAAAAGATATCGAACTTGCACTAACTTCAAACAAGTTCATTAAAATTCCTGCCTTTCATAATTAGTTTGAAATGCTTCCCTATCAGCTAATTTCGCCGTAAAGCCATTTCCTATGTTAATGTTTAAAAAGATTGGACAACCCTGATCGTTAGTGGGCGATTATCTGCGAAAATAATCGGCGCGCCTCTTAAAATACTTTTTTTCAATTAGGCCACCCTGGCCCTTCTTCGTCTGCATAAAAATTTAAGAGAAAAAAAGAGAAGATTTTATAGTTTGCTGTTTATTTTTTCTTATTTGATGGTTTTATAATTTTTTTCAGCATATTAGTAATTATCATTTCGAAATTTTATTTTATTTTTAGTAGTTTTTCTCGTGATTGTATCTTTATTGCTTTTTATTTACAAGGAGGCGCACAAATTCGTAGAGAGATAAAGCAGAAATTAATTTAGATTTAATTTTTAATGTTCTTAGCGCAAGATATTAAAAATAATATATATTTATAAGGATTTTTATATATTTTTCTGTAGTTAAATATAAACAACGGGGTAAAAATGTTCACAATTTTATATTAATCTAATTAAATCATTAAGTATTTAAATGAAATGCAAGGGTTTTTTAGATTTTTTTTTTATGTTTTCAAAATAAAAATACTGGAAAATACTTTGATATGATTATATATATTACCAATATATATAACGAGGCGTATTTTGGATTTAATCCAAAGGTTTATTTGTGTGTGTGTGTTGTTTGTGTAGTGTCTGCGGTGTGTGTAGTGCGTGCCTACTGTGTTTCTGTGTGGTATGAGACTGATGTGTCTGTGTGGTATGTTTGGTGTGTCTGTGTAGTGCGTGTGGCATCTGTCTGGCGTGTGTGTGGTGCGATTCTGGTGTGTCTTTGTGGTGTGTGTGATGTGGCAGTTTGGTGTGTTTGTGGTGCGAGTCTGGTGTGTGATGTCTGTGGTGTGAATGTGAGTGCATGTGGTGTGTATGTAGTGCATATGTGGTGTGTGTTGTGTATGCAGTGTCTGCAGTGTGTGTGCGCGCTTTTGTTGTGCCACGTGTGTGGTGTGAGTCTGGTATTTATGTATGGTGTGTTATTGTGGTGTGAGTGGTGTTGAAACGTGGCGTATATGTGGTGTGTACCTCTGGTATGTTTCCGATGTGCCTGCGTAGCGTGTCGGTGTGTCACACATGGTGTGAATGTGGTGCGTATTGGGTATGTGCGAGGTTTATGCGGTAATTTTTTTATATCGATATAAAAAGATATACTGGCCTAAATATCTTAAATTTTAAAAACTATGAATGCCGGCCAGGCAGTCTCTATCTTTAAGAACAATTATTTGTTAATAAATCTCATATTTGCAATTTTGGAAATTACGGAATATACAAAGTTGACACGAAATTAATTAAATAACCTATCGCAAGTTTTTAAATATATATTTATTGAGAAATTTCGGGTCTTGCTCTTTCTCAACCTTAAGATATAATGAATGATAGATACATTGAAGAATTGAATAAATACAACAAGGCGCTACAAAATGATAAACAATGATAGTAAACAAACACACAAAAATAAGTTAATCATGTCTTTCTATTTACATAGGTAAAACATCAAGAAACATGAGAATTACAATAAAACGCAACCTCCTAGAATGGGTTCTTACTTTTATCAAACGTTCTCTCAAGATTTCGGGAGTCTATACAACAAGGCTACAAAATGATAAACAATGATAGTAAACAAACACACAAAAATAAGTGAATCATGGCCTTCCATTTACATAGGTAAAACATCAAGAAACATGAGAATTACAATAAAACGCAGCTTCCTAGAATGGGTTCTTACTTTTATTAAACGTTCTCTCAAGATTTCGAGTATTGTGAACTCTTCTACAAAAGCATACAACATACCGTCGTATGCTTCTAAAGAAGGATTTACAGTACCCAAAAGCTTGAGATATCGCTATATCTTCTTCTTTCTTATCCCCACTCAATCATATTAAGGTATCAAGCTTGTAGAGCCTGAGACTTTTGATGGTGTCCGCCGGGAGAGAGTAGAGCTCATCAATGGATAAGTCAATACAGTCAATAATGTGTTTTGGGGTTGCAGATTGAGAATTGCACTTAGTACATAGTGGGAAAACCTTGCAACCAGATAAAATCGCTTAATAGAATTAAGAAACCGATTCTCGGAGACTGCGTTTTATTGTAATATAAATTCCAGAGGATTCTTCCGATTATAAACATAAGAATCAAAGAACATTAAAACAACATTTAAAATAAATAACAAAATTCACTTATTTTGCAACACATACAACAAACAAATCACAAGCCATACTTCAGAATTGCTAAAAATCATTTATCGCAATTCACAAGGCAAAACAGCCAGACTATCATTCGAAGTCACTTACAACAAATAGTGCAAACTCTATAAATAGATATATTCAATTCCCTAAACTGTACTCTCCACTAATTAAACCACAAAATCTACACAAAGCATATTGAAAAAATGCATGAACTATCCTATTTCATAGCCAGACACATTCCAATATATACAAAAAAGTGTATATATAATACAATTACATCAGTAAGTTTTATTATCTCAATTTTTCTGTACTTTCACTTTCTAGTTCCAATTTAATTCTCTCATTTCATCAGCCATCATACTAAAACATCTTTTTATCTGTTTTATAGGATTCTATTTATCTTTTTGTTTGTTTACTTATCATTTTATTCGTTTTTTGGTTAGTTAGTTTACTATCATTGCTTAGCATCTACATGGTACTTACCATGTACAAGTATATCACTTCTCCAATGTATCTTATATTCATTTTACTGAAAGGTTAGGAAGGAGAAAAACCCGAAAAAGCTCCCACATAAATATATCTAAAGAGACAAGGGTCGCCTCTCCCGTCAAAATACACGTCTGAAACCAGACGCCATCTATTGACCGTCGCCGCAACTAGCGGCCTCAGGTCGATGACAAAGCCACAACACCAGCTTTGGCAAACTGAAAAGCTTCCACCTAGATACCATGGTTTCGGGCTAATGGCCCTCGTAATAGATCTCTTTACTTATCCCAAATACACATAGTACAAACCATGATAATAATGGTGGGAAGTTAGCGACTGTTCTTATTATAAATATACTTCATGTCTACACATGAAAAAGCTCAGTTCGATTTCTGAACTTAAAAATATACCAGAGTCCCGTTTGGATACTTGTACTCATTAGTTTTGTTAGACTTTTTTCTAGAATAAAGAGCCATTAAAATAATTCTTTCTTTAGAAAAAAATCCCAAAGCGGGATTCGATCCCGGATTGTGACTGCCGAAATCAACAGTTTACACTACTGCTCCACCCTTGAATCATATGTTGAAATAGAACACGTCAAACACAATATGCGATCAGGTAAATTTTAAAGAAAAAGGCATATGTTTATAATGTAACTGAAGGTTACTGAAAACTTGCCATCAACTTAGTTGGCTTCTAGATTTATAAAGATATTAAAAACATATTATTAAACGAAAAATAGTACAAAGTGAAATAGTACTTGTGGACAAAGTAGATAAATTAAGATAAATGACATCTCCTGATGGTGAAACTAAAAGTTGCTGATGGCATGTGCTACTATCGGAATAAATATCAACTAATCCTTGATTTTAAATTATTCCAGAATTGGCCAAATACTTTTTCTTGCTGAAAGTTTGCCATCAACTTAGTTGGTTTCTAGATTTATCAAGATATTAAAAAGATATTATTGAGAGAAAATTAGTACAAAGTGGAATTGTACTTGTGGATAAAGTAGATAAATTAAGAAAAAAGGCATCTGTTTATAATGTAAATGAAGGTTACTGAAAGTTTGCCATCAACTTAGTTGGATCCTAGATTTATCAAGATATTTAAAACATTTTATTGAGAGAGAAAATAGTACAAAAGTGAAAATGTACTGAGATCAAATTGATAAATTAAAAAAAGCATCTCCTGATTGAACAATTAAAAATTTCTGATGGCTTGTACTACTGTACTACTGAATTGTACTACTGAATTGGCAAAATACTCATTCTTGATTGATTAAAGACCAGTTTTTGTCGTTGAGGTATATCGTAGTGAGATTTTCTTGATTAATCAAGAATGGGTATTTAACCAATTCTTGGAATAATTAAAAATCAACGATTAGATGATATTTATTCTGACAGATGGCGCAAGCCATCAGCAAACTTTTTTTTTCTTCTTGATTTTATTAAGCGGTACAAAGCAAACAGGTAGCAGGGAAGAGGATAGAGGTTTAGAAAATACTTAAAGATGATTATATTTAAGTCAGAGTATGATTCATCTGGAAAAGGAATTTGAATCTAAATTCACCTAAGATGGAGAAGATTTATCAAGAAAAAGATTCCGTCTAATATTCAGGAATGAAAATAGATCAACGTTCAGTTTTTTTTTTTCTGATAGATGGCGCAGACCATCATCAACGTTCAATTGTAAGATCAGGAGATACCCTTTTATCAATTCTGATTCAGTCTGTTTTCTTCAGTTATAAGACTTTAAAATATACTTAACAATTTATTAACATTTAGATTTTATGATTGTTAACTTAATTACATATACTCTCGTATTTAATATCCTTATAAAGATAACAAACATCTCGAAAGTTACTTCTTAAAGAAATATTATACGTATTTTAAGAGAAACTTTTTAAAATATCGCTAAAATATATTTTATATCAAAAATATCCAATCCTTTCCCTGGAGGTAGTAAAAATAATTTTCTTAAAATCTTGCAAAAAGAAATGGGATAAAATCAACAGAAAGAGAATCAACCACAGTATAGAAGAAACAAATATCAAACTTAAGTATCTTTAGTGAAAGAGAGGAAAGAAGCTTCTCGCCTTAGGTCAAATCTTACCTTTTTTTTATTACAGATCGTATGTAAGGATTTACGCCTTTTCTATAGGGGAGCTCAAGATTAGATTGTGGTACTCAATAAAATACTAATTGTATAGCCTTAGGTTAGATACACTTTTACCCAAAAACTTTTTTATTTAAAAAAATAAATAAATAAAAAACTTACATTCTTTTAGTTCAAAAGGTACTCGTTGTACCTTATTTTCACAGGAGCTAATAACAATAAAAAATAATATGAGAGAAAAATATCTTCAAGTCTAATGATTTGGCTGATAATCTTAAAGAAAAATTTTCTTTTTTATTTATCAGTGAGTTCCCCTTTTTTTCTCCTTTTGTTATCAACGATATTCTATGAACAAGGGCAAAGAAAAAAAGCCCGATATCATCACCACAATAGTTGGATTCTACTTTGTTAGAAAATAATAAATAAATGAGAAAAAAACTCCAATAAAGATTCATCTTTGTGTTGTGTATTGTTAGTTTTATTTAATAGTAATCAAACACACACATATTCCTTATTATTTACAAGAGAAAAAGCTAATAAATCAATAGTCAAAAATCCAATTCTATAGAAAGGGTTTCCCTTCGTTTCCCCTCATATAAATACGACTCTTTTTTTATTATTATCAAATATTTTCGATTCGGCAATTTTAAATTAATAAGTTTTTAGATACGCATTTTTTCCTTATCGATTCTTTTTCCCCTATTCTATTAAAGCATCTGTATAAATTTTCAGAATATACAAAACAACATTCTTTAGAGTTGAAGAAAAAACAGGTAAATTTTAAAAAAGTAATACATATATTTTTCACATATATATATATTAAAAAACGATATATATATATGTTTATATATATTTCAAATTTATATTAAAATTTATTTTTATATGTATTTTTGATATGTTTTGATATTCTTAAATTTTGGGGGACTTTTTAGATTTTATTTAGATTATATTTTAAGAAATGCGTTCTTGGCAATTTTGAAAAAATGTTTGTTATAAAAGAAACTATATCAACGGAAGATAAAATATATTCTAAAATTTTCAATTATATTTATCAACGTTTAGTTGATTTCTGTTCCTCTAGATAGCCATCTGCCTTCTAAAAAGTTCATTTGAACGTGGTCAGGATATGTCTTTTTGATATATATATTGTATATAATCTAAATAGAAAAATATTCTATAATTCAAAATATATTTTCATTCATTGATAAAATTCTACTTGTTTCTTTACCATAGTTTTAGAATACGCCGACTTTTTATACTTGTTGTAAATATGTAGTTATCTAACCTATTTTTGAAATTCACTAATATAGAATTCATTTCATAAATTCTATATAACTGTGAAAAAATGTCTTATTGTAATTTTCTTCAAGTAGTGAATGAGTTTTGCTCCAGGAAACAGGACCACAGCAGTCGGCGATATCCACACTAGTTCCAGACGGAAGCAGGCGAAAGCGCCATCTATTTGCTGAGGTTGTAGATGTTTTGAGGCCCATATACGCGACAATAAATATAAATTATTTAAATTTTTCAAAATATATCGCGAAAACTGCTTCAAATCTTAATAGACTCTTAGTAAATAAAAATTGCTAAAATTGCTTGCCAACTTTTTCGTTAAAAACCCCCATCAAAAATAGTTTATATTTATATATATTACATATATCAATGAATAAGTTTTTAAATGATGCGCACAAAAAATAGATTCAGTAGAGTCTCCAATCAGAGAATGTTGTTGCTGTTGTCGTGTCCAATGAAGAGACTCAGATGTCTCCATGCATCTCTATCACAGCAGTCGTAATGCCCACTATCTTTGGTGTGTAAAGCTGCTGCTCTGGGTCCATGTAAATTTTCTGCAAGGCTGTCGCCATTGCTGGGCATGAGAATATGTGGGTAGGTGTTAGTTATATTTCAGTTAGATACATCATGATTTGGTTTAATATGACAGAGTCTTTAATAATAGAAAACCTCCAGGAGAAACCTGATGCAAACAGGTTTTTAGGCAATGGTTTCTTATTTTAAATTCTAATGTAATTGATATATTCAAATGTTGAATAAACATAATATGACTAAATATGCAAATTTAACAATAGAATTACAAGAGAAGGAATCGCCAGACATCATTTCGAATCAAAGTTTACGGCGATGAGTTTTTTTATTAACAATAAATTGTTTAATTTGCATATTTAGTCATATTATGATTATTCAACATATAATTATGATTATTCAACAATTAATTAACAATAAATAAACTCGTCGCCTTTAGTTTTGATTCCTTCTTCTGTCAAATTACATTGACAAACAATTGCACTTTATCTTATCTCAGTTTTTAGTGGGAATAAAGTTGTTTTTGTTTGTTAGTGAACCAATCTCTCCCGCCTTCTCATTGGACTAATGTGGCCATGTTTGTATATAAGAGGGGGCTATGGTATTGCGAGGAGGCGAGCATGGTGGAGATTTGTGTTGAGACGCTTAAAGTGTTTTCTGCGTGCTTTATCCGTGTCTGGTGATCTTCTCGCATACCTGTGTGACCCCGGTCCGATCCCTACCAACGCTACAATAAAGGATAAGTACTGTTTTGTTTTTATATAGTAAATCGTGAGTTTTTATTTGACTTCCTTTTATTGTTGTTACTATACTCTTAAGTGTACGCTTTTCTGTGTGTTAGATTACTCTTGCTTTAGGCCCTGTTTATTTGCAATTTTGTGTTAACCCGTACAAAGTAACTTTTGTCACTTCCAAAAACAATAGAATTATTGTAACGTTCAAATAGATCAAACTTCGAAGTCGTTTAGAGCATTCACAACTCAGGAACAAAGCAAATTAGCCATTTTGAAATCATGCTACCTGCTCCTATTGATCTGAAGAAACGGTTCATCAAAATAAGAAGCCATTCAAACCTGAAAAGAACTGAAATCTGAAAGAAGGTATTTAGAATAAGAAAAACAATAACAATCTAAGAAATGCTGCTTCTAAGACATCGCTAACTTATGAAGTTAGCTTATTATTCCATCATATTGTGGAAACAAGAAACCATTAAAAAACAGATAAATTTATATAAGAAACCGAAAAAGTACTTAACAATCTTTAAAAGCACTAGCTTTAGAATTTAATCTGAAAAAAAAAAAGGATTTGAAAAGAATCATTTGATGAACAGAACCATTTCAATATTTTCAAATTCTGTTCAGTGATTGTAAAAATTGCTATTTTATATACAATTAATTAACGTAATATATTTATTCATTTTAATATGTGAAGAGTGTAATAAGCAAATTATACATATTTACGCCTATAGGCATAGACGTTTACATAAATTATAGATAATTAATTAAAAATATTGTCAATAAAAATCAATATACCATTAGAAGAGAGAAACACAAAAATAATAGATAAATAAATATTAATATTTGACCGAGCAAACAAAAAGATAAATCTTGACATATTGTCGATGTATACTAACTAACAAGAAACTATTAAAAAGCGCCTCTTTACCATTATTAGCCATTAACCTAACTTAATCACTCGGAATTTATATACACTCCCATTCGATTGGAAGCTTATTTGCATAATTCGGTCAATTTACATAATGAGCCAATATTTCAAATTAAACGTAAAGGTTTGGCGGAGTGTTTGCGGGAGTTGTATTCCATCCCGGTTGTGTGAAGATAATGATGTGTCGGTAGTTATAATAGTGGAATATATTATTATCTTAATAAATATACTTCACTTTATTATAAAATTATTATTTATATATCACTAGAGATAATTATATGTCTCATAGTCGTTATATATAGTGTCGCTTTTATCTTCACCTCATGGTTTCAGAAGGTATATAATATCCAAATAGAGATCCACTCTAAATAATATTTTGTGTAAGAATTCACTCCAGGCTTACCTCAAGCTGATAGGGGTTATTTGTTTCGATATAGCGTCCCTCCAGATTATAGACTTTGCATATAGCTTTACTCCAGGTTATAAACTTTGCATATGGCTTTACTCCATGTGCTAGACTTTGCATATAGCTTCACTCCAGGTTATAAACTTTGCATATGGCTTTACTCCATGTGCTAGACTTTGCATATAGCTTCACTCCAGGTTATAAACTTTGCATATGGCTTTACTCCATGTGCTAGACTTTGCATAAGGTTTCACTCCAGGTGATAGACTTTGCATATGGCTTCACTCCAGGTGATAGACTTTGCATATAGCTTCACTCCAGGTTATAAACTTTGCATATGGCTTTACTCCATGTGCTAAGCTTTGCATATGGCTTCACTCCAGATGATAGACTTTGCATAAGGTTTCACTCCAGATTATAGACTTTGCATATGGCTTCACTCCAGATGATAGACTTTGCATAAGGTTTCACTCCAGATTATAGACTTTGCATATGGCTTCACTCCAGATAATAGACTTTACGTATGGCTTCACTCCATGTATAAATTTTGCCTCTGACTTCACTCCATATTATAGACTTTGCATATGGCTTCACTCCAGATGATATACTTTCCATATGGCTTCACTCTCGAATAAAGACATTCCATAAGGCTTCACTCTAAATGATAGGCTTTGCATATGGATTCACTCCAGATGAGATACTTTGCATATGGCTTCATTCCAGATGATAAACTTTGCATATGGCTTCACTCCAGAGGAAAGTATCTTTACGTCCAACATTTCTCGTAATTAAAGGGGCCGTAGCTGTACAATTAAACTTATCGAGAACGTTTTATTTTTAACTGTGAAAATTCGCATTCTACTTCATTCCAACTGATTTTGGCCTTTCTTGTATTTTTATATCTGTTTAAAATGCTTATATATTCATTTAATTTAGGAAAGGCACAATACTCACGATGCATTTATTTTTAAATATATATATATGCACATTATACACACAGTTTTAGAATCATATTTCCTTAAATTCTAAGTTATATTTTCCCCCTTTATCATAGGGTTCCAATAAATATTTCCTATATTAAATACCTCACACAACTTTTTTATGAATAGATTCGAAATATAGGTCAACTGATATTTATATCAGTGTCTAAATCCATTATACTTATGTAATAACGACCATTTTATTATACTTATTCACATATTGAGGTAAAAATATAATATTAATATCGTATGAATATTTAAAAAGACATTTTATAAGCGTTTATATTTTGTAAGGATAGTTTTTAAAATCGTTAAGAATTCTTTGTAATTCAATTTCCATCTCTCACTAAAAATTGTGACGATTATTTTTGGCAATGTGGTTTTTTTTTTTACATATATCATCAAATATTATCCCTAATTTTGGAAATAGAGCAATCCATAAATAGATCTTTAATTAAAAAGGCATATTGGATCAAAGAAATAATTTATTTACAAATATTCCATTTGGCTGAACGCCAACCTTTTTCAAGGTATAACAGCATACGAGTATTAATACAAAGCAATAACTCGCTAAACAAATTAAAACATTAAGATGCAATTTTTTTTAATATACAATAGACTATCCTATAACGCGAGTTTTTACAACGCGATTTCGTACAACGCGATAAAAAATTGCGACAAATTTATTTATACAACGCGACTTTTCGTATAACGCGTTATAAAATAAAACAATTTACCCTAACAACATTCGCGTTATACAAGTTTTATTTCGTACAACGCGAATTCCTATAACGCGATTTCATACAACACGGAACACATTAATCGCGTTATAGGAGAGTTTACTGTAAGCCATTTTAATTAAGTTATATCTAATGCTAGAATAATTATAAAAAAATGTATCGTATGAAGAAATAGTTTGAATATTTATTTCTAAAAATATATACACAAAGATTCTTTGATTTTAAAATATTTAAATATGACCACATATATAAACTTGTATTTTTTATCTAGAAGAGATTAAATCTATACCTCTAAAAGAAATGATAAATATTATTACATGAACAAGTCAAGAAATATATCTTTATATCAATAGAGTTCATTAAGAAAGCTAGCCTAAGGGTAGAGAGGTCATAAAAAAGAAATGTACTAATTACTGTAATTCCTAGAGGGATAGCTGACCTTTTTTAATTGATAGAATTAATTTTCAGAGAAATTCGTTTTGCTTCCAATATAAACCAAACGCTAAAAAAAGCAGAGCGTAAAATATTTTTCTTTCAAATTTAAAACTAAACTTTTTTGTATTTTATTCTTTTTCTACTTAATTAAGGATAATTATTTTTTAATTACCGGGTTTCTAAAAAAACACTAATGTACTGATACAATTAAATAAATTTATATATTTTTTTAAAAATAAAAATAATAAACTAATTATTTTTCATTTGATAATTAAAGTACAGGTATTAAAAGTTGCAATAATAAGATATTTTTTCTTAATCTTATACATTATGTTTCGTTTGTAATTTTAATTAATGATTTTTATTAGTTTGTTTTATTTTGTGTTTTTGCTTTAGGTAAATTGATATTTTTGAAGTATAGATGAGTATTTTAAATGTTAAATGAAAACCTAAAATATTTAACATTATTATATTGTTTTAAGAATTGTATATAATGTTAGATTAAAATAGGTATATTTATTTTATAATATCTATAATATTATATTTAGATAATAAATAGGCATATATTGAATTGAATCAAAGATTTATTTGCTAATATTTCTGTTGGCTGAACGCCAACCTTTGTCAAGGTTTGCATTTTTGTATACATTTTTATATACAAAATTTCATACAAAATTTTTTTAACATTTTTTTATACAAAAATTTAATGCCTTGACAAATGTTGGCGTTCAGCCAACCGAAATATTGGTAAATAAATCTTTTATTCAATCCAATATATGCCTTTTTATTATGTAAAGATTTAAATATGGATTGCTCTATTTTCAGAACAGTAAAATGATATTGTAGTAAAGTATTTATTATTTTATTAACAGAGTATCATTTTTGATGTTTATATTTTGCTACTCTGTAAACTTCCCTTATTGCTTTTTTTATTATTCATAGTTTGTTCTTGCCTTAAATAAATTGCTGTGTCATTCTGAAGTTTGTCTTTCCTAATTTTCCACGTGGCAATATGTTCAGAACTATTCAACTGGCTTTATTCAAAGAAAAAAATATGTTTAATTAGTTTCTGTTCCTAATTAACTTAAATTACGTACTGCTCAAAAGAAGCAAGCTAAAACATAATAGTGATGGTTTTTAAACACGCTCTCTTCACATTTACAAAATTTAAATTGTTAACTTTTTTTTCCATTTTGGATCTTAAAATGTGAAAATAGCAATATAAACACTATTCTCACTTTTCTCAATAGTTCCAAAAAAAAGAATAACCTTTACCTTCGAAATACAAGTTACGATCAAAAGGTAACCGAACGTTTTAAAAATCAAGAATTAAAACCAAATATATAAAAAAAGATTTATTTTAGAAAAAGCCTAAATAACAAATAAGACTGACAACACTGGTAATAGCGCATGCGTAAATCTCATTGTAGAAAGATAAAGAGTATTTGTTTATCGTTCGCGTCGTATTTGGTGATGGCGGCCTTTAAACAAAGAGCTAACATAAATTTGGTTTTAATATTAATTTAATATTATACTGAGACACATGTGTTAAAGTTATATAAAAGGGCCTACCTGGATCTGTAAAAAAAAAAAAAAGAATATTTTTAAGAAAAAAATTTTTTTTTTTTCTTTACAGATCCAGGTAAGCCCTTTTATATAATCTTAATTAATGGATCGCCTTTTGACTCAAACAAGTGGTAAAGCTGTTAGAGGAAGCGTGTGGAGATGAGAAGAATTAAATGATGGTCAAATGATTTTTGATTGGCATTTTTAAATATTAAACTCACAAGATTCAAATGAAAAACGCCTACAGTAAAATATATAAATTTCAACTCATTTGGCCCATTAACCACAAAGTATTTGTGATCAAAACTCTTATTAAAAGAATTTCCATCCACTTTTCAAAATTTGAAAATATCAAAGCATAAAGAAGTCTACTTTACAATAAGATTAAAGATAACAAATATCACCCAAATTTCATCAAGAAACAGATATACAAGACCCACACATATGTAACTACAAAGAATAGTGAAGTATCAAACATCTACTGTACACTGCCATACATATATGGCCCATACAGAAAGAATTGCCAGAATATAATATATACTAAAGAGACACAATAATAAAACATCCTATTAGACCACTGCAAACCTAAGAGAAATCCTTCGCTATTCCAGCACAGAAAACAATATTTAAAAAGTAATACAATTCTAACATCGTAAATATTGAGGCTGCCTGCCCGGCATTCATATTTCTTGAAAATAAATATTTTTCAAGATATTCTAACATAGTGTGTGTGTGAATCTTATCCCTGTGTATCCTGCCCTGCAACCTACATAGGAGAAACCGGCAAAACTGGAAGAAACAGTGAATCAACACAAAATAGCCTTCCAAAACATGGCCTATTTTCACTTCTAGTGGATCCTGCATTTAAACAGAGCCACATTTTGAAAACGTAAAAATTGTTTCTAAGAATAGTCAGATAGGATAAAGATTCAAGAACATTTTTAGAATGTTGGACATCAAGACATCAACAGTATAAATAAAAAAATTAACATATCTCCCTTATATATATATACAACTAGACGAATGACCCGGGCAACGCCCGTGTTTTACCCGATTGAATGTTTTTATTCAAATACTATTTGTTACAATTATAAATTGGAGCCGTGGATGTCACTCTTGTGAAACGTCCCGCTCCAAACTTTACATGTACATTAGGTCAGCTGGTATTACCCCTCATTTTCACCGCTAGAGGCGCGAGCGAATTGACTTTTTGTAAATATACATAATTATAAAGATAGAAGCTTCTATAGAAGATAATGATCATAATGATGATGCGCGCGCATCCGTGACAGCGATGAGGAATTGAGGAAAGACGGTCGTGACTATATATTAATGACGAATGACCCGGGCAACGCCCGGGTTTTACCCGATTAAATGTTTTTATTCAAATACTATTCGTTACAATTATAAATTGGCGCCGTGGATGTCACACTTGTGAAACGTCCCGCTGCAAACTTTGTGTCTGAGAAGCGATATTTTTATAGAAAGATGATCTGGCTTTTGTTTTCTGCTCGAATGAATGTTTTTCTGTTAGAATTTTGTTCCTACGTACAAAATAATGAACTGGTTTCACCCGTGGTCTCTGCTTTTTGGAATTTTTCCCGATATAATTTTGTATCTGATAATCAAACATGATACAGCAATATCGTCATCATTATTTTCTGACTAAAAATATATAGTTTTAATAATTGATTTATATATATTTTTAAATAGCCTATCGTCTTCCCCGTATTTTTTACCTATGTATGGAAATTTTGGTTTGAATTAGTGAACTACTGCGAATTTGTATACCGGACATACAAACAAACATACAAACAGACAAACATTCATTTTTATATATATAGAGATTTACTCTTCATTGTTGGCTTTTTATATTATATTTACTCTTCATTGTTGGCTTTTTATCTTACATTCACTCTGTTGGCTTTTTATATTACATTTACTCTTCATTGTTGGCTTTTTATCTTACATTCACTCTTCATTGTTGGCTTTTTATATTATATTTACTCTTCATTGTTGGCTTTTTATCTTACATTCAATCTTCAAGGTTGGCTCTTTATATTACATTCACTCTTCATTGTTGGGTTTTTATCTTACATTCACTCTGTTGGCTTTTTATATTACATTTACTCTTCATTGTTGGCTTTTTATCTTACATTCACTCTTCATTGTTGGCTTTTTATATTATATTTACTCTTCATTGTTGGCTTTTTATCTTACATTCATTCTTCATTGTTGGCTTTTTATATTACATTTACTATTCATTGTTGGCTTTTTATCTTACATTCACTCTTCATTGTTGGCTTTATATCTTACATTCATTCTTCATTGTTGGCTTTTTATATTACATTCACTCTTCATTGTTGGCTTTTTATCTTACATTCATTCTTCATTGTTGGCTTTTTATATTACATTTACTCTTCATTGTTGGCTTTTTATCTTACATTCACTCTTCATTGTTGGCTTTTTATATTATATTTACTCTTCATTGTTGGCTTTTTATCTTACATTTATTCTTCATTGTTGGCTTTTTATATTACATTTACTCTTCATTGTTGGCTTTTTATCTTACATTCATTCTTCATTGTTGGCTTTTTATATCATATTTACTCTTCATTGTTGGCTTTTTATCTTACATTCATTCTTCATTGTTGGCTTTTTATATTATATTTACTCTTCATTGTTGGCTTTTTATCTTACATTTATTCTTCATTGTTGGCTTTTTATATTACATTTACTCTTTATTGTTGGCTTTTTATCTTACATTCATTCTTCATTGTTGGCTTTTTATATCATATTTACTCTTCATTGTTGGCTTTTTATCTTACATTCATTCTTCATTGTTGGCTTTTTATATTATACTGATGATGATGCGCGCGCATCCGTGACATGAGGAATTGAGGAATTGATTGACGGTGGAAAGACGGTCGTGACTATATATGTTGATGTTTATACCTATGTAACTTTTAATTTACTTATTGATTTTTATGTTTAAATTGTCAAATAATAATAAAATGTGACAAATATGTATTTTTAGATATTTATTGACTTATAGATATTTGAAAAATTATTCAGAGTTTGTGTAAATACAGTCGCGTGTTGACACCGCGTGTTCAATCAAAACAACTTCAAAAAGAAAAGAGACCCAGAGAAAGATTGGAGAACAGCCTCTAGAAATATTGGATTTTTAAAAGAAAAATAAAATGTTTTATTTTTTTATACTGATTCAAAATAAGATATATTTTAAATAAGATAATATATATTGTAGCAAAGTATTTATTATTTTATTAACAGAGTATGATGTTTTATGTTTATGTTTTGCTACTCTGTAAACTTCCCTCATTGCATATTATTTGTTTATCATTCACAGTTTGTTCTTGCCTTAAATAAATTGCTGTGTCATCCTGAAGTTTGTCTTTCCTAATTTTCCACGTGGCAATATAATATGAATTATATATTTCTAAAAAAAAACGTATTACTAATTTTATCGGCGGATGGCAATTGAGAATATAATATATTTGCTAAATATTCATCTATATTTTAAAGAGGCATATTCGATCGCTTAAATTAGCATTTTAGAGGGTAGAAAGAGAACGGCATATGTATAATTCTTTACTAATAATTATTTGAATTGGCTCAGTAGAAGAGTTTCCACAATACTCGAAATCTTTAAAATTACAAAATGATTTCTCACAATGATTTATTTTATTACAAAACGCTAGCTTTCAAGCGATAATCGCTCTTCAACGGACTTAATAAAACAATATCGACTTTATGTTACAATAAATATTTACAAAAACATACATTGTGAGAAAATATTTTGTAATTTTAAAACTTTTTTCACAATTTTATCATGAATAGAGAACTCGAAATCTTGTCATCTTGATTGCTTTTATAATGTAATAAATAAATTCTGTTGCAAAGTAGTAAAATATTTCATATAGAATATCTTAAATTTACCAAGTATTTTCTAAAACCGAGATGTGGCTACAAAATAACGAGATTGATGTTTCTACAGAAGAACTGCACATACGACAAAGACCAACAGCTGTTTAAAGTCTTATCTTTCGATGGCCATCTCTCTGTAAACATCAATCTAGCCGTGACCTTTGTTTGTAAGATATCTCTGTTTATAATTGCTGGAAAAAGAATAAGCGTTTTAATAGAGAAAGGAATTGTCATGAAATTTTGTATATAAAACTTAAGATAACAGCTACTCAAACCTAATTTTTATTGAAATAAGTAAACTCATAGACAAAATTTTAAGGAAGTAGAAAATCTTTGAATTGTCGGTTTTTGAAGGCAATTTTGTACACAATTTGGTTATCTCCTGTATCTTCAATAAAGGTCACTGTGTGTTAAATATATTTTAGAGTTATTGTCTGTATCCTGATATATATGCTGAAAGATACAACTTCCATAAGTTTGGCCATGAGTGTATCTTTCAAAGTTATTGTCTGAATCCCGATATACATGCTGAAAGGTACAACTTCCTTAAGTTTTATCCATGAGTATATCTTTCAAAAAGAATATTTATCATTTTAGCTGGTTTTTGAGTGACTTAAGCCTTTCCAAGATGGCCAGGAGGCGTTGAAGATGTTGCAGTGATTCGAGTCACCTTTCCATGTCAAAAACGGATAAAATATTTTTAAAATCAGTAATTTGATCCTTTCTGACTTACAGTTAACTATTCGTCATATTGCTTAAACTTTTGGAATTGAGAAAAAATGTATTGAGCGCAAAATTTATATAGCAATTTTAACATTCAAATAGTGTATGCTAAAATGGTACTTAAAATTGTAACACACAAGAAAAGAAGTTTTTTCCAATCTTTGTATTGATGCTTTAAATGGCATCTTATATTATTATTAAAACTTATTAGAAAGAGTAATTAGTGTGATGAATCTTTTTCTTTACTTCTGATATATAGAAAAGGCGTCATCCAATTCATCAGAAGGATCTACCTTTGCCGAGAGCTAAAAGAATCTTGAAAGAGCAAGCCAAAAATTAAAGTGTTGATGATGTTCTTGAAGGTTAAACTCTTAATCAACAATACAGTCATGAGGTCTTTGGTCAATTCCATGAAATAATAAGACAAAAACGTTTAAAAACAAGTCACGAGATCTTCTTCTCGTCAATGCATCATCGCATACTTCATTGTCAAATTTCAGGCCAAGTAGAAATTCCCAGTGTTAGACCATACGCCTTCTTCTTATTCTTCTTTCTTATCTCCACTCAATCATATTATATTAGGGTATCAAGTTGTGACCCTTGATGGTGTCTGTTTGACAACCATACGCCTTATTCTCCCTGCCTTGATACCATTACACTTTCATCTATTTATGAAAATTCAGATATGCATTTAAAAAACAATATTTCATATCGTTGAAGCTATGAAAAAAGATCGACACGCTTTAAGAAGCTCACAGATATCTTTTAGTACTCTTTTGAACATAGAAAATGCATATAAAGCATTTTAGATATAGAGGAGGAGTGATGTTAAATTGGATCATTACTAAATGTATCTATAATTTAAAATAAATGTTTGTTCATTATTATAGTTATTTTATATAATCACATAATGAATATTTCAATAAAGTAATTAATTAAAAACGCTGTATATTTTATGCATATATTCTTTATTAAAACTATTATTAAATTTTAAAATATATTATAGTTATACAAATAATATTTATTCAAAATATTATTTAGCATTTATTCAAAAAACAATTATATGTATTCAGCCTTTAAAATTATATAATCACACAAACTTAATTTTTAAAATATTTTAACTCTATATATATATATATTATATAAGTATTTTTCATTTCGTGACAATGATTTATTTTAATATATAATTGTATACTTATTTGAAAAAATACTTTTCGACGCAAACTTTTCAAATATTTGATACAGTTTAACGATACATATTCGAATTTATTTTGAAAGCAAAAGAGTATTTTAAATTCAGACCAGACGAAGAAACTCCGTCTGTTTTCATTGTTAATCTTTATCTGACGTGATTAGGCCCAAGTCCTAACGTAAACAGCTCTTGTAGAAAGAAATGGCTAATCCCAAATAAATATTACTCTGGAAGGATTTTAGATGAAATACGTTCTTAAGCTTTCTACAAACACTTAAAAATATTTATTCTATTTTTTTATAAAAATAATATACTTTTTTTAGTGCGCTTCTCTCTCTCCTAAAAAAATAATATTAAAGAATATATAATTTCAACATTCTATTAATTTTTTTTTATTCTAAGTAGATATTTGAAAAAGAAAATTATAAAAGTTATATCAATTTTTTTTTATTGATTTTGGTAGTAGGTTTTTTTGTCATCATAATTTAGAATATTATATATAGAGAGAGGGTTGAGAAAGAATATAGAATATATTGTAAAATGATTTATCTCTTTTATAATATATAGATTTGTAAATTTTGGAGATATATTTTTTTATTTCGAAGTTTCATATTGTATAATATCTACAAAACTGAAAGCATAGAAGAAATGACCCACTACATCTCTGAATGCACTATTGTTAACGAGGAACGGAATAAGATCTTAAAGAATATTATCCAAGTCTACATGAACCCAGTTCAGCTAATCAGAATAATGTCTGATGAAAAATATATAGCGATAGAATTGTTCACCTTTCATAAAGCCTTAAAGAACAAGGTAAACTCTAAGAACTAAAATTACAGAACAATTTCCATTCATATTTAATTTGTATAGTTATGTTGAATACTTTGATTTCCTTTTCCCTTCTCTCCTTTGTTTATGTTTTTCCCCCTTTCTTCATGAAAGTGATGTATGGCGAGTCCTTACAGGGTAGAAATGTCCTAATAAAGCAGTTGTTGTTGTATATTGATACATTTGATACATGTGTAAATTAACTATTTCGTATATACCAGTAACCTGGGTTCATATATCAATTACGGGGAAATATTTACTCTCTTTTTTATCTAATACCTTTATATTCAAATATAAATGAAAAGGATAACAGTAGAAATAAAATATTACGTGAAATACGCTCTCCTTAAAGGAATGACAATATATCCAGATAGCACAAGAACCTATAGGACATGTAACAGCTGTCCTGGTGTGGAACTAACACCTACCCACATATTCTCATGTCAAGCAATGGCCGCAGCCTTGCAGAAAATTGACAGGTACCTAGAACAGCAGCTTTACACACCCAAGATAGAGAAAATTGCGACTGCTGTAATAGAGATGCATGGAGACATCTGAGGTTCTTCATTGGACACGACAACAACAACAACAGAAAATTGACATGGACCCAGAACAGCAACTTTGCACACCCAAGATAGAGGACATGCAACTGCTTTAATAGAGATGCATGGAGACATCCGAGATTCTTCATTGGACACAACAACAACAACAACAGAAATTTGACATGGACCCAGAACAGCAGCTTTACACACCCAAGATAGTGGACATGCAACTTCTGTGATAGAGATGCATGGAGATATCAGAGGCTCTTCATTAAACACGACAACAACAAAAACGCTCCCCTTATAAAACGCCATATATTTGTTAAATTTATAAATATATTACGAATATTATTATTTAATATCAATATACATATTTGATTTCAACAGAAAAATTCTCAAAATTTAAAATTATAAATATTTAAACATAAATACAAAAAGTAAAACTTATATAGAATATTTGAATAAAGTCTTATTTGATATGATAAAAATTTCTTATCTATAACCCTCCATATAAATATTTATATGTTCTGTTCATAATATATAGGTTTTGCACTTTTAAGACAACATTTTTCATTATAATAACATTTTACTCTTTAATAATATTTTTCATTTTTATTACAACTTTTTGCGTTGATTTTTAATAAATATCTCCGATTTTAACAATTAAATTATTAATTTTAAAAGTTTTATTATAGAATTATTTTATTTTATTTGACATATTTCAAACCTTTTATATTCGTTTAATCAAGCATGTCAGAAATAATGCATTTCATATTTTTCTCAAGTAAAGTTAATTGCTGTTTAATATATATGGCGTTGATTTTTTTTCTATATTCCTGCTAGAAGCTTAAACTTCAAAATATTTTTTTTAATTTGAATGAAAATATCACGCAGGATGTATATGTCATAGCTAGTATAGACTCATGTAAATATTTTCATTTCCAATTCATATTAAGGATTTAAACAAAAAAGATTTGTAATATTATCTAGTATGTATAATATACATATTTGTGGTGATGCGCTGCCTGAAGTATAGGAGCTCCATTTATGCTTCCTATGGTGAATCTGTATAAGACCGATGGTCTTAATAAAGCTGTGTTGTTGTATATATATATATGGGGGTCGGTGGAAGGAAGGTCTAAACCCGTAGGTTTTCGACCGCTAGGACCCTGGTTCGATTCCCGCATTAGGCACTTTTTTCTGATTTAAAAAAATTGTCACATTCACCCTAAAAAAACGATTTGAAAAATAATTATGAAAATAGCTATAGCTTAAATTAAGAAGCATCTTGTAGTGGGAATATAAGAAAAAGCAACGCCACGTTGAACAGTGATTTAGTTGAGAAAAATCTTAAGTGTATTATTTCTATTGCTTTGTTTAAACCGCGTATCTAAAGGTTAATGACGGACAAATTTTAATTCAATAAAATTATATCTGATGAATCAAAATATATTTATAGCAGAATTGTTGAAATTTCAAACAAATCTACACATATCGATTAAAAGAAAATTTTGTTATAGTGTGAAAAATATTGCCATTAAATTTTAAAAGTACAAATTTTATATTAAACATATTATTTTATAATAAGCAATATCAGTGTAAATTTATATTTAATAACAATTTTAGAAAATCATTTGATGTTTTATATATATACCATGGTATATAAATATATATATAGAATAATATAATTGGGAAGATAAATTTAATAATACGTATTTTCGCTCATCATTGCAAAAATAGTTTATAAATTATAAATTAATTGATTTTAGTGAAAAAAATTGTTGTATGTTAAAATAAATTATAAAATATATTTTGGTAAATATTATCTTAATTCGTTTTGAAGAATATTTTTTTCCGGGCATGTGAAATAATAGATGAAAAATCGCAGAAGAAAGGAAAGCCAATTCTCGCTGTAAGAGAATAAATCTGTGATTCAGTCATCCACCTCATCTTCATTACCTCGGGCGTTTAATTTGAATAAAATCGTCATTATGGAGAGAAATAGCTGCGGTTAATACGACGGGGCACACTGGCCAACTAATTCACAGAAGGATTAAGGGATGCAGCCGTTTCTCTCGGGAACGGGATGTCGCCCAGGCTAATCGCCAAGATTGAGGCTCTATCCATGATCCAATCATTTCGTGGGGAAATCCTGGCTGATATATATTCTCCTCTAGTATAATAGGAAAGGTCAAAAATATTTTTAAAATATATCTCTGAATAATCTTTTCACAGATAAGATTATAAATGAAGAGATGTAGCGCTGAGTGGATTTCATTTTAAATAAACACTTTGAAATTCTATTAAAATTTCGTATAATGTGTACTTATAAAATAATTTCTCACAAATCATTTTAAAAATGATTGAATAAAAAAAGCAATATGTTGATTATGAAACACTTTCAAAATATTTTCTCATTTTGACCACTATTCTTCTTCGCTTTAAAATTAGTTTAAAATAAATTTGACCACTAACCCAATTTATAAATGCCGTCTCTAATGATTATCACAAAGCAAAAACGCGCCATCTATGCATATAAATAAAAAAATTTAAAATCACGAATGTTTCTTTTATACATAATACAAACTTCTACTGTCCTTACTTCGATGAAAAATATATTGGAAGGGCTTGGCTCATCAGTGGTGTCGGTGTAGAAGTTTGTATTATGTATAAAATAAATATTCGTGCTTTCAAATTATTTCATTCTAATGATTATTTTTACGTTTATGGATATTTTTTAATTAATAGAAAAGATTTTAAATGATTTTTAAAACAGCAGTAGCAAATAATCGCTTCCAAACTTTTTTATTTACAAATATTTCCTATTAATTCATTATCTTTCTTTTATAACATAAATTTCGGAGCTGCTTCTTTCACAGGATGTTTGCCATTCAATACGAAGCTTTAGATAGATGTTTTAAAACTAGACAACATCGTTCAGGTCTGTTCGCAGAAGTTCTAGAGATGTGTGTGTGATTACTTCTATTAAAAATATATATATATATATGAAATATTAATAGCATTTTTCACTTTTCAATCAGAATTTCAGGAACGAGAGCAGCTTTGGTTAATTTATAGACCGTTCTCTCTTTCTGAAAGTGTTTCGGGATGTTGGCCCTCGTTAGCGTGGTGAAGGTTGTACCTCAAAGTATATATATGTAACGTTTCTATGATGATCTGTACACGCCAATATTCAGATGCAATTGTTTTGCGTATAATAGAAAATAGAACAATCAACCGTCTGACTAACTAACTTTATTTCAATCACGCGCCTTTTATATAGTTACATATATTTGCATAATTCCTGACAGTGTAAAAATTTACATCTATTAATAATTTATAAGCAGAATGTGACAAACCCCCCTACTAAAAAAATAATTTTCAGATTTGATTGATTTGACAAGAAGGCATATCCTGACCATGAGCACATTTCTTTTTAGGTGGCAGAGCGTCATCTAATGGAACAGAATTCAACTAAACGTTGATTTAGCCTTCTCCCTGTTATTTGGCCAACCAATTTTTTTGATAATCAAGAAAATCCATCCACGAACGCGTCAAGGTGGAGCAGGCTGTACCACTGCGATTAAAATATTATTTTGGTCCCAGAGGCTTCTTGAGATTCTATATATATGTGGTAATTTTGGATATAAATATCATGTGAGCTAGAGTTACCCAGTAATATTCGAATAAGGAAACTAGATATTTGGGAAAAGAGATTTTGTTTAAGAAATAAACAATATTTCGCGAAAGAGAAACTAAATAAGTTTCTTTTTTTTTTGCTTATCCCTAGTACACGTAGTACAGGCCATGATAATCATGGTGGGTAGAAGTTGGCGACTACTTTTACTGTAAGTGCACCACATGTCTACGCATGTGAAAAGCAGTTCGACTTTGCACTTACAAATATGCCAGAGCCCCGTTTGTCTACTTGCACTCGCTGTTAGGGTTGAACTTTTGCAAGAATCGGGGGCCATTGGACCATATTTTTATCAGAAAAAAAAGTGCCCAATGAAGGAATCGAACCCGGGCCCTAGCGGTCAAAAACCAACGGTTTAGACCATCTTTCCACCGATCCCCCTAAATAAGTTTCTTCATCAAAAGACTTCTCGAAATGTGAAGAGCGTTTGTCGCGTGTTGTAAAGGTAAATATAAGGTGATGCCGAATTCATTTTTAATTCTTTTCGAGGTGCAAATTATTTCCTAAGTAATATATCAACCCAATATATGGTTCATATGTATAGGAAAATATATGGATATTAGTTAATATTCTTTATTTTATATATTCATTACATTATAGATAGGTCTCCTATATATGTAAATATAATATATTTTATCTCAGAAGATTATATTGATTTAAAAGTCTACAATAATATATATGCTAATTTAATTTTTTAATTCAAACATATATATATTACTTTCTCACAAAAAAAACATAATCCTTCCAAAATCTGAATTAATATAATTCTGAATTTTCTTTATACTTAAAAGAAAAATTTTCAAAGAGTTTTATGCACTATTGATTAATGCTATATCACAGAAATGTATTTATTAAATAGCAAAATAATTCTCAGAAGAATTTTTCAATTAGGAATTTTATCAAAGAAAAAATTTTAAAAAATGAAATATTTTATGTAAATATCATATTTCCGATTCAATTTAGAAAATCTATATTGGAAGAATATTTAGTTAAAAGAAATCTTTCTTTATATATGTATTTGGATAAAATTTGTGAAATAAATTATATTTGGTAATAAGTTTTTTTTTTTTTACTAATATTTTTTTCTGTGAAATACAATATGAGGATAGATATGGTTATCTATTTCTTTTTGGTATTGAAGAAAATTAAATGGAAATCTCTTTTTATTGGATTAATTTACCTTTTATATATATCCTTATATCTATAAAAATGAAATGCGAAATCGATGTTTGTTATCGCTTCACGCAAAATCTACTGACTCAATCATTATGGAATTTCGCATGTAGGTAGCTGAAGATTTCGTTTAACATATAGGCTATTCAAAAAACTAAAAAAGTTAATGTGCTTTTTTTAAAAAATAAAAAACCAAAAAGCGTTAGTTCCAGCCTTTTACCGCTTGGGCGCAGCACTGGTCGCGACGATAAATGAATTTGATTGGTTAATAATTAACACGTGGTTTGTTTACACGATGAATGTTAGTTTGTTCACACGATGAATGTTTTTAAAAGGTAAGATTATCAAATCGCCGTGAAACTTTAGGAAGTTATTTACTATACCACTGGGAAGATTTCTGGTTTGAATTTGATTTGAAATGAATATTCTTTGTAGTTTTATTTGCAAATTTTCTACTTTCACTCGCAAGCAGCGCCTCTAGCGGCGTCTGGTGAAATCCTTATATCTATAAAAAAGAAATGCGAAATCGATGTTTGTTATCGCTTCACGCAAAATCTACTGACTCAATCATTATGGAATTTCGCATGTAGGTAGCTGAAGATTTCGTTTAACATATAGGCTATTCAAAAAACTAAAAAAGTTAATGAGCTTTTTTTTTTAAATAAAAAACCAAAAAGCGTTAGTTCCAGCCTTTTACTGCTTGGGCGCAGCACTGGTCGCAACGATAAATGAATTTGATTGGTTAATAATTAACACGTGGTTTGTTTACACGATGAATGTTAGTTCGTTCACACGATGAATGTTTTTAAAAGGTAAGATTATCCAATCGCCGTGAAACTTTAGGAAGTTATTTACTATACTACTGGGAAGATTTCTGGTTTGAATTTGATTTGAAATAAATATTTTTTGCAATTTTATTTGCAAATTTTCTACTTTCACTGGCAAGCAGCGCCTCTAGCGGCATCTGGTGAAATTATATTTATAAATTGTAACAATGCTTAAAATGTTTTCCAAGTATAATAAATTTAATTTGAGAATTTAGTAATATAATATTCCAATGACGTAAAAAATACTTGGCATTTCAATATTAATATATATTTAAAGAAAAAATTGTAACGTTTTTGTGTTAAATGTTAAAATGTAATGTTAAAATATATTTTTATATTGTTAATTTTATTTGCTGTTGTTTTATAAAAATGATGATGCAACTTTAATTGTTGTTGTGAAAATATCTTTATTCACGGAGCTGCTAACCATAATAAATGATTTTTGAGCCCATAATTGTTGTTGTTTATTATCGTTTGTTTATATAAAAAAAAATACATTGTATGTGATGATGATAAAAAATGAATTTTTAAATTAATATATATAATTCATTGAGAAAAAAAGAAATAATTAATTATCAAATTCACAAAAGTGACAATATCTTATTTAAAATATAATAAATATTTTCAAAAAATTATGTGTTTCAAAAATATATTTAAACGCATATAACAATATTTATATTTATATACGTTTATAAATCAATATATAGGTGGATTGGATGTTTTCTAGAATCGTTTTAACAAATGTTCGTTAGGCAAACTTTTACTCGGATAAAAACTGTGCGAAGCCGGGTACATTCGCTAAATACAGTTATTTACAAATTTTCGTTTGTGGCAAGATACTATTCCTTCAACTTCAAATTACCGAGTGGACCAATTAATACTGATTTTTTTCAACTTATCGAGTATTTTTCAAGGGACCGGGAAAAAATTATCGAGAGTGTAGACAAGTATAGATTCAGTAGGGATTGAATGTTTGCTAGAATCGTTTTAACAAATGTTTGTTAAGCAAACCTTTACTCGGGTAAAAATCGGGCGAAGCCGGGAACATGTTTGTCGGCTATGCAAGCCCTCAATATGTAACTAATCTCGCTGAAATTTGAACAGGACAGAGAGTTAAATCTGGAAGAGTTTTTTGTCGCACTTTAACCAAGAAAAAATATATTTAACCAAGTATTGAGCAACAATATTTTTTTAGTCAGAAATGATGATGACAATATTGCCGTATCATGCTTGATTGCATTAAAAATTCTTTTGGAGAATATTCACTAAAGCAGACCACGGGCGAAGCCATATAATGATTAATAGTAGGCAGGAACAAAATTCTACCAGTGAAACATTTACTCGAGCAGAAGACACACGAAGCCAGGTCATCTCTATATATAAAATATCGTTTATCGGCCTTTTGGCTAAGATCATGTAGTATATCTCTAGATATTTTTATTTATGTATATCTTTTTAAAAATCTATTCAGTAGAGAGTGGATATGTTTGCTCGAAAAATAAATTTGATATATTATATAAATATATGACGTAACGAATATAATTATCATTATTATCATAATATTCTGTGTGTTCCAGAATATTATTATCAATAATATTCGTTAGGCAAACTTTCACTCGGATAAAACCCGGGCGAAGCCGGGTACACATCCGCTAGTATATATATATATATATATATATATATATGGTGTTCACGATATTTGTGTTTAAGGACTGAATACACCAGGTGTTTTATGTGGAATATTTGTAGACATGTAAAATCAAGGCAAAAGGAAATGTAATATGTGTTATACTAGAGAAAATATCTATTTTACGTGCCATATTATTTAACTCTTTTAATTGATCTAAAGAGACATGGGTCGCCTCTCCCGTCAAAATAGACGTCTAAAACCAGACGCCATCTATTGACCGTCGCCGCAACTAGCGGCCTCGGGTCGGTGACAAAGCTGGTGTTGTGGCTTTGTCACCGACCCGAGGCCGCTAGTTGCGGCGACGGTCAATAGATGGCGTCTGGTGTTAGACGTCTATTTTGACGGGAGAGGCGGCCCTTGTCTCTTTAGATCAATTTCCTCCCGGCAAAATTTCCATCTTTTAATTGAGTATAATCGTTTTTAAAATACATAAGAAATCTCAAAATTTCGTTTGAAAATGTTATCAAAATGTAAAAGGTTTTTATTACAAGTTTTTCCCACAAATTTAAATAGTATTTTCAGAAATTAAAAAAAAATTCCAGAAATTTTTTTAAATGTTTACAAAACATAACAGACTGTTCAAAAAATACTAACGGAATGTTACAAAAATAAGATATTTTCATTTAAAAAAAAAAAGAATGTTTCCAAAAATATGAAAAAATATATATTTAAAATTGCTTTTTAAAATGATCAAATGAAATTTTTGAAATTTTACATTTTGTTAAGCACTGTTTGTTTAAATCATTTTAACGCTAAATATTTGATTCTGTTTATTTTCAAATATTCATAGTAACTATTACAGTACATCATGTATAAGAGAAAATAATCATCTAATTCATAATATTGTATCATTATAATAGGCATAAAACATTTTTCAAAGCTTAGAAAATATGCAAAAGCTTGAGTTGTTGTTGTCGTGTCCAAAGAAGAGTCTTAGATGTTTCCATGCATCTCTATCACAGCAGCAGCAATGTCCACTATCTTTGCTCTCCATTGGAAAATGGGTGCCGCTGCGACGTTAGTCACCTTGGAAACGAACCAGAATTTGGTCAAATATTCCAAGGATCCAGGGGGACCCCCCCCCCCCCCCCAAAAAAAAAGCTTGAGTATATAGGCTATTATATTATTGTAGCGAGTAAATATTATTATTTTTTTAACAGAATATCATTTTTTATGTTTATATTTTGCTACTCTGTAAACTTCCCTCATTGCATATATTTTGTTTACCATTCGTACTTTGTTCTTGCCTTAAATAAATTGCTGTCTCATCCTGAATTTTGTCTTTCCTAATTTTCTACGTGGCAATATCTTTTAGATGACTCCTATTGAGAAATTCTGTTAAACAATGAAATCTCATTCAAATAATACAAAGTGATCCACAGACAAAACATACAATCATATATGTTGTTTTTATTAATTTAAAGATATTCATCGCTGTTTGAATGATTCACAAGATAGCCAGTAATTTTTCTTTTGTAGATGAATTTTTAATATAAGGCGATATTTAGTCCAAAACTTCTTTCCTTTAAGTATTTTATTTTAGAAAATGTATTGTTTTCATCTATGAATATATTTATAATATTATAATATCGTAAATATTATAATAAATAAATACATTTAGATAAATATTCTTCTAAAATTCCAAAAATAATTATCTAAAAATATATATATATTTTTTAAATCGTTTCTAACTTTATTTTTAAAACATTCCGTTTTTTTTCAAACAATATCTATCTTTAATAGTAACTTTCTTTTAATTTCTGAACCATTATATATATATGTAATACGATGCAATTGTTATTACACTATAATATTTGATGTATTACACTGTTGTAGAATCCTGTCGATTTAACCGTTCTGTGGCAATATCGTTGTGGAATTTCTTGTTGTTCGATTTGAATGGTGAGGATTGGTTGAAGCGCAGTCGTTGAGTGGTAAGTGAAGCACACAGTTAGGAATAATCAGGACACGTGATTGGGTTTGAAAATAAAAGGCAACTGGATTGGAGGAAAGAAAGCTTGAGAAGAGCTGAGCGATTTGACTTATTAATTAGTTGATCACATGGCGGTGATTGTACTTAGCTACGGGATGAGCAGAGGGGGAGAGGTCCAGAGCCGATGTCACCTCCTTGGGAGCCAAAGCGTAACTGCCCATTCTTGCTTTCCGATTTAACACCAAGACTCAGTTTCTCTCTGATTGGTTGAGAGATGATCACCTGATCTTTCCCTATTGGTTGACCTATTTAGATGCTATCTTCTGATTGGCCGGCGGCTTCCTTTGGTGTTAGTTACGCCCGGCCGGGGTCAGGAAGTGTCGTGTTTGTTTGACGCTTATAACTTCGACGGATATTAGATACGTCCTGTCTTTGCCGGAAATATTGGGTGTTAGCTTTAACATTTATAACTTCTGGTCACTAGATACGTCCTGTTTTGCCAGGAAGTGTTGGTTTAAACTTAGCTCGCAGGGTCCCCGGGGTCAGAAGGTTAACTGCGGCGTTATTAATAAATATGTTCTCCTCTAGATCTTACTTCCTATGCCTTTTGTTACTTTCTTTCCTCCAGTTACCTTATTCTTTTATTAAATCTTTGAAAATCATACATGGTACATACATAGTGGGTCGGGGTTGCATTTAATTATATACAAATTATGACAGATGCGCCCCCTACATGTGAAGAATTCAAGAAGGGGTTAGCCTGAGAGAATTCTGTAAAGTGAAAAATAATTTTGTGGGAAAATTAGTTGTGGGTATTGAGGGGCTATATACAAGCATTGCTGGTGACATAAAAGTAAGATAGAATGGTGTTGATGATATAGGTTGAGTATAATTAATAGAAATCAAAAATTTTTAATTGTAAGAAATCAATGAATGCTATGGTACATAGTGGGCTAAAAAAGGAAAATGTGCCTAAACGAATTCTACTCGATATAAGAAAGAAGATCGAGGGAGTTCTATTAAGGTTTTTGAAATCAAAATAAAAACAATATAAAAATAGTTGAATGAAATCAAAATTGAATGTTTTTGGTTGAAAAAGAAAAATTATTTTGTTGCATGGTGATAAGGGAAAATGCCTAGTTACTTTTTTTGCTCGAATTTGGAAAAGAATTCGAGGGAATTTCATAAGGTCTTTTGAAATCAAAATAAAATAAAATAAAAGTTTTTTGAGCGAAATCAAAGTTGAGTGCTTGGTTGAATGGTGAGAAAAAAAAAGGAAAAATGCCTAATTACTTTTTTGCTCGAATTTAATTTTATTAGGGCTTTTGGGAAATCAAAAAATAATTAAAAATAAAAAGTTGGAGGAAATCAAAAATAATATAAAAGTTGGGAGAAATCAAAGTAAATGCTTGGTTGCATGGTGGAAAAAAGGATAGAGAAAAAAAGGAATGTTTTTGTAAATAAAAATGAAATATAATATCCAATTTTGAAAGAAAACCAATGAGTTTTCGTTGATTGAAAACTATGATAACATAATTGAGTGGTAAATATATGATAATTAATGATTAAAATTTATAATAAGTTGAATAAATTGATAAATTGATTAAATATTTACATTTTTAATTGAGAGAAAATAATGAAAATGATTAATATGAAAAATAAGGTGTATTGGTTTGAACCCTTTGGTATCTACATGCCCTATAAATTTCTTGTCTTTGTGTGTATTGTGAAAAATGTTAGTAGTTTTTGGTGTAAGAAATGTGTGTGTGAATTCTATGTGTTGTCGAGATCCTAAGGTCTGTGGTATTTATGTGTAGATGGAAGGTGTAGCGTTTTTTTGAAAGTTTGTAAAGTATTTGATCAATTATGATGGGAGTATGACTCTTTTAAATGTGTGTGACGTCTTGTACCTTTTTTAGATTTCCGAGTGACAGTTGAATTGACTACACTGTAAAAATCGATATGTAGTTCGAATTGGGATCCAAAACTGGCGATATATAGAGAGAAATCTGCGCGGGGAACGGTGATCTAAATTTACGTGTTGGTAGAAGAGGGGTCCGAAGTAATTGGAGATCGGAAACGAGGCGTGCGGGGGAGCGGTGACCTAATTTGGATGAGCGGGGCCCTGTAATGAGACGTCGGAAGCGGGACGTGTCGGGGACGCGAGGTCCAGTCTAAACTTATCCACCCACTATTTGCACGTAATTGGAGTCATGGAGTGGGGGAACTACGTTTCCTGTCCGCCTATTTATTTTTGGTGCGGCTCAGATCTTGTTTTTTATAATTGAATCTTTTACTTTTGGCATTGGTTGCGTTGCGTGTGTGATATGTTTGGTGTACGAAATTTTGTTTTGTTTGTGGGTTTTACTTGTTTGACGATGTCTTGTGTCATGTGTTATGGTCTGCCAATACATTGTGAAGAGATAAGTTGGTGTAAGTTCGACGTTATTTGTATTTTGAAAAGCCGGATGTTGTATCCATTTATTAAATCGAATGGTCGTCGTGACTTTAGAAAAAAAGCTATTCAGTGATATTAGAGTGGAATTGAGTGAAAATGAGGCTTACGACGTGAACACGTGTTGGGTGGAGACGTGTCACAGGTGTGTTGAAAGGCGTCTGTGGCCTGAAGTGAAAAGGTTTGTGGGATGACCTGTGACACGAATCGAAAAAAAAAAAATTGTGAATGAAAAGGTGTCACGCGAAATCCTTGTTTGTACAAAATTTAACCTGTTCTCACTATGAACAACAAATTTATTAAAGTCATATATCGAAATTTCTATTGTTAGTGTATATGGCATCTTTTAAGGTGAACATTTTTTTTAGTGTTTTGCGTAGACGAGAAGATTGTTACTAACGACGGTGCATGCGTTTGTTGGTGGTTGTCGTCTTTTGGCGCGCGTGTTGCGTTTGTTGTGCGGATTGTGCGTGTTTGTTGTGTGGATTGTGCGTGTTTGTCGCGTGGTGACGTATGGGTGCGTGTATGTTGTGAGGTATATTTGCGTAATTATGGTGTGGCGAAGTGTGGTCATGTGTGAATTTTGTGTGGTAAGTGGGTGAGCTGTGTCGGTGTACGGACACTTGTTTGGGCATTATTGGAGTTGTAGATTGAAGTCGTGGTGGCTTTATATGTGGTGGGCATAAAGTATTGGCAATTGGGTTGAGTGAAAAGTTGCGTGGTGTGAGATTAGAATGGTGGCATGTAAATATTGGAGGTTTGGGCAATGAATGCAGGCAAGGGTTTCCATGTGTGAAAGCTTTGTGTGCTGTACGAGTCCTTTGGGACAGGTTTTGGTCTAGCCCGTGCTTGCATTCATTTGGTACATGTTTAGATACATTGTTAAAGGGGTAGGTAGGATTAGCTATGAGTCCAAAGTCAATTTCTTGACGCCATAGGGTGGGTGCCTACCTCAGTTCAACAGGTCTCCTCTGGAACGTCTTGGTTTGGGATGGTTGGCTTGGCTCGGGACTGCTCGCACCGTCCGCGAAATTGAAGTGAAGTCCGGTACTGGAAGATCATTTTGGGATTGTTTGGGTTGTCCCGGATCGCGTGGATTGGTTTCGGGGACTGTGTACGGCATGGCGGTGGATGACTCCTCGGTGGTCGGTGTCCGGCCTTGGTGACACTCGCCTGGGGTTGGCGGGGGTTGTGTCCGTCGTCCTCCCCGGGGAATGGCGCTCCGGAATTCCGTCTCACTTTGTGGGGCGTTGACACGTCGGATGGCCACGGTCATTTGCCATATGATGGCCGCTAGAAGGCGCCTGGTCGCCTCTCTTCTTGTCCGCTTCTTTTCCGCTGGTTTTGTCATTGCCTTTTGATTTGCTGGTGTCTGGGCTAATTTCCATCTTGATCCTGATTAAGCTCCATAATCTTTATCCTGTCGACTCTGTGTAATATGATGATGTTGTTATTACACTATAATATTTGATGTATTACACTGTTGTAGAATCCTGTCGATTTAACCGTTCTGTGGCAATATCGTTGTGGAATTTCTTGTTGTTCGATTTGAATGGTGAGGATTGGTTGAAGCGCAGTCGTTGAGTGGTAAGTGAAGCACACAGTTAGGAATAATCAGGACACGTGATTGGGTTTGAAAATAAAAGGCAACTGGATTGGAGGAAAGAAAGCTTGAGAAGAGCTGAGCGATTTGACTTATTAATTAGTTGATCACATGGCGGTGATTGTACTTAGCTACGGGATGAGCAGAGGGGGAGAGGTCCAGAGCCGATGTCACCTCCTTGGGAGCCAAAGCGTAACTGCCCATTCTTGCTTTCCGATTTAACACCAAGACTCAGTTTCTCTCTGATTGGTTGAGAGATGATCACCTGATCTTTCCCTATTGGTTGACCTATTTAGATGCTATCTTCTGATTGGCCGGCGGCTTCCTTTGGTGTTAGTTACGCCCGGCCGGGGTCAGGAAGTGTCGTGTTTGTTTGACGCTTATAACTTCGACGGATATTAGATACGTCCTGTCTTTGCCGGAAATATTGGGTGTTAGCTTTAACATTTATAACTTCTGGTCACTAGATACGTCCTGTTTTGCCAGGAAGTGTTGGTTTAAACTTAGCTCGCAGGGTCCCCGGGGTCAGAAGGTTAACTGCGGCGTTATTAATAAATATGTTCTCCTCTAGATCTTACTTCCTATGCCTTTTGTTACTTTCTTTCCTCCAGTTACCTTATTCTTTTATTAAATCTTTGAAAATCATACATGGTACATACATAGTGGGTCGGGGTTGCATTTAATTATATACAAATTATGACATATATATATATTATGAAACGCTGTTAAATAAAATATGTTTATAATATAAAGAGAGAGAATAAATATTGTCATATATATATATAGAATAAAATATATAATATATAGAGTATAAATATGATCTTAAAATATATATAATATATAGAGTATAAAATATAATCTTAAAATATAAAACCTCTATACCAATTTAAAATTCTTCAATAATCTTAATATTATTGCAAATATTAATTTGAAAAATTGTATTTAATTATTGATAATTATTTAAATATATTATTGAAGTATATTTAAAGAGAAAAATTGTCTATATGTTAATTTATGTAAAAGTAATTTTTTATATTTTAATTTATTCAGAAACATTTCGCAATTCCAAATAAAAAGGCATTTTGCGCAAGGAAGTTTTTAAAATATAAATATAATGCATCAATTGTGAATTTAAGAAAATGTTATTAAAATGAGTTAGATCGAAAAAACGCATTATAAAAACAGATTAACTTAATATAAAAATAAAAGAAAATTACGCCAATAATATGTTTAAAATAATTAACTTCTAGGCACGATAAAGAGAAATAAAAATGTAAATAATGATTTTTCTTAATTAAAAATCAATAAACTGTGGTTGGAGGCGTTAGAAAATTAAATTATTTTGAAATAAAACAATTACAATAAATCATTTTAGCTATTTATTTTTAAAGAGGTTGGCCATAATATTAGAGATAATTTAAAATCCAAACAATTGAAATGGTAATTATATTTGTTTATTCTCTAAATAAATAGCATAAGATTATTTCTCTCAAATCTACAATATATATTCTATTTTCTACATTTTTAGGAATATTTTGAAAACTTATATTTTCACATCACAATTATTTTAAAAGTAAATATAAAAATATATTTATATCTTATTTAAAATTGTAATTACAAATAAGATTTATTTTACTTTTTCGCATACTTTTAATTGAAAATATATAATGCTGTGTGCTGTATAAAATAAAATAAACTCAATTTATAAGTTATTATATATTGAACGATATTAGTTTAATAAGAAAATTATTAGAGAATAAAAAACAAATTTCAAAAATATATTTTTTATTATTTTTATTTCTAAGAAATAAAGCCATGTCTCTCATTATTTTTGTTTTTAATATTTGTATTGTGGGCATTTCTTGAGGCTCAATTATTACAACTTTGAATAATTAAACAATTTATTTTTCTTCACACATATTAATTTAATATCTTATATCTAAAATGTCTTTATATACAAAGTTTTGTTTACAATTCGAAGGCAACAATATAATTGATGATGATAACAAATATTTTTTACAAAAAGATTATAATTTCTATACTATCAATTATAACCAAAAATAAAATATACAATTTGAATTTACATTTTCTATAATAATTATTGAGAATGAGTGGTGTCCCTACATCACTCCCTCCCAAGTAACTAAGTTACGAGATGAGGACCAATGTAGGACAACAACTCCTAACCTGGGTAACATTCCACCTTATCTCTGAAACGAACAGGGGTTCTTATTGTCCTTCCAGATCTTGACATCTTGGGGGCAGCACTGGCGGAAGGTTCTTTATCCTCTCCAGGTGGGGCGAGTCTTGGGCCCCCAGCTACTCCAGGTGTGGTGGCTATGTCCTCTTCCTCTTTTAGTATGTAGGCTGGTTTTAGTCTATCGATGGAAACATTTATTTCCCTTCCTTTAATTTCGATTGAAAAGTATTTGTCGGTCCTAGAAATAACTTTGAATGGGCCCTCATAGGCAGGCTCCAATGATTTTCTCACTCTGCATGTCTTCAAGAAGACATGAGAACACGTCTCTAAGTCCTTGAAAACAAATATTTTGGGGGACGTATTGTGTCGTGTCAACTTGGGCTTGAGTGATTCCATCTGCTTTTGCAGTTTGTGGAGAAATGTCTCCGGGGTGGTTGAAATTTTAGGGGCGTCGAAAAACTCGCCTGGAAGTTTAATTGTTTTTCCATAGACCATTTGTGTCAATGAGTAGTCCGAGTCTTTTCTCAAGGCTGCTCTTAGTCCTAGCAGTACCGTGGGAATTGACTCTGTCCATTTATTTGAGTTGTGCGCCCTTATTGCTGCTTTTAGTGTTCTATGGAATCTTTCAATTTTTCCGTTACTTTGTGGGTGATATGCGGTGGTATGCTTAAGTTTCACTCCACATAAAGTCGCCAAGGTTTTAAACAATTCCGAAGTGAACTGCCTTCCTTGGTCGGTGATTACTTCATATGGGACTCCAAATCTGGTGATCCATCCTTCGTAAAATGCTCTTGCTACTGTTTCGGCAGTTTCGTTTCGTATGGGTATTGCTTCAATCCAACCAGTGAAACGGTCTATGCACGTGAGGCAATAAACATACTCGTTGGAGGGTGGAAATGGGCCGATTAAGTCTATGTGAACCGTGCTGAAACGATCATCAGGTTCTTTAAATTGCTTAATTTCTGATTTTGTATGGCGGGAAGTTTTATTTCTTTGGCATTGAATACAAGTTTGCGCCCATTCTTTTATATTTCTTTTTATGTCTGGCCATATAAATCTTGATGTCATGTCTTTCACAGATGTTTTAATTCCAGTGTGTGATAATCCATGTATTTGTTGGAAAATTTTCATTCTGAATTGTTTGGGAACGAATGGTCTAATATTTTCAGTAGATGTGTCGCACCACAAACTTTTACCAGATGGTAATGGATAGCGTTTGAATTTTAGAGATTTATTCGAATTGATAAGTTCTATAAGTTCCTTATCTTTATCTTGTTCTTTTGCTATCTCATCATAATCGATTATCTTGGTGATGTCTTCTATTCTCGATAAGTTATCAGCAACTATGTTTTGTTCTCCTTTGATGTAGATAATATCTGTAGAGAATTGTGAAATGTATTGTAGTTGTCTAACTTGCCTCGGAGATGCCTTATCATTTCTTTGCTTGAAGGCAAAGACTAGGGGCTTATGATCAGTAAATATTTTAAATGTTCTTCCTTCCAGCATATATTTGAAATGTTTGATTGACATGTATATGCTTAGTAATTCTCGATCATAAGTACTATAATTTTTTTGACTTTCATTTAGCTTCTTCGAGAAGAATGCAATCGGCTTCCATGCTTCGTTCTCGTATTGTTGCAAAACTGCGCCTATCGCCCAATTTGAAGCATCTGTGCAAAGCGACAGAGGTAGTTCTGAATTGGGATAGCTTAACAGTGTTGCTTTTGCTAGGTCATTCTTGCATTTATTGAATATTTCTTTTGCTTCTTCGGTCCAATTAATTAATCTTTTATCTTTCTTTTTTGAACCTTTGAGGTAATCGTGCAAAATGGATTGTGTTTCCGCAGCATCTTTCAAAAATGGACGGTAGAAATTTAACATGCCTAAAAAGGCTCGTAATTCCTGAATCGTAGTAGGCAATTTATATTCTTGGATAACTTTTACGCGTTCTGGAAGTGGGCTAAATCCTTCAGGCGTAATTAAATAACCCAAGAATTCTATTTCTTTAACTCCAAAGACAGATTTTTCCATATTTATTCTCAATCCGTATTTGCTAAATCTTTCAAATACTATCTTCAGATGGTTTTGGTGTTCCTCTTCTGACTCGGAAGCTATTAGGATATCATCTAGATATGGGAATGTAAAATCAAGGTTTTGGAGAGTTTGGTGGATGCATCTCTGGAATGTTGATGGTGCATTCCTTAGTCCAAAGCTCATAACATTAAATTCAAACAATCCAAAAGGTGTGGTAATAGCAGTTTTTGGCTTATCTTCTTCGGCTATTGGAATTTGAAAATATGCCTTAAAAAGATCGACCTTTGAAAATATTTTCTTTTTGTTCAGTATGTGACTAAAATCGTTTAATCTCGGAATTGGGTATCTATCTGGAACTGTACAGTCATTTAACCTTCTGTAATCACCACAAGGTCTAAACGTCCCATTTTTCTTCAAGACCATGTGCAGTGGACTTGACCATTGTGAACTTGATCGGCGGATTATATCATTATCAAGCATGAACTGGAATTCCTCTTTTGCTAATTTCAGTTTCATTGGGTCCAATGGTCTTGGTTTCGAGAAAACTGGTTGTCCCTTTGTAATAATGTGATGTTCGACGTCATGTTTGACTTTATTTATTAAAAAATTGGGCTTAGTTATTTCGGGGAACTGTGCCAATATATTGTAATATTTTTCGTTCTTGTTTATGGTGCTGGTGATACTTGTGCTGTCGATGGACATGACATCACCTCGAATTGAGAGGTTAGTTATGCCATCAATTAGCCTTTTATTGCTAATGTCAAGTATCAACTTGAAATTATTTAAAAAGTCAGCTCCAATAATTCCTTTGTTCACTTTGGCGATGATGAAACACCACTGAAAGGATCGCCTTAGGCCCAAATCTATTTTGATCACCTTAGTGCCAAATGTTACTATTTTGGAACCATTTGCAGCATATAGCAAGAGTTCATTGCTTGGCACATCCTTATCAGTTGGCGGAATTACGCTGACGTCAGCACCGCTGTCTATCAGGAACTGCAGACCCGTTTCTTTGTCCTTAACAAATAGACGATGTTTGCGACTATCCTGTATTTGGTCAGCAACAAAACTAGTCGCTAGTTTTGCTGCTGGTTCCCGTTTCCCGACTCCTTCCAGCTACATGGAGGCTTGCACTTGTTTGGTAAACATTTGGCGCCAAAACGGAAGTGGTAAAAGCAATATTTACCATCAGGGTTGAAGCGTTTCCGAGAATTGCTTCGTGGTCTTGAATAGGTCCTATTTTCAGATCGAGATCTCGACCTCTCCAGTCGCAATTCAGACACCTGTTTTTCGAGGTCTTCCATTTTAGCGAGCAACTGTTCCATTGGGGATGAGGCTTCCTTTACCTGGTATAGTTCCTTTGAGGGATTTATTTCATTTATCTTATCAGCCATTATGGCCAACTTGCTTATATCCTCGTCGCTTACTATTAAGATGTTTTTGATTGAGACTGGCAATTTGTCCAGCCATAAGGTTTTAATCAAATTTTCAGGAACATCTGGGGTAGCGAGGGATCTTAATTTTTGTAGTAATTGGCTTGGCTTCATGTCTCCTAGGTCAATACCGGAAATAAGTTGTTTTATTCTCTGACCTTCACTTTGTCTGAACGATTCTAGCAGCCGCAACTTAGAGTCAGAGTATTTGGTGTCGCTTCTGCTATTTATTATATCCCAAATACTTTCCATGTATTTCGGTTCTAGCTGGGAGATCAAATAATTGAACTTCGTTTCTTCCTGAACAAGGCCATTTATTTTAAACTGAGCTTCAACCTGATGAAACCATAATTCGGGCTTTTCAACCCAGAAAGGTGGGATCTTAATGCTGACTTTGCATAATTCTGTAGCAATTTCGCTAGGCTTATTTTCTGATTCCATTTTTTGTTAAAATAATATTTTGATAAAGAAAATCTAATTAAAGTAATAGGCAAAAATTTTAAAATATTAGACGAAATAATCTAGAGGTAATATTAAAAGAAAAATTAGCAATAATATAAATGGGTAATATTTAAATAAAATCTGGATCTTGAACAGGAATAGCTAATTCAAAGTTGTTCTTTTTTAGGCTTGGCTTACCTTCGTATTTTGGCTTTATTTGGATCGCGTCCGGCTCACCAATATATGTGTGGGCATTTCTTGAGGCTCAATTATTACAACTTTGAATAATTAAACAATTTATTTTTCTTCACACATATTAATTTAATATCTTATATCTAAAATGTCTTTATATACAAAGTTTTGTTTACAATTCGAAGGCAACAATATAATTGATGATGATAACAAATATTTTTTACAAAAAGATTATAATTTCTATACTATCAATTATAACCAAAAATAAAATATACAATTTGAATTTACATTTTCAATAATAATTATTGAGAATGAGTGGCGTCCCTACAGTATAACATAAATCATATATATATTTCTTCTCTTTCTCACTAAATGAAAATTTAATTAAAGCTAAAATTAAAATTGGAATTTAATAAATGTCTATTATATTAATTGCTAATTTTTTTTTTCGTTTTTAATATGAAGATCAAGATTAATATCCAATATTTGAATTGTGCGAAAAATTAAGACTATCTACATGAAAAATATATATTAATATCTCCTCCTCTACTTGATTTAAACAAAAATTAGAATTGATTATTATATAATGAGGGAAAAATATTAATTATTAATTATTTCTTATCCTTAATATTTGAATCATCGATTACTTTTAAGTAAAGTTTAAAATTCTAATATTTCGTTCGAATTCCTATTTTTGATATTATTGTTTAATTTTTTTTTTTTCATTTCTAATATTTTCAATTCGATATTAATACGCACTCTCATATATATATAGATAATTCTATGAACAATTTGTTTTAAATGGCGTATAAATGCGAAAAAAGCGTTAGATTAATAAAAACCAAAAGAATACGTATGTGTAATACATATATTTCAAAAGAAAAATATAATACACAAAATAAGATATTAAATAATATTTCTTTACAAATATATATATATAGCATTAAAATAGTTGTATTGGGTATTTTTCCAAATATATATAACTTTATAAAAAGAATTATAACATTTTGTTAAACAATATTATTTTGAAAATAAAATAGCAGAATTGAAAAGAAAACTTCAACAAGTTAGCTGGTTCTTTTTTTTTATTCTCAGAGTCCATGTTTTTTTGAAAAAGAAATAACCTGTTTTGGTTGTTGTAAGTGTGTGTCTTTTTAACTGGTTTCTTGAGGTAAAATAGGGAGTCATTTTTCACGTGTTCCCAAAACTGGCAATATTTCAGACGATTTTTCCAGTATGATCGCTTTCAAAAAGCACATCGTCCATTTTTGGCGGGAAAAAAACAACTTACAATGGTGCCAAATCGACATTGGAAAATGGTTTCAAACTCGTATTTTCTCTCTTCTTTTATTTGTTTGAAGGCATTTATTGTGATATTTTTCAACATTTTTGTTACTACTGTCTTGTACGCTTAAATAAATTAAGTTATAAATCGTCTAAAGCGAGAGAGAGAAAATAAACGCTGTTTTTAAACAATATTAAAGGCTTAATACTTGTTTTTATAAAATTTAAATAGTTTTACACTTTTTTATTGTATATAATAATAAAAAATACAATAATATAATATAAATATATATTCATAAAATTATATAAATTTAAACTATTTGAGGAGGCATTTTTATAATATACAAAAATAATGAAATGAGATATAGAAATCGCTTAAGCCTAATTCTATATTTCTGTCAAAATTAAATCTCGTTGTCGCAGCATGAAAAGTATTAAAAATATATTTCTAAAAAATATTAATAAATAATAATTATAAATATAATTATAAACTAGAAAAAATTGTGAAATTTGTAATCTTTGTAAATTAAAAAATTAAAAATTTGGAAATTTTAGAAATGGAAAATCTATAAGGTTGTCCCAAAAGTTCGTGTTTTTCTTATTATTTGGCGAATAATATTATCACGGCGAATATATAATTGTTAGAACTCGTGGCATATTGTATGTATATATGTAAATATTACAACTATTTTCATATTTTTGGTTTTTTGTGTGTGTGACCCCTCAGCGAAGGGGAATCTATTTTTTGCTGTTTTCTTCTCCTCTTTTCACGCACCGGCCCCCACCCCCTGTCGAGAGAATGTAATCGTCCGCCGGCCGGATGGACAGTCCAAGTACCCACTGACCAATCGGAGGGGCAGAGGGGTCAAGAGGTCCGGGCGCGGGGGCAGAGTTGGTGACACAGCTGTGCCAAGTAGGCAAGAAAAAAGCCTCGCGGGGGCTTGCCCAAGATGACCTCCGGGAACTTCGTCCATCTTCCATAAACGACCAAACAAGCGGTCTGAGAAGGGACTGGGTGGCTGATATCTCAAAGAAAGGTGGAGCCGACACGAATCTTTGAGAGATTCGCATAGTGGTTGGAGTACGTCGAGGGCGACGAATTGTGCTTCATCTGAAGATACCAGGAAGTTCGTCGAGGACGACGAATTGTGCTTCCAAGGCTGGGGGGCTCGGGCAAGCCGACCTAACAACTGAGAGGAACTGTTTTTGGTGAGCACTCTCTCACACGCTTTTATTTCCTAAATTGATATATTTTTTATGTTATTCTAGCATATTTTTTTGTATTTTTTGTATTTCTTATTTTTACTAAGTTTTCTATTTCGCGCGCGCGCGCGTCAATATCATCATTTTATATATTTTCTTTTGTTAAAAAACATTTAAGTTGCATGCAAATTTTGGAATACACAAAAATAATAAGTTTTTCATATAGTTTTTATCTTTTATTTTATAGCTTTCAAAAAATTAAACAAAAAATTTATATGTGTAGCCTTTGTTGTCTTCCTTTTTTCTCGCTTGAACACCCAAGGCAGCCCAAAACAATATCAAAACTTTAAGTTAAAGTTTTTTATTTGTAAAAGGGGGTTTTGTGGAGCGTTCCGAATTTTTCTTTTCCTCCACGAGCTTTTTTAATTACCTCTTTCTTAACAATAATAATACATAATACAATTACTTTATACATAATACAAAGATTTTATACATAACAGAAATTATTTTAAAAGTGTTTACAAACTATTGGGACAACCTTGTGTATAAAATTTATAAATTACAATTTGACAAACTTTCGCCAAGTACAATAGACTCATTCTAGAATAATTAAGGGGTCGGTTGATAAGTGACCTAAACTGTGGGTTTCGACCGCTACGACCCCCGGAATCGAATCCAGCACATTGGCCACTTTTTTAAATTGAAAATATGCTCCAATGGCCCCTGATTCTTGCAAAAGTTCAACCCTACCAGCGAGTGCAAATAACCAAAACTGGGCTTTGGTATTCTTGTAAGTCCAAAAGTTGGACTTCTTTTCAAATGTGTAGACATGTGGTACACTTACAGTAAAAGCAGTCGCCTACTTCTACCAACCATGATTATGGCCTATACCACGTGTACTGTGGATTAAAAAAAAGCATATTTAATATATTTCACAGACATTACCGGTATAAACCGGAAAATCGATATACCCTAGCACAAGGGTCGGCAATATTTTGAGTCGGAAGAGTCAAAAATTACAATTTATAAAAATTTCATAGTTTTTAAAGAGCCACAACATTTTTTCTTGCCAACAATAAATATAGTACTCGCATAAATAATATTTACATATAGAACTATATTGTCGCGGAGATAAATAAAGCAAGGGCAAGTTTGGGGATAATTAATTTATTATAAGGAGTATATGGAGTATAAGGAGTATAGGGAGAGAGAGTTTTGTACAACTTACCCAAGTTAAAAGTTAATCCTAATGAACGGCGTTAGCCACCGTCCCGTTTTTCCTTATTTACATATCAGCTTCCCCCCTCCCGGGGTCCAGGGATGATTGACAGTTGTCCCATCTGGATGGAGCTATTTGACAATATAAAGAGCCGCAGCTTCACATCCAAAGAGCCGCATGTGGCTCACGAGCCGTTGACCCCTGGTCTAGCAATATCAACATTTACCCCAGCAGACGATTCCATAAGAACATCCTTCAACCCCAAGCTATCAAATTACCGATCTCTCTATATAAACATGATAGCTATGTTTGATACACGATTTCAACTCAGAAACTTTTAGGAATTGACTCCTGAATTTTTAAGTAATTGTTCAATATCTTATAGAAGGAAAGAAAACCAAATATTCTCACATGTTCTTATCTCAAACCTTCTTTAAATTACAAGCAAAAACTGTCAAAATTTAAGAAATATATTAAATTATCTGTTATAATATTGTAATCTGATTCATTTAAATTTATGCATATATTTATATATCAATGTAAAAATAAATATATTGTATTGAATATAAATGATAATTATATATTATAAAAAAATATTAAAAATAAATATTATTCTTCATTATTTCGAAGTTGCCTTCTATCATTTCAAGGTTGTATTATATCATTTATAAAGGCTGTCTTCTATCATTTCGATGCTGTTCCCTGTCATTTCGAAGTTGCCTTCTATCATTTCAAGGTTGTATTATCTATATATATATATATAAATGAATATCTGTCTGTCTGTGTGTACTCTATAGATTCAAAAACCGTACATCCAATCGCCGTGAAATTTTGGGATATTATTAGGCATATCCCCGGAAAGGTTTTCGAAAAATAATATCTTGAATATCTTTAATATCCTTAGAGTTATTTGCAGATTTGTAGCTTTAACTCGCAAGCAGCGCCACCTTGCGACGGAGATAGGCTTAGGTCTGCCCCACCCCGTCGAGAGAATGGATTCGTCCGGCCGCCGGCCGGATGGACAGTCCAAGTACCCACCGACCAATCAGGGCAGAGTTGGTGACACAGCTGTGCCAAGTAGACAAGAAAAAAAGCCTCGCGGGAGCTTGCCCAAGATGACCTCCGGGAACTTCGTCCATCTTCCATAAACGACCATGAATTTATTCAACCTTATCGAGTATTTTTCAAGGGACCGGGAAAAAATGTTCACTAGATAAAACGATGATTTTGTAATGTAGAAAATTAAGAAAGACAAAATTCAGAATGACACGGCACACAGGGACCGGGAAAAAATGATCACTTTATCGAGAGATTCAAATTTACGAGTTTCAAATTATCAAAATATATATATTTCTTTTTATAAGTTTATAGAGAATTGTTTTAACAAATGTTCGTTAGACAAACCTTTACTCGGGTACCGATTAATATTGATTTTATTCAACTTATCGAGTATTTTTCAAGGGACCGGGAAAAAATGTTCACTTTATCGAGAGATTCGTTAGACAAACCTTTACTCGGGTAAAACACGGGCGAAGCCGGGTACATCCGCTCTATAGATTCAAAAACCATACATCCAATCGCCGTGAAAATTTGGGATATTATTAGGTATATCCCCGGGAAGGTTTTTGAAAAATAATTTCTTGAATATCTTGAATATCCTTAGAGTTATTTGCAGATTTGTAGATTTAACTCGCAAGCAGCGCCACCATTGCGACGATGATAACAAGTTTTTTTTTATCTTTAAGTTTTATTATCACTAAGTTTATTATCTTGAAGATTATTTATCAAAAGTAAGATTATCTCAGGATGACACGGCAATTTATTTGAGACAAGAATAATGATACAATTAAAGGCGAAGATACTATTCCTTTAACTTCCAATTACCGAGGGAACCAATTAATATTGATTTTATTCAACTTATCGAGTATTTTTCAAGGGACCGGGATAAAATGTTCACTAGATAAAACGATTATTTTGTAATGTAGAAAATTAGGAAAGACAAAATTCAGGATGACACGGCACACAGGGACCGGGAAAAAATGTTCACTTTAACGAGAGATTCAAATTTACGAGTTTCAAATTATCAAAATATATCTTTTTTTTTATAAGTTTATAGAGAATTGTTTTAACAAATGTTCGTTAGACAAACCTTTACTCGGGTACCGATTAATATTGATTTTATTCAACTTATCGAGTATTTTTCAAGGGACCGGGAAAAAATGTTCACTTTATCGAGAGATTCGTTAGACAAACCTTTACTCGGGTAAAACACGGGCGAAGCCGGGTACATCCGCTAGTATCATTTATAAAGGCTGTCTTCTATCATTTCGATGCTGTTCCCTGTCATTTCGAAGTTGCCTTCTATCATTTTAAGGTTGTATTATATCATTTATAAAGGCTGTCTTCTATCATTTCGATGCTGTTCCCTGTCATTTCGAAGTTGCCTTCTATCATTTCAAGGTTGTATTATATCATTTATAAAGGCTGTCTTCTATCATTTCGATGTTGTTCCCTGTCATTTCGAAGTTGCCTTCTATCATTTCAAGGTTGTATTATATCATTTATAAAGGCTGTCTTCTATCATTTCGATGTTGTTCCCTGCCATTTCGATGTTGTTCCCTGTCATTTCGATGTTGTTCCCTGTCATTTCGAAGTAGCCTTCTATCATTTCGATGTTTGTTCCCTGTCATTTCGAAGTTGTCTTCTATCATTTCGATGTTGTTCCCTGTCATTTCGAAGTTGCCTTCTATAATTTCAAGGTTGTATTATATCATTTATAAAGGCTGTCTTCTATCATTTCGATGTTGTTCCCTGTCATTTCGATGTTGTTCCCTGTCATTTCGAAGTTGTCTTCTATCATTTCGATGTTGTTCCCTGTCATTTCGATGTTGTTCCCTGTCATTTCGATGTTGTTCCCTGCCATTTCGATGTTGTTCCTTGTCATTTCGAAGTTGTCTTCTATCATTTCGATGTTGTTCCCTGTCATTTCGATGTTGTTCCTTGTCATTTCGATGTTGTTCCCTGTCATTTAGATGTTGTTCCCTGTCATTTCGATGTTGCTCCCTGTCATTTCGATGTTGTTCCCTGCCATTTCGATGTTGTTCCTTGTCATTTCGAAGTTGTCTTCTATCATTTCGATGTTGTTCCCTGTCATTTTGATGTTGTTCCCTGTCATTTCGATGCTGTTCCCTGTCATTTCGAAGTTGTCTTCTATCATTTCAATGTTGTATTATATCATTTATCAAGGCTGTCTTCTATCATTTCGATGTTGTTCCCTGTCATTTTGATGTTGTTCCCTGTCATTTTGATGTTGTTCCATGTCATTTCGATGTTGTTCCTTGTCATTTCGAAGTTGTTTTCTATCATTTAGATGTTGTTCCCTGTCATTTCGATGTTGTTCCCTGCCATTTCGATGTTGTTCCTTGTCATTTCGAAGTTGTCTTCTATCATTTCGATGTTGTTCCCTGTCATTTTGATGTTGTTCCCTGTCATTTTGATGTTGTTCCATGTCATTTCGATGTTGTTCCTTGTCATTTCGAAGTTGTTTTCTATCATTTAGATGTTGTTCCCTGTCATTTTGATGTTGTTCCCTGTCATTTCGATGCTGTTCCCTGTCATTTCGAAATTGTCTTCTATCATTTCAATGTTGTATTATATCATTTATCAAGGCTGTCTTCTACCATTTCGATGTTGTTCCCTGTCATTTCGATGTTGTTCCCTGTCATTTTGATGTTGTTCCCTGTCATTTTGATGTTGTTCCATGTCATTTCGATGTTGTTCCTTGTCATTTCGAAGTTGTTTTCTATCATTTAGATGTTGTTCCCTGTCATTTCGATGTTGTTCCCTGCCATTTCGATGTTGTTCCTTGTCATTTCGAAGTTGTCTTCTAGCATTTCGATGTTGTTCCTTGTCATTTCGATGCTGTTCCCTGTCATTTCGAAATTGTCTTCTATCATTTCAATGTTGTATTATATCATTTATCAAGGCTGTCTTCTACCATTTCGATGTTGTTCCCTGTCATTTCGATGTTGTTCCCTGTCATTTCGATGTGGTTCCTTGTCATTTCGAAATTGTCTTCTATCATTTCGATGTTGTTCCTTGTCATTTCGATGTTGTTCCCTGTCATTTCGAAGTTGTCTTCTATCATTTCAATGTTGTATTATATCATTTATCAAGGCTGTCTTCTATCATTTCGATGTTGTTCCCTGTCATTTCGATGTTGTTCCCTGTCATTTCGAAGTTGTTTTCTATCATTTAGATGTTGTTCCCTGTCATTTCGATGTTGTTCCCTGTCATTTCGAAGTTGTTTTCTATCATTTAGATGTTGTTCCCTGTCATTTCGAAGTTGTCTTCTATCATTTCGATGTTGTTCCCTGTCATTTCGACGTTGTCCTCTTCCATTTAGAGGTTGATAACTATACACAGTATTTCTACAACAGGCAATTGGTAAATTTTAGAAAATTGCAAAAATATTATCTAAAGACCTTGCATGTTACATCTTCTGAAAATGCAGAGACCTGGAAATAATTTTACTCTTTTCTCATCGAAAAATTTAATTTCAGTAAAACTTTTTTTTATTATTATTAATAATATGAAAATATTTTCGTGATAAAATTCCATATAAATAAGATAAATTTCAATAAAATATGCAAATTTTCAAGGAATAATGTACATAATATTGAATAGTAACTTACTTGAAGATATCTTATTTCCTTTTTGTTAATGTCTGTGGGTTTTTTTTTTTTTTTTTGCCGATTTTTCCCTGATAATACGGTTAACGGTAGAAAGTGGTACGTTGCTTATTGTGGAAATGTTCCTTTGAGAAGGTGGATTCTCTCTGACAACCATTTTCTTTATTTTTCTTTTCGGTTGGAGTTAAAGGTTTCTTCAGGTACTATTTATCGGAGAAATGATTACACTTAATTTCATATAAAAAAGGTCAGGTGTTGATATAAAATGAAAAAGGCATATCCTAACCAGGCTCACATGAACATTTCAAGATGGCAGAGCGTGGAATATATAGTGGAAAAATAAACTAAACATTTATTTAACTTGCTCCATGATATTTGGTCAACCCAATATCTTGATAAATCAAGAAAAGTCAACCACGAACGCGTTTAAGGCTGTTGGCCCTCGTCAGCGTGGTGCAGACTGTACGAACAAATATTTGGTCCCAGAGGCTTCCTGAGAAATCAAGAAATGGGTATTTAAGGCCAAGTTTTCATAGCTATCAAAATTTTCTTTGTTTTCCTTTATTATTTGACTGTTTGTGCACTTAGTCTTATCATTATTATTTTCTTAATTTTAATAATTTGTATAAACGAGCATTTTACCTTAGAAAGTCTGAAAACGTAATATTTTATAAAATCACTTATATTTTTGGGAATAATTAAAAAATTTAAATCGTTTTTTCATGAAATATAAATCAACTCAATGCTTTTTATTTTGAATAAATAAAACATCACTCGAATCGCGCTCTTCTTTCACGAGCTACAGTGCTGCAAAATCGTTCTTTTAAAAATGGAACGCCCTCTGTATAACAAATTATATGATCCTTACTGGCAATGATTTAAAAAAATAATGAAAAATTGGGTGAGATCTTTGATTTTTTTAAATATAGCCTTTTAATTTAAATATATGATTGATTCATATGTGACATAAAAATTACATATAACATAAACATCAAACATGGGAAAATGTGCAAATATTTACATCTTTTTTTCTTAAATTTATATATAGTGTTGCACCAAGTTGCAGCTTTGAAGGGTCGTCGACTTTGGTTTCTTCCTTCTTGGTGTTATACACGTTTCCCGAGCGGGTTTCCATATTCAAAGCAAATAAATAAAAGTAAATAAAAATAAATTACCTTTTAAAGTTATTGTGTTTATTTATTCGTTGTCTTCCTCGTAGGTCGTGGTCCGCAGTCTTCGTCTAGGTCCTCTCTCGCTCCAATAACCAATCAAGATATATATACAATGAAATATTACAAAAGGAATGATACTATAAAAAGGAATGATGATAATCTAAATAATCTGTTTTAACTAAATATTAACTATCATAGAATATTTTGAATAAATGTAGGGCGCATTAAAATTGATGCAACAATAGTCAAGTATATACTGTATAAAATATATAGTTTAAATATATATTTATAATATTCTAACATAATATAAACACATAAAAGTCATTTATTCTGTGTTATATATATATAATAATAAAAAGTTAGGAAAAAGTTTTATAAATGCTGTTTATTTCATGTTTTAGGAAGAAAACATCTTTGAACTGAATGGCGGTAAAATGGCGGTCATAAAACCTCGACTTGGGATAACTTTTTATTATGGCAGACGAGAGTTACAAAGTCTAATATAATCTTGCTTCACATAACTAATACAATTTATCTGTTTTCTTTTTTATATAAAGTTGGATTATATGCTGAAAATATTATCTGGATATAGAGAGAGAGTTTATAGAGATTTATAATTTGAAAATATATATAAAATATGTACATAATATTGAATAGTAACTTACTTGAAGATATCTTGTTGCCTTTTTTCAATGTGTTTGGGTGTTTTAGCCGATTTTAATCTGAAAATATGATTAAGGGTAGATATATATAGAGAGTAGATAGAGATTTATAATTTGAAAACATATATAAAATGTATATTTATATAATTCTTATGAAATATATAACATATATATTTAATAAATGCCATTATACTTGATATATTTTCTTCGTTTTTCGTATAGAATTTCAAACCAATATATTGGTATTGAAAGAAATACAAAAATAATTCAATATACCTTTTTTCCATTTTATAAAAGATAGTTTTGATTTCAAAAGGAATTTTTAAAATGTTTGTACATATAGTTTTTTGACTTTTTTTAAAACAGAATTTTACGCTTTAATGAAATTTAGCAATTTAATAACATTTTAAACCTTAATAACAATATTTTACACTAACTTTTTTTTTTATTAACAATTTTTTTTTCAATTTAATAGCAACATTTAGATTTCAAATCGTAAACAGGAAAAAAAACTTGGATTCATCGTTTTCTCCTCCACTACAAGATGGTGAATGATCATCGTGAGGATATCGTTGTAAGCCGGCAATGAGAGAGGAGAATCTATATAAGACTGGTGTCTTAATAAAAGCTTTGTGTGTGTATATATATTTTTAATTTATGTTTATCGATTTGTTTATATATTTCATCAATTTTACTATAGATATTTTTAGTTTTTATCGAAATACTTTTGTTTTAATTAAAATTGGTGTATTTTAGGCATTTATATATATATGCCAAACTCCGCCTTTGCCGGTCCCAAGCTTGGATGAAAAAGGAGGAGGGGGAGCAGTAACAAGCTCGCTAAAAAACCTGGGTTCCGCTGGCCCGGCTGATAGTACCCTGTAAGGGCTCCTGATCCAGGGATACAGGATGAGCAGCGTTTGTACTCCATGTTAGGAGCGGCTGCACATGGCGTCTGTTTCTCATGTCAGAGGCGGCCATTTCATATTGGAGCTAAGTCGGCCTCCCACTGAGTAGTGCTCCAAGTCTTAATGACAAAGGCAGACGCTTTCTACTTCACTGAGATAAGAAAGAATAAGATATATATGCGTTTTGATCAAGCATTAGAAATAGTGCATTTGAAATTTCTTTCCAAAATTCTTATCACTGTTTAATATGGCGTTGAATATTTCTTATATTCCTTATACAACAAGCTTACCAGCTTACCTTTAGCCATTTTTATAATTGTGTTTTTAAATTGATTTAAATTAATTTTAAGTGGTATAGGTTCAAAGTGAGCATTACGTAAGCTAGTGTTTCCCTCGATTGTGTGTCGATATTCATTGAAGAATAGGAACTAATATTACCTATTCCGAAAACTAATAAAATATCTATTTTGATTTATATTATTCTAATTTGGACCCAGAGCAGCAGCTTTACACATCCAAGATAGTGGACATTGCGACTGCTGTGATAGAGATGTATGGAGATATTTGAGAGTCTTCATTGGACACGACAACAACAATAGATAATTGACATGGACTCAGAGCAGCAGCTTTACACACCCAAGATAGACGGCATTGCGACTGCTGTGATAAAGATGTATGGAGACATCTGAGGCTCTTCATTGGACACTACAACAACAACAGATAATTGACATGGACCCAGAACAGAGCAGCTTTACACACCCAAGATAGAGAACATTGCGACTGCTTTGATAGAGATGCAAGGTGACTTCTGAGGCTCTTCATTGGACACGCAAACAGAAATTTGGCATAGATCCAGAAAAGCAGCTTTACACACCCAAGATAGAGGGCATTGCGACTGCTGTAATAGAGATGTATGGTAACATCAGAGACTCTTCATTGGACACAACAACAACAACATTGTACTAATTAAAACATTCCTCGTCATACGTGCGATGGATAAATAGCTAAAGCAAAATGCTAACCTTATGTAATGTCTTGATTCAACAAGGTTATTTAAAAGAATAGTTACGAAAATAGCTGAAGTTTTAGCTGAGAAACAAATTGAAACAAGAATAAAGGAAATTTTGAACGCCATATTGAAAACAGTGGTTGACACGATTTGAGAAATTTCAAATACTTTATTTCTAATGCTTCATTAAAACGTTAATAGAATTGTCTAAAATACACAAAGTTCGATTAAAATAATAGTATAATTTTTTACACTTTTAAGACATTTTATACTTTAAAAACAACATTTTAAAACTTTAATAACATTTTACACTCTAATGATAACATTTTATACTATAATAACAACAGAATTTTCATTTTAATAAGCATACTGTAAACTTTAATAGCAACCTTTTACACTTTAATAATAACATTTTTATTTTTAATAGATATTTTCTAATTTTTTAAAAATATTTTATAATTAAACTATACATATTTTTAGTATTATCGATATACTTTTGTTTTAATTAAAATTGATCTACTTTCTAATTTTTTTATATTATTTTGACCAAGCACTCGATATAAAGGATTTGAGATTTTTTCAAGTTAAGCACTATTTTATATGGCGTAGACATTTTTCTTATATTTTCCGCTATAAGCTGCCTCCCAGCTTAAGCTTTATCTATTTTGATAACTATTGTTAGAAATGGTTTTTCAGCTTGAATAAAAAAATCACATAAGTTAGCATTTTGATTTAGACATTTCTCCATCGCATGTATGATGAACTAATTCTCTATTTATCATACTATCATTTGATATTGAATGTTTTCGTTAGTTTTCGAATGGCAATATTAGTTTCTATTCCAGAATGAATATCGAAACACACTTGAGGAAAATGCTAACTTATGGGATAGTTACATTGAAACTCTATAAAAATATATTTTCAAAAAATTACAAATAATTAAATTAAAATTTTTGATAAGTATATCTAAAATTTAAAAACACAAAAAATTGTAAAAATTGTTTAACAACAAACTTTCAAAGTTTAATAACTTAATTTTAAATATTTAAAGAGAGTCGCATTTCAATGTAAAATATTTTTTAAAAATTAAAATTCAACTTTTTGATATTTTAAAGTCATTTTAACATATTATTATTTAATTCTAATATTGTTTTTAAAATGTAAAATATTTTATTTTATATATTTATATAATTATATATTAAAAATAATTATATATAAAGTATAATTATAATTCTCTCTATAATGCAATACTTTTATATATTTTTATAAAATAAACAATATTATATAAATTTGAGCAATATATACTAAAAATTATATCATTTAAAATGCGCAATACATTTAAAATACAAATTAATTTCTTCATTTCAAAAAATATTTGCGGTTTCACTTTGCGTCTATAATGGTCACCTATATAAAATGACAAAAGGAAGAAATACTATGAAATATGAGGATATAGGAAAGGGATATTAAAGAGGTGTTATAGGTGATGTCCAAATAGCGATGTTTGCTCTACAAACAGCTTTCTTCCCCTCAAAGTTAAACAGACGACCCTGCTTTTTTTTCATGTCAATACATGTTCTCAACAATATTGAAGAAATAGATAGATTTTTGTAGCCCCCTATCATCTAATATATCGAAATTTCTATTTATTTTGGATTCCCAATGTATTTGAGGCATAGAATAGATTTATATATAGGACAATATTATTTTAAAGTATATAATAAACCTTTTTTGAGATTAATATCTTTCACTTTTTTCACGTTGAGACTTAGCATGAAAATTAATTATTGCGTGTATATTTCTTTTACAGATTTGCGTTTTTAATTGATCCCTAAATATATCGTATTTTTATTTAATTTTCAAAAATATTTACGTTTCAATAATAAACTTTTTTTTTTGCCAAAAAAAAAAATTCGCAATTTTCAATTTCAATTGCATACTTTTCGAGTTCAAAATCAATTTTTAAATATAGGTATTATAATATAACATATTTTTATACTTATATAAATTATATTATAATAATAGTTATATTATACACTGGTCCGCAAAATTAAAGGAACAACACATGTTTAAGAAAATGAAAAGTTATATTAAGGGATATATATTAAGTTTTGGTATATTCAAAAGCTTCCAAGAATTAAGAGAGTATGTAAAATAGAAAAAAAACAAATAAAGTTTTCCCAATATGCAAAATACCACCGTCTACGTTGACTCCGCCTCCAGCACGTGCCTGAGTCTTTCTCAAAGCGTCCTAATTTTACGCTCCACTAGATTTTTATTGAACTTTTTTGTTTTTTAGAGTTTTCATGGCTTATAGGCAACATTTATCGCAAGAAAAAAATGGCAAGCTATTGGAAGGATGGAAGCAGGCCAATCACAGGCAGAAGTAGCAAAATGGCTTGGAGTGACAAGAAACGTTGTCTCAAGGCTTTGGAAAAAGTTTCAAACGACAGCTAATGTTGCCAGAACACCCGAACAAGGACGGCCAAGGGTCACAACGTTAAATCATGACCATTATTTGAGTTTCCTTGTGCGTCGCAATAGAAGAATGACAGCATCGCAACTACGAAGTGACCTCAATACAGCTACAGGAGTCTTAGTATCAACTGATACAGTACGCAGAAGGCTTCACAAGAAGGGCCTCTATGCTCGACGACCCATAATTTGTGTGCCATTGACACCACCTCAAAAGAGAGCAAGGAAACTTTGGTGCAGACAACATGTCGCCTGGAATCCAGATGAATGGAGGCGTGTAATGTTCACTGATGAGTCCAGATTCTCTCTAAACAGCGATTCTCGTCCTGTCTTTGTCTGGAGAGAGGTAGGAACCAGAAATAATCCCCGGAATATGGTTGAAAGGGATCCCTACAGAAGCCAAGGTTTTATGGTCTGGGCTGGAATCTTCTTGGGCGGTCACACAGCACTCCACATTTTTCGGCAAGAAACCCTGACTGGACAGAGGTATTGGGACGAGATCTTGGCAGCATATGTGATGCCTCAATCATTAGAAATGGTAGAAAACCTTCTTATAATGGATGATAATGCCCGTCCACATAGGGCTGGTGTGGTCGACACTTTTCTCCAAAACCATGCAAATGCTCGAATGAATTGGCCAGCTCGATCCCCAGACCTAAATCCCATTGAGCATGTATGGGACAACCTAGGACGGCGGATCTCATCCCTCCAACCCCCTCCTAGAAACACTCATGAGCTAGAAACAGCCTTAACACAAGAGTGGGCGTTGATTCCACAGGAGCTGATAAACTCCCTAATTCTTAGTATGGGTCACCGATGTAGAGCCTGTCTATCAGTTAAAGGCGATCACACCCCATATTAACAACAATATCCAAGATATTTATGCACTGACTGCAAGAAGATCATTGCTTGACCGGCTAATTTGCATAAAATATGTGTTAGAATTCTTTGATTTCGGGTATTCTAATCAATAATGGAATAATAAATTTGTGTATAAAATTTCATTGATAAATGTTCAATAAAATTTGAGATAAATGAAAAAAATATGTTGTTCCTTTAATTTTGCGGACCAGTGTAATATAAATAATATTAATTAAATATCTTGGGTTTTGACATTTTTATATAAGTTTTGTAATTTAAAAACAGTATTTTACACTTTAATAACAACATTTTCATTTTATCGTAAAATTATATAGAATTAAACATATTTTTTTAAACAATAGAGTCAATATTTGTGAAAACATATTTATGCAACATCAGCTGAAACCAAAAGATTTTATATATTTTTGAAAGTCTTTATTTTATAAAATGAACAAGATAGTTTTGATATAGTATTGATGAACTAAAATCAAAACTAATAAGAATGGCATATAATGGAAGCCAATCAATTTAAAAAGTAGATAATGTATTAAATATAAATTAAAACAGCGCAAGGGCAATTATTAATAAATTCAGACGAAGAGTTGAAATTTAAATATTTCCAAAAAAAAGGTGCCTTAAACAAATTTTTCTAGCAAACAGTGGATTAGATATTTTGGAATCTTTCATCGAAACACATCCTTCAATAACGTTTAAGAATAGGCAGCAAAAATGTTATGAAGCTTTAACTATCTTTGTCAATAATAATTCAATATTTAAAAATATCGAAAACAACTTTGAAAAAAATATTTCTATGAAAAATAGACACTTCGGTCAATTAGAGTTTTTTATTTTCTCAACGTTTCGACAAAAAAAAATTTGTCTTCGTCAGGAGAAGTAAATAAAAATAAAGCATTTGGCAAGGCGTTAAAAATTGTTCTATATAGAATAGTTATCTATATAATAAATAGAACAGTTTTTAACACCTTGCCAAATGCTTTATTTTATTTACTTCTTCTGACGAAGACAAAAAATTTTTGTCGAATCGTTGAGAAAATAAAAAACTCTAACTGGCCGAAGTGTCTATTTTTCACAGAAATATAAATGCCGGTCAGGCAGCCTCTATCTACAGGATAACTTTGAAAAAGCCACGGTCATAAGATAAATAACATGGACACAATGATAAAAATGAATGCTGAAAATTTTGTGAAAGAATCATCTAAAAGGAAATAAATGTATATCGTAATTTAAACAATGTGATATGTAAGTAATAAAGTATGACGTCTTTTCTAGTCGTCTCAAAGTGACACCAGCTTGCCACCGGACACCCGGGGGATCCAGAGAGGGACAAAAAAGGGGCGCTGGTCCGGATGTTTACAGTTAGTTAGGTTACAGTGGATATCTCGGACAGGCCGGTCAGTACTAGGTCCGTTGTCATCTCACGGCAGCCCTCGTGGCCGCCGTTTTGGTTCCTCCCTGCCTCTGCGGCTTTCCTCAGTTAATCCTCAACTTTCCCCTGGTCTTGGTGCGACTTGATACGTTCTGGAAGAGCGTCTTTTGATCCCAAACTTTGTCCTTACTGTCCCGTGCGGACTTCCCACTCTGCACGCCTTGCCACTCAACCCCGACTGCTTCCAACTCATTTGTTGGCTTACCTGGGTTTACGACATGTATATTTATGGATGAAGAGCTGTATTTAATATCGTTCTAAGACCTAGCAGGGGACTCGTTCAAAGCTAGGATGCAAAACAAATGGCTCCAGCTATAAGAGGACAAAATCTAATTACTTGCAATGATTAATAAGGCAACCCACAACTCAATAAAATATATGGAATTTTTACAAGAATTACTTAAAAAGTTAACAATTATAAAAGAAGAAAACAAAACTGGATCATATGTGATGATAATGCATAAATTCGGGGAGTCGGTGGAAGGATGGTCTAAACCATTGGTTTTCTACCGCTACGACCCGGGATCGAATCCCGCCTTGGGCACTTTTTTTTTAATGCTCCAATGGCCCCTGATTCTTGCAAACGTCCAACCCTACCAGCGAGTGCAAGTAACCAAATGGGGCTCTAGCATATTTGTAAGTGTAAAAGTCGAACTGCTTTTCACATGTGTAGACATGTGGGGCACTTACAGTAAAAGCAGTCGTTAACTACCCACCATGATTATCATGGCCTGTACCACGTGTACTGGGGATAATGCATAAATTCATAAGACAGATTAAAAAGTATATTGAAAAAAGGCAATAATATATTAGTGTCAAAATTCGAAACTATTATAGACGCGTATGATTCTTTTTTTAAAATAAACTGTTTTTTTTTTTTTTTTAAAGAATCATACGCGTCTATAATAGTTTTGAATTTTGATAACAGATGGCGCGCTAATGCATTATAGTATATTTCACCATATTCATAAGGGTTATTCCAGTTGAAAAGGTATTTTCGAAAATTAAGCGCCATGTGTTCGCAATGACTTATCTGAAAATCCTAACAAAGACCTACAATTTCTTATTTATAATGCAATTGGAAATATGGTTGAGAAAAATTGTCACAATATTTTCATTTATATTTTGAACAATATCTCTTTAGCTCATCAGTGGGAAATAATTTTAATAAGAAATGAAATCAGTTAATAACGAATGTTTCTTTTACACACAAAATAAATTTCTACTGTCGTTACTGCGATGAAAAAATATATTAAAAATAAAAAGGTATATCCTGACCGTGCTGACATGAGCATCTCTAGATGGCAGAGCGCCATCTAGTGGAACAAATATAAACTAAACGTTTATTTAACTTGTTCCGTGATATTTAGCCAACCCAATGTCTTGATAAATCAAGAAAAGTTAACCACGTACGCGTTTCGGGCTGTTGGTCCTCGTCAGTGTGGTGCAGACTGTTCCTCTACCACTAAATATTTGGTCCCAGAGGCTTCCTGAGAAAGCAAGAAATTGGTATTTAAGGCCAAGTTTGCGTAAATGCCATCTAGAAATGTGATCAGGATATGCCTCTTTTATTTTTAATATTAACACCTGACCTTTTTTAATTTTTTATCTTTTATTACTTTTTCACATTTATTATATATATAAATATATCGCGCTAAGGACAGTTAATGTTTGTTTTGTTTGTAAAAGAAACATTCGTGTTCAATAGATTTCATTTCTTGTGTATTGACCGGCGACAACAAAGACTTTACACTTCCTTAAGTCTATGAGTGTACAAATTTTATTAATTTCTAATAAACTGTGCTCAGAATATATATATGTTATATATATAAAAATCAATGTTTGTATGTTTGTTTGTTTGTATGTTTGTTTGTTTGTCCGGTATACAAATTCGCAGTAGTTCACTAATTCAAACCAAAATTTCCATACATAGTTAAAAAAATACGGGGAAGACGATAGGCTATTTTAAAAAATATATAAATCAATTATTAAAACTATATATTCAAATTATTCTACTTAGCTCACGAACAGCGCCCTCTATCAAAGATTAGATTAAATTATGCTGATGCAAACAAATATATAATGCTAATAACAAACAATTATTTTTTAAAATCTTATCTAAATATATATCACTCGGGTAGAAATGCACACGGGTCAATCCCGGGGCGAAGCCCGGGTCACCCGTCTAGTGTTATATAAAAATGAATGAGTTTTCCTGCTTGAATTTAGATCATGTTGAGGATTATGGTAATGCAGTCGTGGTTAACAATCTTGAAAGAATAATAATAATAAAAATAATTTTGATCAGTAATTTAATTGAACTAAGGGAATATACAGGGTGCACCAGGTAAATTGGGAATTTCAACAATGGTATTTTAACTGAAATTTTTTGCAAGTAAAAATTAAAATATCCGAATGAAATTTGACACAGTAGTAGATAAAAGGATATAGTTTTTATTTATTCAATGTAGTTTCCATTATTAGCTACAACAGTCTCGAGGCGAGTGCGGAATGAAGCACAGGCCTTGGCGACGATGACCTTGTCCATTTGGGTCATCACCGTGTGAACTGCTTTCTTGACAGACTGGATGGTGGTATGAGGAGCTTTGTTGACATCTCTCTCAACAACGCCCCATACATAGTAGTCGAGGGGATTGCAATCTGGAGAATTAGGGGGCCAAATATCAGGACCCCAGTGACTAGGGACGTTAAGTGTCAGCCACGATTGTGTCTTTTTTGCCTTATGGGCTGGAGCTGAGTCCTGTTGGAAGACATACTTCCTTCCTGCGGCCACCATGTCCATCCAAGGCTTCACAACGGTCTCCAGAACATTGATGTAGGTGTCAGCGTTCATCCTAAGGCCCTTCTCAAAGAAATGGGGAGGCATGACATCACCTTCACTGCTGATAACGCCAAGGACCATTACGGAGGCAGGAAATTTCGTGTGCATCACGACAGGTATCTCTGAGGGGTCTTTACAGATCCAGCGATCATTCCTGGGATTTACCTTTTGGTCCACGTCAAAGTTCTTTTCGTCAGAGAAGAACCTTAGCATGCCAAAAGAGTCGTGTTTCAGGTTGTTGAGGAGGGCAGCAGCCTTTCCTTTTCTGTTATTCTTCATATTCTCAGTCAGCAACTGACCTTTCCGAAGGGCATAAGACTTGAGACCAAGGTCCTCATGGATAGTTCTGACAATTGTCATAGAGCCAACGTCCATTTCCTTGGCTATGGCCCTCATGCTCTTCCCAGGGTTTCCATCAATCTTCTCCTTGACATTTTTGACAAATTCTTCGCCTCTTACCCTGTCCGATCGACGCGAGTGCTTTTTCCTTGTAGCTATCCCCTCTTTGTTACTGTCGGCCTCATCAAACTGCTTCTTGACACGATAAATAGTGGTTTTGGGCAACTTAAGAAAATCCACTATCTCTTTGGGGCTCCTTCCGGCGCGCAGAGCAAAGATGATGGCAGCTCGATTTTCAAATTCTCGGTTACTCTTCATCACTACACTGCGCACACATGTACTGTTGCATTTTACATGAATATGGCTACGTAATGAAAAAAAAAACAAGTTTTTAATCTCAAGTAGTTTTTGTTTTATGGACTGTCAAAGTTAGTCCCAATTTACCTGGTACACCCTGTATAAAAGAACATAATTTGATAAAAGTAATGCCTGGCTTAAGGCGAGTAAAATAAGGAAAACAAAAGATTATTTACATAATGTACAAAATATTTTGAGCCGGCCATCAGGAAAGAACGAGTTTTTATAGGGGAAGCATGACCTCTGGCGGTCTATTTAACAGAGTATTTGGATCTAGGAAATATAATTTTTTTTAAATAGAATAATATTTTAATATAACATATATATATAATTAATTATATTATAAATATCTATATATTGTAGCAAAGTATTTATTATATCTACAGATTATTATATTTTTTGGTATTTATATATTTTGTTACTCTGGAAACTTTCCCCATTACTTATCTTGTATCTTATAAATGTTGATTTTGTTCTTGCCTTAAATAAATTGCTATGTCATCCTGAAGTTTGACTTTCCAAATTTTCTACGTTACAATATAAAGATTCTCTCCTTTTTATTCTAAAAATCTATATCAATTTCTATATTTTTAATTATCAAAAATAACTTGTTTATCTCAATAACATTTCTACCATCATATATAAAAAAGGCAGAAGATCAATTTCTCCTCAAACGGCATAATTTACTAAATTAGATTATTGAAAGAGGAAAAAATCTACAAAATGGTAGTCAATTTACCCAATCATTCATAAGGTTCAAATTCAAAATCCTAAAAACTCCTTCCTGATTGGCTAACAAGTGACTGAGAGGCGTGGCCAGCGAATTCTAACCAATTATTACTGCCATCTATCATCCAATATGGGAATTAAAAAATATAATTAAATATATTTGCTTCATTAAATGGTTTTAGGGGGGCGTTTAAGAAAATCATTTGTTTAAATAAATTTTTCTTTGATTTCCTAAATTAAGGCTTATACCACCGTCGATTTCCTCTCAGTATGGTAATTTCTTCTTTTTATTATTAGTATTATTATTTATCTCAGTGACGAGATTGATTAAGAAGTTTTTGGAAGGTTGAGCGCTCCCTTCAAATAGATATTAACCCTTAGTGTTGAAAACACGATTTGTTTTGATGTTTTTTTTAATGTGTTTATTATATAAAATCATTTTTTAAAGAAAATACTTAAAAGCGTTATAAATTTAATAACAATATTAATAAACATGTACTATATATTTCATTTATAAGTTATTAAAGAGTCATTGATTTTGTTCATTTGAATTATAATTTATATACAAGTTCAATTATTTCATATATTTATATTATGTGTATGGAGGGTGTGTATATATAAGGTTGTCCAAAAATTTCGTGCTTTTCTTAAAACGTTGTTTTTCTTATTACTTGATGAATAATATTATTACGGCAAATACATAATAATAATTAATACAATTACTTTATACATAATACAAAACATTATATATAACGGCGAATAATATTGGCTTTCAATTTTTTGCAAGTGTTTACGAACTTACGAACTTTTGGGACAACTTTTGTAATCTCATTTAAGAAAGTTGTACCTTTTAGCATGTATATCGGGATTCAGACAATAACTTTGAAAGATCTTACAGTGACCTTTATTGAAGACACAAGAGATAACTAAGCGTGAAAAAATTGCTTCTGTCTACTTTTAAAAAAAAAGTAGATTACCGTGACATAAAAAACTTTCCACTACCTTAAGTTTTGTGCATGAATATATAGATGGCGCGTTATTGTATTCATCCTTATTTGCTGAATTGTTCACCAGTTTGATGTTTTCCACTTTCAAAAAAAGTTATCTCAGTATGTTTAACTTCAATGAGGTAACAGTGTTGTAACGTCATCGTATTTGTAGTTCTAAAGAAGCGACTAAGAATTCAAGTCAACCTAAAAAGAACAGCATATCTAGAAAATCTCCAAAAAGAAATAAAGCTGCATGGCACCACCTCAGTAATTAGACTTCCACTGATATTATAAATAAAACCGAGAAGATGACAGCCCTGGTAGTTGGTCACTTCTGTACGTGGCTCCAGGAACCTGAGTTAACTAAATAAATAATAATAATGAGATAATGAGAATTCAAGAGGGAGGTCGCACACTATGACCATCAATCACCAGCGTCAGAGCATTAACATATGCTACAAATTGATATGGACTGTACGCTGAAAAGAGTTTTGTACGGTTATTATCAGAATATTTACATATTTCCGCACATTTTGAGTCTCTCAATATAATCATTATTATATATTTGTTCCATCTCTCTCTTCCATTTTGATAAACAAATGAAAATGCATGAAACAATTTATTAACACCTAAAACAGTGATAGATCTCTAATCAATTCCATTACTCCACAGGTAAGACAACTACGAAATCATAGCCATCCCTGTACTGATGACGGCCACATCCCGAATCAATGGTGTCTATATGTTGTCGATTTGTGTTCGAATTTATTAAAGCTAAAGTTGTGACCGGATCAGTCTAAAGAGTCTGTCAGTTTACAGAAACAGTCCCACAGTAGCCTAGTTTTTATGTATATTCTGACAGGAGATAGGAAAAACATACAAGCTTCTCTCAAACTGAAGAAAGCTCGTCTAACTATACTACCAATTCTACAGTTCGGTAGAAAAGCTGAGAATATCGCTAGGAAAAAAAAAGAAGATGAGTAAAAGACACACAGTGTTTGCTATGCCTCTCTCCACTAAGGCTATACTCGTATATGGCTGATGGCCGTTTTCATTGTTGAAAATTTTTAACTATTTTTCTTAGGCTCAGAGGCGAATCGATGTAAGACGAAATGTCTTAATAAAAATCGTTTGTTGTTTGTTTGTTGATTTTTAGGGAGAATAGTCTTTCCTTTTTTATGATCTATTTCTCCTGGCAAAATTCCACAGAAGGTCCTTCTGCGGATATTGACTACAGACTACTTCCCTCCAATAAGATGATGTCCCTATAGACTATAGAAAACTAAGCTGCCCTACATGCCACAAGATAAAGAACGCAAAGCTATTAGGGACAAACTAATCCGAAGGAATCCTTGATAGAAACACGTCAAATTCATGTCAGTAACAATAATATTTGCAAGCTGTAGGTCACAGTTCCCATAGGGAAGTACTTTATAATAGAAAGAGAGAGAGATTTATATTATTTATTATTTAATCTACAGAATATTAATTTTGATACTTCGTTACTCTCTCCTTGTCTCTGTGTTCTTTTAATTAAATAAGGTTAATTGTTTTTGGGGATAAAATATATTTATGAAATATCTACAATTATAAGAGCATCTTTGTATAGTTACGTTAAACACACCAAGAATAAACCTTCAAGTGTATCATCAGAATGAACAAACAGTAAAGTTGTGTAAGGATCTGGTAGGCTAAATTGGCGATATAGCTGGGAAGGTTCACCATTGATAAGCTAAGCCTTCCTAATTCTTTTTCATATCAGTTACTAGTGGTAGAAATTTCCATCCTTCATTTTAAAAGAAACTATGAATAATACCATTCTCAGTATAAATTGTCTTTTTATTTATGAGATTTTATTTTGGTAATTTTTATATTTGACCAAATCATTCCTAAAATTTGTAATAATTATATTTACTGGCAATGCGTTTCTTTTTATAATATCATTAAATATTATCTATACAGACCTTAGTGCATTGATAAAAGTTGGTGAATAAGAGGGTTTGGTTCATCAGTGGCGAACCCTCTCAGTGGTTTCGCCAAATTAATCTCCAGACCTCTCTACTATTGTATTGGATTGGTTTTATTATATACCTTGTATTTACTAAAGAAGACAGCTTAGAGGTGTTTAGTGAACCTATAGGTATAAGCTTATAGGTCTGTAGAGAGGTCTTATAATATAATTAAAAGGTATTGCATCGAGTAAAGCTCTTCTTGGGAGATTAATTTAGCGAAACCGTTGAGAGAGTTCACCATTGATGAGCCAAGCCCTCTCATTCAATAACTTATATCATTACAGTAAGGTCTGTAGATATAATATTTGATGATATTATTTAAAAAACACATTGCCAATGAATATAATTTTTACAAATTTTATCGATAATTGGAAATTGAATTTAAAAATTTAATTTTATCCCTATTCAACAGAATTGAAAATAAACGTTAGAAGTTTTGAAGATTTTTTGATTTCTAATCATCATTTGATTTTCACTCTTAATAATTTTGGTTCGTTTCCAAGGTGACTAACGTGGCAACGACCCCCCTTTTTCCAATAAAGAGCAAAGATAGTGGACATTGTGTGACTGCTGTGATAGAGATGCATGGAAACATTTGAAGCTCTTCATTGGACACGACAACAACAACAGATGATTGACATGGACCCAGAACAGCAGCTTTACACACCCAAGATAAAGAACATTGCGACTGTTGTGATAGAGATGCATGGAGACATTTGAGGCTCTTCATTGGACACGAAAACAACAACATAAAATTGACATGGACCTAGAACAGCAGCTTTACACACCCAAGATAGAGAACATTGCGACTGTTGTGATAGAGATGTATGGAAACATTTGAAGCTCTTCATTGGACGCGACAACAACAACAGATAATTGACATGGACCCAGAACAGCATCTTTACACACCCAAGATAGAGAACATTGTGACTGCTGTGATAGAGATGTATGGAAACATTTAAAGCTCTTCATTGGACGCGACAACAACAACAGATAATTGACATGGACCCAGAACAGCAGCTTTACACACCCAAGATAGAGAACATTGCAACTGCTGTGATAGAGATGTATGGAGACATCTGAGGCTCTTCATTGGACACGACAACAATAACAACAGAAAATTGACATGGACCCAGAACAGCAGCTTTACACACCCAAGATAGAGAACATTGCAACTGCTGTGATAGAGATGTATGGAGACATCTGAGGCTCTTCATTGGACACGACAACAACAACATAAAATTGACATGGACCTAGAACAGCAGCTTTACACACCCAAGATAGAGAACATTGCGACTGTTGTGATAGAGATGTATGGAAACATTTGAAGCTCTTCATTGGACGCGACAACAACAACAGATAATTGACATGGACCCAGAACAGCAGCTTTACACACCCAAGATAGAGAACATTGCAACTGCTGTGATAGAGATGCATGGAGACATTTGAGGCTCTACATTGGACACGACAACAACAACAGATAATTGACATGGACCCAGAACAGCAGCTTTACACACCCAAGATAGAGAACATTGCGACTGTTGTGATAGAGATGCATGGAGACATCTGAGGCTCTTCATTGGACACGACAACAACAACAACAGAAAATTGACATGGACCCAGAACAGCAGCTTTACACACCCAAGATAGAGAACATTGCAATTGCTGTGATAGAGGTGCATGGAGACATCTAAGGCTCTTCATTGGACACGACAACAACAACAGAAAATTCAATAAGGATGAACAATATTTACGGCTCCCTCACTGTAAAATAAAGATATTCAGTTGGCCTAAGTATCAATTTTCTACAATATAGAAGTGTATCCACCATTAGTATCAATATTTCGATACCCTAAATGAAAAGAAAAAGTGCCAACCTAGCTATCAAGATGTTTGTATGTCATTAAAGTATATTCCCTTCTAAATTTCGCTTTCAAATTAATTTAATCTTCACTAATTGATTAGAAAGTTATTAATTAACTAAATTGAGAGATAAGAAATATCCTTTTTAAAAATATTTTCCCTCCAAACTGCCGACATGCCGATGGGGAAAAGAGACAAAAAAAAGTGCATTAATTAATAATTAAGTTTGATTTGTTTGCCAAAATGGCGTAGTGTAGCAGACGAGAATTTTTGAGAATTAAAATGATGGGTTAATTAATTCAAATCAATTGGTGGAAATTTCTCTGAAATAACGGATATATTCATACAGCGTTTGTTTAAAATAACCTTCTTTTAAATTTATCTACTTATTTGTATTTATAATAATAAATGCTATGAAATATTTATAGAAAATAATATTAGCGAATATTTGGTGATTGTTTAAAGTAAATATTGAAATAAGAGGATTATATTTTAATATGTAAATACCAATATAAATATATGAGATTATTAATAAAGTTATTTTTAAATTATTTTAACCTATTTTATTTTAATTTTATTTATATTTATAAATAATTTAACACTCCCGTTTAAAGAGGCTTGATTTTAATTCAAGAACATCGAAAATCTCTTGTTTTCATTTTTATTTAATTAGCTATTTTACAAAGCATTAATATTTTAATGTAATATTAACCTGACAATGTTCTAATTATTTAGGTTCTAGAAGCATACAGAAGTTGTTAAATATTAAACTTCCAATTTCATTCTAGCCTATAGCTTGACTGTAAAGTATCCTTTGTGAAATATTATGTATAATGATAAATATACTTAACTATAAGAAAACAATAGAAAAAATATAAAAAGGTCAGAATATGCTTTCATTATTTTTAATATCAACACCTAACCTTTTTATTGTTTTCTCATATGTTAAGCGTATCTACGCAAATTTAGCCTCAATACCCATTTCTTGGTTTTTCAAGAAGCCTCTGGGACCAAAAATAATTTTGATCTCAGTGGTACAACTTGCTCCACGCTGACGAGTGCGAAACGCGTTCGTGGATGGCTTTTTTTTATTATTATTTGTCAAGAAATTGGGTTGGCGAAATATCAGGGAACAGTTAAAATCAATGTTTAGTTGATTTCTGTTCCACTAGATGGTGCTCTGCAATCTAAAAATCAAATATGCTTTTGGTCAGAATATGCTCTTTCTTTATTTTCAATATTTAACTATATACTTGTAGTAGTTCTGATAATTACGTTGATCTAATTTGTGTGTTCAGAATCATAAGAAATTTATTTAAAAAAACTTAACGATATAGTTAGCATTTAGTTAAAATGTTGGCATCATCTTTCAAGTTTCATATGTATATAACTTGGGGGGGGGGACAAATACAGTTCAATACACATTATAGTGGAAATAGAGAGAATTTTGTATCCAGAAGTAGTTGTTAAAAACTTGGAATTTGCCTCAAATTAGCTTCTTGTGGAATGTAATGAATTGATTAAAATTTCGATGAAAACTTCTGAAAATAGTTAAATTCTTTTATTTTTTAATCATTTGGACTATATAATAGTCTGTACATTCACATGCCAAGTTTAATTATATTTTACCAGTTCTCTCTTTCCCTCTCTTTCTGGGAATGACACTTTCCATTTCAATTAATTTAGTTTAATATATATGCATCAAACAAGGTACGTAGAAACTTACCTTGTTCTTAATATAAGAAGCTTGTTGAAGATGCTGATTGGAGTTAGACCCAGATTGTAGAGCTTTACTGAAAGTAGATTATTTCTAATTGATAAAAGAATGCAATATTTTCAAATTCAATTACTTCAACATGTAGATAAATTGCTTTCATCACCATTGTGATATGAGTATTAATCTACATCTATGTCGATTGCTATAACATTCGCTTATTGGCTCATTCTTATTTTAAGCGCCATCGCCGATGGCCAATCGCGTACGACGCATGCGTGAAGCCATTTCATTTTTGTTGCCATTGCATGCTCTACGAGGTAACGTGATCCCATAGACTTTAGATATTTACTGGGCAACTTTTTTTGTTTGTTTCAGCGTATCCTCGAGTTTCTCTCCATCATATTTTCGTCGGTTCAATCAATATAACTCCCGAGAGATACAAAAGCCATCAAGTGCCCGATGATCTAATACTGTTTTGCGAAAGTCTAAATTGATAGCATTCTTAATTCTTATCCAGATAAATGTATTGAGATGACATATCATTCATACAATTGATTAATTTGACAACGCTCAAATTTCAAATCGTCTGAATCCTCTCGTTCGATGAAAACCAATCAAAATGTATCATTTATTCGTTACCATTTTCATATTGAATCTTGTTCTGCAAGTTTATTCAGTATTCTAAGTAGAGTTAATTTATAAAGATTTGGTTTTGCTTGTCATTCTTGCGCAGAGGCCATGTTAATCTTCTCTGTGTCGTTCCAATTGTAGTAGTTGTACCGCCGGAAAATAAGTCAGTCTATTCACATCGTTTCTTTGTGAATTTTTCAAAATATTTCTCTTCGAATATGAAAACATCATCGTTCTATCATCATGAACAACAGCAACATCATCGCGTAAGTTATTTTGTTCACAATTGACGATCCAAATAAATCTTGATGATTAACAAAATCAGATCTTGTACAGGTAATATAAAGAATCAAGAATTATTGGAGTGGCATCAACATCATTGAATTGATATTTTTATCATTGTCTTGGAAAGATTATAGTATTACTTAATAAACATTCGTTCTTCAAAGTATTTCATTTAGAGAAATATCATATTGATCATTATAAAGCAATAACGCGCCATCTATATATAACAAATGAAAACATTAAGACGTGAATGTTTCTTTTTACAAATAAATCAAACTTTTATTTTTCTTTACTGCGATAACTTGATCACTTGGAATAGAGGTCATGAGTCTGACCATCTTAATATTTTTAAAAACAAAAATTTCTTAGAAAATAATATTGTAAACAATTTGTTAATGCTGAAGAAATTTTCTTGGTGTTCCGTTTCTTGACATTCTGAATCATACAAAAAAGGCACTGATATAAAGAGGAGAATCTTACAATCGAGATTTCAAAATATTTATCATTGTGTTATAAGATGTTGCCGTGAAACAATGGCTCTCAATTGTTGAGAAATAGAGAAAAAAAAGGAAAATAAAAAAATAAAAAATTGAGGTATCCTACGTTTTCACGCTTCGTTCTATACGAACTCTATATTCCAATGTTTTAAATATGCATTGATGTTGAACATTGTAAAATGGTATGATGCATTAGCCCGGCATCTGTCATAAGAATTTAAAGCAATTTTAGATGCGTATGATTCTTTTTAAAATTAAACAATTTTCTACTGATCTTACTGCAATCATAAATTAATAGGAGGGCCTGGTTCATCAGTGATGAACCCTCCCAGCGGTTTGCCAGTATAATCTACCATACCGCTGTAATATTGCATCTTGCTTTTTTTCTTCTTTTATACCGATACTGAAGTTGTAAGGTCAGTATAAAGTTGTTTAATATCAAAAAAAATCATACGCGTCTAAAATAGTATCAATTTATTATTGTAAAATGATGTTAGAATGATATTCATTATCAAAAAATGCTTTTCTTTTTACAAAAAAATTGCATCAAAATAATGTTTTCATTGATTTTCTCTTTGCGCACAACGCTCAGATTCGAATATCGATTAATATGCTACCAGATATGGCACAAATTCAGACAAATACATACACTCATGGACAGAACTTAAGGAAGTTATACCATTTAGCATGTATATCAGGATTCAGACAATAACTTTAAAATATATTACAGTTAACTTTATTGAAGACACGTGAGATAACCAAGTGTGAACAAAATTAAGTTGTACCTTTTAGCATGTAAATCGGGATTCAAACAATAACTCTGAAAGATATTACAGGGAACTTTATTGAAGACACATGAGATAACCAAGTGTGAACAAAAGGAAGTTGTACTTTTTAGCCTGTATATTGGGATTCAAACAATAACTCTGAAATATATTACAATGACCTTTATTGAAGACACGAGATAACCAAGTGTGAACAAAAGGAAGTTGTACTTTTTAGCATGTATATTAGTATTCAGACAATAACTCTGAAAGATATTACAGGGAACTTTATTGAAGACACATGAGATAACCAAGTGTGAACAAAAGGAAGTTGTACTTTTTAGCATGTATATTGGGATTCAAACAATAACTCTGAAATATATTACAATGACCTTTATTGAAGACACGAGATAACCAAGTGTGAACAAAAGGAAGTTATACCATTTAGCATGTATATCAGAATTCAGACAATATCTCTGAAATATATTACCTTGACCTTTATTGAAGACACACGAGATAACCAACTGTGAACAAAAGAAAGTTGTACCTTTTAGCATGTATATCGGGATTCGAACAATAACTCTGAAAGATATTACAGGGAACTTTATTGAAGGCACATGAGATAACCAAGTGTGAACAAAAGGAAGTTGTACTTTTTAGCATGTATATTGGGATTCAAACAATAACTCTGAAATATATTACAATGACCTTTATTGAAGACACGAGATAACCAAGTGTGAACAAAAGGAAGTTGTACTTTTTAGCATGTATATTAGTATTCAGACAATAACTCTGAAAGATATTACAGGGAACTTTATTGAAGACACATGAGATAACCAAGTGTGAACAAAATTGTTTTTCTATCCTTAAAAATAATATATGACAGGCGACATCAAAGACTTTCCATTTCCATAAGTTTTGTCTATGAGTGTATATCGATAAGGTACAATTTGGATTATAGATTATTATGGATTATATCGATTATAGATCCATATAATCTCCATATCCATTAAATATGAGTTCATAATATGAATTATAGATTACCTTATGAGAGTATATATTGATAAGATTTTTAAAAGTGAAAAAATATTTAACGTAATTTATTTTTTATTTATTTGAGATATGAGGAGATTTCAGATAGAATGTTTCCTCTTTTTCTGTACAAAGGTACAATGTATCTGGATATTAATATTAAAGACAATAATAGAAGTATAAGATGTATATATGCTATAGAGCAGATTTAATATTTATATATTTCTTATGCTTTCTTACAAATATGCAAAAATGTTAACCTATATATTCCTTAGTTTCTTGTAGCTTGTGTTATGTTTTATATATGTTGAAAGGCTTCAAAGCTTTCATGGGGTTCGATTCCCATCCCTGGACACTTTTATTTTTCCGTTTATCATTACTCTTCACAATTCATCCTCTCATACTTCATCCCTAAGATTGGAAATGGTCGTTATTTCTCCTTAAATTAAGTTTCGATTTTTTGTTCAAAAGAAACACATGCGGGATATTTTCAAATGTCGTTCTACAATCATAGGCCGCAATATTTTGTATAAAAAAACACACTGTAAATAACATATCTTATTACTGGTACTTTTACTGTTATTCCTGCATTTACCCTACATTTCTGTGCTCGGAAAATCTGTATAAGACCAAAGGTCTTAATAAAGCTTTTGTTGTTGTATAATAACATTGTTTATTACTGGTACTATTACTGTTATTCCTGTATGTACCCTACATTTCTGTGCTCGGAGAATCTGTATAAGACTAAAAGGTCTTAATAAAGCTTTTGTTGTTGTATAATAACATTGTTTATTATTGGTACTATTACTGTTATTCCTGTAGTACCCTATATTTCTGTGCTCGGAGAATCTGTATAAGACTAAAAGGTCTTAATAAAGCTTTTTGTTGTATAATAGCATTGTTTATTATTGGTACTATTACTGTTATTCCTGCAGTACCCTATATTTCTGCTTGGAGAATCTGTATAGGACTAAAAGGTCTTAATAAAGCTTTTTTTGTTGTTGTATAATAACATAACTGATTACTGATACTATTACTGTAATTCCTGCATGTACCATACATTTCTCCTTGGAGAATCTGTTTAAGACTAAAGTGTGCTAATAAAGCTTTTTGTTGTATAATAACATTGTTTATTACTGGTACTATTACTGTTATTCCTGTATGTACCCTACATTTCTGTGCTTGGAGGATCTGTATAAGACTAAAGTGTCTTAATAAATCTTTTTGTTGTTGTTAATTTATATTTTTATGTAAATTATTATTCAGGTAAAAAAACTTAAATAAAAACTTAGAATTGACTTTCGTTATAAATCCGTTCGTAGAACAGACAATTAATCGTCTGGTCTATAAATAATTACAAAAAAAAATGATAAATAGTTTCACGTAGGTTTTTAAAAAATATCTAGCAAAAGAAAAATGTTCCAAAATTCCTAATTAACAAGCGGGATGATCATCTCAATCCTGAAGACAACTCACAGCTGACAAGGCTTAAATATTAGCTCGGGCAACATGTTGTAAAAATAGGAATTCCTTGCGTGTTAGGAAATTATTTGACCTTTAACAAAAAATAGTTTAATTTATGGCGTGAAAATGGATGACTTATTTGTTGCTGAACAAATTAGCAGCTAGAATAAATATCCATGAAAGGAAAGAATTTGAGCAGATTTTTTCTTTCGTTTCAAATAAAACACACTTCCTACTGTTCTTAAATGTAATTAATAAATATTGGCAGGGTCTGGCTCATCAGTGGTGAAGCCTCCCAACGGTTTCGCCAGTTTAATCTACCATACCGCTTTTTAGAGCTAGTTCTACTTCTATATTAGACGATTTTTCTTGGACATCAAACACTGAAGAGTTTTTATCTTGATTATGAAGGGGAGGTGTGTACTCTTTATTAACAAACTAGCCGAATGACCCGGGCAACGCCCGTGTTTTACCCGATTGGTTGTTTTGATTCAAATACTATTTGTTACAATTATAAATTGCCGCCTTAAATAAATGCATATATTAGTTAATACCTATAGCCTATGTGCTTTATCTGTCTATGTACTGTTGGCTTCCGTAGGCGTCTCATACTGGGAAAAAGAAAGAGAGGATTCCATTTAGTTATTAACTAATATATGCATTTATTTAAGGAGCGACCCGCTCCAACACAATAGTTACAAAAACGATAAAGCGAGTGGGGGTGGCATGATGGGGGGGGGGGGCAAAGGTGGCGTGATCGTAGCCAACCAATAGGAGGGCACCATTCAAAAAAAAAATCAAACGGTGACAGAGTTGATTAGGAGATGAGGAATGACGCTCGTAACTGTATATAGAATACGTGGTGTGGCTAGAGACCCGCTGGCGATTCTCCACCAAACTCTGGAGCAGTGGCAGAGGCGCCATGTACATTGTATATAGTTGTATAAATTAAAAAGCGTATTTACGCAAGTTTGGCCTTAAATACCCATTTCTTGGTTTTTCAAGATACAACTGGGACCAAAAAATATTTTTGGTCGCAGTGGTACAGCCTACTCCACGCTGTCGAGCGCCAAAAGCGCGAAACACGTTCGTGGATGGCTTCTCTTGATTTATCAAGAAATTGGGTTGGCCAAATATCAGGGAACAGGCTAAATCAATGTTTAGTTGATTTCTGTTACACCCGATGGCGCTCTGCCTTCTGTAAAGCACATATGCTCCTGGTCAGGATATGCCTTTTTTATTAGTTGTATATATATCTAATTATTATTTTAAAACAATAGTGCAGACTGTACAGTTTTGCAATGTAATGACAAGATGTGAAAAAAATTATGTTAATTGTCGGATTATCTTTATTTAAAAAGAAAAATTCGTGCTTTAATGGTTAATGGTGCATGTTCGCCGTAGGCCTTCCTCAAGAAAACGATGTGCTTTAGATACATTTTATTTTCAAGTTAATGCAGAATTCTTCCTGAAAATACTTTTTATTTGTTACAAACCTTGAATTATTTCTCCGTCACAGTATGTGTTGGTATTATGGCCGGTTAGCACATGTTCAAGTTATCAATACAACGATCTAGAGGAATGACAACTACAGGTGTCGTTAGCGCCATCTATAGGTGAAATCTGCAGCTTATAGGTGCACCTCTCTATTATAGGTTTAACATATTTATTATTTTTCAAAAATTCACACACAAAATATTATACAGTAGAACCTCCCTTTAGCGTACATCCCGCTAGCAGACACCTCTCCAAAAAGGACAGTTTACATTTGCAAAATTACCATTTTTACAATTTAGCAACTCTCCGGTAAAAAGACACCTCTCCCTAAAGTAATTTTGGCTATGCAATTAGGTGTCCTTTACAGGGAGGTTCTACTGTGTTTTGTTTTTTTAATCAGCGCAGATTTCTCTCATTGCGCCTCTCTGTTCTTTTGTGTAAACAAGGATGAATTGGGGTTTTATGCAAATAATTTAAACTATTCATGACGCGTAAGTTTCTTTTTTTTTTTTATGAAACAAATTTTCTACCTCCTTTACTGCAATGATAAAATAATGAGAGAGAGCCTCTGGTTCATCATTGGGGAACCCTTCCAATGGTTTCACCAGTTTAATCTACCAAGTTGTTTTATTATATCCTGACATTTCCTAATTTTTCTACGCGTGACAGTTTCAATGTTGTGAGTTGATAGTATTAGAAGATTAGTGGCAAGATTTGAAAGGAAAGGGATAGAGGTTCACAATAATGACCATTTTTTGCAAAATTACCATTTTTGCAATTTAGCAACTCTCCGGTAATAGGACACCTCTCCCTAAAGGACATTTTGGCTCTGCAATTAGGTGTCCTTTACAGAGAGGTTCTACTGTAATATTCTTTTTTTATTATTAGCTCAAATTTCTCTCATTGCGCCTCTTTGTTTTTTTTTTTTTTTGTGTGTGTAAACAAGGATGAATTGGGGTTTTATGCAAATAATTTAAACTATATAGGGGTATAGGGGTAACTCAAGATTTCTCGCCCCCAGTCCCTCGGGTCGGCCCTGTCAATCTCAAATAAGCAACCACCACTAAGCACAATTTCTAGTTTTACTCTTTAATATTTACTATTGAAATATAATCATTACAAATCATCCATTCCTATGAATTTCTCTATTATAGCATATTTCCTTAAATCCCATACACAAAATTGTCAACATTTATTTTATAATTATATACAAGAGAGTAAAAGCTCGTAGGTGTGTGTATAAAAACAAAATAATAAAGATAATAGTCATAACAAAAAAAAACACGTTCAAGAAGTTATGCAAATAAAAATAAAATCGAAATTAACCCCAATGGTATTTAACAGAAAGTAAAAAATAAAAGTTCTATGCTAACCATTTGAAAAGTAAACAAACGGCAAAATTGCGCTAAAATCTTCAAATTGCGATGTTTTCATTAGACGTAGTTGGTTAGAGGAGAGATTTATGAATGGGAATTGTTTCGAAGGCACCTTTTGGGAAAGATTGGGTGGATGAATGGCTCAGCAGGGAAATCACCAACTTTCCCGCCAAAAATTATGGCGCGAATCGTTAAGCCTTATTTTAGGCGGGAAAAATGAAACTTCTCAAGTTTTAAGATCAAACGATAATTTTGGACGTTGGACTAATATTTTAAAATAAAAATGATATATTGTGTGGTGCCTTTTTATCTATATATACATATGGAACATTCTAAATCAGTATATTACATTTTATACACCTTCGCGAGAGGAAAAATAAATATTTGATTTACAAATCAAAAAAATAATCCCTTATATCAATATTGAGGTGAAAATATCACGCTTCCAGTTTCCTTTTTAAAATTTTAATTCACAAATCTCTCTATTAAAAATAAAAAGGCATCTCCTGACCACGAGCACATGTGCTTTTTAGATGGCAGAGCGCCATCTAGTGGAGCAAAAATAAACTAAACGTTTACTTAACTTGCTCCATGATATTTGGCAAACCCAATTTCTTGAGAAATCAAGAAAAGCCATCCACGAACGTGGGAAAAAATGTCTTTTCTTGATTTATCAAAAATATGGGTTTGCCAAATATCAGGGAACAGGCTAAATCAACGTTTAGATGATATCTGCTCCACTAGATGGCGCTTTGCCATCTAAAAAGCTCATATGCTCGTGGTCAGGATATGCCTTTTTTGATTTTAACATCAACGCCTGACCTTTTTTATAAAAAAAAAAATTTTCATATATATGTGTTGATTTATGAAGCAGTCGTGGTAGTTGTGTGACAAGTGGTAAGGACACACAGGAGACAGGATATAGAGACAAAAAACGTGGGGAGTAGATCGGAGAGAAAAGAGAAGGTACGAGGACCACCCTGGGAACAATTGGTGTCGAGACCACCTCGATGCGAACTGTCCCTTGATCATCACATCCTGGTGCTTATAAACCGCTTTGAGTAAGATAAATTATCCCCTAGGGGGAGGGGAGTGAAAGCTGGACATCTGGTGACCAAGGGGTTGTTTTGACCTGGCTATTTTATCTTCGCTTACCTCATACTCCCACAAGGACCATCTTTATATATTTCTAAATATTATGACAGATGGATATCAGATTTTTAAAATAATGAATAATATATCTTTTTTTTCTCCCCATTGAATATAAGCAAAAATATTTTAAAACTTAATTCTATTGACATTATGTGGCGCTGAGTTTGTTGTTGACACGCTTTAAAATGGTATAATACCTTGATAAAGGTTAGCGTTCAGCCAACTGAAATATTGGTAAAATAAATGATATTTTGATCCAATATATGCCTTTTTATTTAAATGAATAATGAATGTCATGGAATTATTATTATTTTTTTAGAATTTCCCTTTATTTAGGGGGAAATGTTTATATATTCAAATCTTTGGTATAAAAACAGACACACTGGTTTGATTATTTTAATCAAATGGATCTATAAGTCTATTGAAAGAGAATCATGCCAGTTTATAAACTCCTCACTTCAGGAATATTCGGCAATTGGTTCCAGAATCGAGCTTTCCATTCCACATCATCCTCCTTATTTGCAGCATGTGCCACAACCAATGAAGAAGATTTAACACCAGAACTACGAAAACTTGATAAAATGATTAAGGATTCGTATATCGAACGTATGCGTTGGGATTCGTATGAACGTCTATTCGCTGATCGAAATGATGGCTCAATGAAACCAGGGGACAATCAACAATTTTTCCAATTCCTTGGACATCCTGATCTTATCCGTGCAGCCTTACTTGCCAGTGAAGAAACAGAAATAACAAAAATCCCACTATCAGTTACCTATGATGTCGTACAGTGTCTTAATCACTTTGCTGTTTCTATGTCACCCGGTGATTTATACGATATTCGAAAAGCTATTATCCAAGAAGCCTATACGACCATAGATCAACGAATTCGTCAAAGTGATCATGGCATGATCCTCAACGCCAGTGATTTCGAGAATATCCACACCTTCATGGAAAATTATTTCATAGCGCAAATCTATCACTATTTACCAACTTGTTTGAACACTCGCCAAGAGTATATTAGCGATCTACATCAAGTTCAACATCAATTTATTGAAAACAAAATCTGGCTATTTAAGGAGGATGATCAATATTTGGAATTGACAGCTCTAACATTGCAGACTCTTCGTGTCAATAGGTATTTCTATTGGAAAACGAAATGTATAAAGGATTGGGGATTAACTATGGATCGTCTACTTGAAGCTTATAATCTTCTAGGAACAAGATACTATGGCAAACAACTCGCTGGACATGTGATTATCGTAGTGATCCATTCTATAATTCGATCTAAACTTGGTGATCTGAGAAATGAGATTAAAATGATCAAGGATTTATGTCACCCATTCCGAATAAAAGATAGTAAATCAATTCTCCTCTGGAGAGTACTTCAGACATCAGCGGAGACCATCCCTGTATTGGCTAGACAAAAAGATCTTGTAATCTGCAGAAAACGCCTTAACAAGATTCTCAGCATAGCTTATAAAATCTCTTGTCTCAAGTACGGAGGATTCCTTGATCAAAGTACCGTCGAAGATTACCAGAGCCTCGTTGACATTCAACTGACATGTCCAAAAGGCTGGAAAGATGTCCTCAAAAAACGAAGACTAACATTCCCAGCAGATTCAACTAGTTCGGGATCCAAATGAAATTTTTAAAATGGGCTAAGATTGACTATCTCCAAATTATAATTTTAAAACAAAGGGAATCTAAATTTATTTAAGAATTTTATCAAGAGCTTTAGCAAATAATCATTTACTAAGCCTATTTATATATTTTTTGACTGAGAATGGTAGCAAATATGTATAAGAAAAGGTGCATGTTAGAATCTAAGCTTAACACTTCATCTATTGAGGAACATGTATTGATAATGACTATTTTGATGATGATTCAATGATACTATCATAAATCCCCTTGCACTACAGATTGAAGCTTCATCCTGGGAAGCAACAAACCAAAAGAACCTACAAGCCAACATACCTATACCATAGCTTTCATCACATAATCTATAAAAACTTAGAATCCCGTTACCCCGAAGTCTTGCATATTTGCAATAATTGTAGTTTCAAGATTTTGATGCATCGAGCTGTATTCTTTCGGAAAATCATAACCAAAGCTGTTAGGCAACATTTCATAATTTATTTTACCGATTCAAATTACTTTTCAAAAAATCGATGACAGATAAACAACATAAATGTCTTATTTCTAACAACTGTAAGGATCCAGCATTTGAAACCTTATCCTGGATAGCAGCAAACCACACAAAGGAACAAACATCTATTACTGACCTTCCGAGGATTTCAACGTTTAGCATGTAAAAACGCGGAGTTTCACCACACATCTCGAAGACTTATGCAAACAATGCAGGGAGTCAGAGGAAAATGATCAAGCGTTGATATCCACATTTGTAAACATCAAGTTTATTTCCAAATTTCATTGTATATTCATGTACACAACTTAAGGAAGTTGTACCTTATATCATTTATATCGGAATTCTGACAATGACTCTGAAAGATTTTATACACAGTGATTTTTACTGAAGACACGAGATAACAAAGTTTGAATAAAATTACCTCTTTCTTCCTTTAAAAAAAAAAAAAAACAGGCGACCGGAGACATTAATTGTCCTGGTATGGAACTAACACCTATTCACATGTCCAGCAATGACCGTAGCCTTGCAGAAAATTGAAATGGACCCAGAACAGCAGCTTTACACACTCAAGATAGAGGACATTGCGACTGCTGTGATAGAGATGTATGGATACATCTGAGGCTCTTCATTGGACACGACGACAATAACAAAGTATACCAAACCAAAGACATAGATATTATTGGTATCTCCTGATAGTGGTGTCTCATTGGAGATTATGTTTGACTAAGTCATATTTTATTTTACGAAATTGAACGCTTAGAGAGGTGGATCACAGATGGGTCGCTCACGGGAGGCTAACTGTACAAGCATCCTCCCATCAAGACAAGGAGGCTATTACTGTCTCCAACCTTGTCTCAAATTTACTTTGTCAACATGACCTCTACGTGGTTTGAACATTACATCTGCAAATTGCTACGAATATCTGGAAGTTTTACTCTAGAGTGAGAGAGACCATTTTATGTTCGATAATGGGCTTGTTTATTTAAAAATATATATACATTTTCTCGATTTTCTCTGCAGAAAGCGACCCAATTCCGATCGTTAGCTGTACCACAACTCCAGCTTTAGTAAATTCGGGTAAAAAATCATTCTGTGTTTAAACCTTGTTCGAATTTGTCCGAAAAGGTGTCGTCTTAAATTCAACACTGAATCGTTTTGTTCCGAGATGATCAATCAAATGTCTTGTTATATTTTTTTTATTAGAAGAAAGACTTACCTCTTTTACGAATCCAACCAACAACTCCTGTATAGATTATAGAAAAATCTTTTCAATATATATTTAGCAATATATGTTTTGTTTAATTTTCTACTTATGCAAATAGTTAATATAGGTATAATTATAAATATTCCAACCTGTTATTAAATAAATATATGTAAATATGTGTAAATATGTGAATGTAATCAAGTATATAAACATCTATCCTAACATCGATCTACGGAAGTAAGAATATTTTGATATAAAATAAATATTTAAATACCACATCAAACACCATCCTTCCTTGAAATTTCAAATATATAGATTGTAACCTTTAGTTTAGAAAGAGAGAGAAAAGGGCTGAGTGATATTTCCCAAGTGTGGAGTTTTACTATTAACAAGAAAGTTGAAAATTATTTAGTGCTGTGCGCCTTGTTGTAATTTATCAATGGAAATAATTGATGTTTCATTTGAAATACTTTCTTCTATAGATAGCTGCTAGTAAATTGGATAGAGAGAATGTTTAAGGAGGGGAGGACAAAGTCTATATATATAAAAATGAATGTCTGTCTGTCTGTCTGTCTGTCTGTGTGTGTGTGTGTCCTCTATGGATTCAAAAACCATACATCCAATCGCCGTGAAATTTTGGGATATTATGAGGTGTATCCCCGGAAAGGTTTACGAAAAAAAATTTCTTGAATATCTTGAATATCCTTAGAGTTATTTGCAGATTTGTATATTTAACTCGCAAGCAGCCCTACCATTGAGACGGAGATAGGCTTAGTTTGCTGCTCCTGATGACCTTGGGTCATCGTGTGAGTCACAGCATGATGCTACAAAAACACTCTCTCTGGGGATTTTACAGCGTCGACAACCTGTAAGATTGCCTCTCTCATATATTATACTTTAAACATCTGCTTAATTAAAGCATTTTTCATTTGAAAGAGACTGCTCTCTTAACCCCCTTTAGACAACATTAAATGATATCCCGTGTCGATGATTTTGTAATGTATAGAATTAGGAAAGACAAAATTCAGGATGACACGGCTCACAGGGAACGGTAAAAAATGTTCACTTTATCGAGGAAATACAAAATTCGGGATGACACGGCACACAGGGACCGGGAAAAAATGATCACCTTATCGAGAGATTCACGACCATGATTTTATTCAACTTATCGAGTATTTTTCAAGGGACCGGGAAAATATGTTCACTAGATAAAACGATTATTTTGTAATATAGAAAATTAGGAAATACAAAATTCAGGATGACACGGCACAAGGGACCGGGAAAGAATGATCACTTTATCGAGAGATTCAAATTTACGAGTTTCAAATCATCAAAATATATCTTTCTTTTTTTATATGTTTATAGAGAATTGTTTTAACAAATGTTCGTTATACAAACCTTTACTCGGGTAAAACCCGGGCGAAGCCGGGCACATCCGCTAGTATTATATAATTGTAAGTAATATATTTTGAAAGGTTTTGGATTGTTAGATTAAACCTAGCAACAATAGGGCTAAATATAATTAACTGAATCTTTCTCAGATAGTTATACTCTGGATCTAGTTAATATGTCTAAAACCACAATTTAGAGGTATATAGGAATAGAGATTCAATTCCACGCCAAGATGAAATTTTTGAATATTTATGTTCAGTATAATAATTAGGCTTGGAAAAGGCCCAGTATAATGATTAGGACAATGCCGAAGATGGAAAATCTGGCCGCTGAATTCACAAGCTGACTTTTGCGAAATATCAAGTAATTGATCAGGGCAGTACCACAGCTGCATAATCTGGCCACTTAATTCAGATATCTCGCCTTAAAAAGGCTCAACAAATTGATTCAAAGTCACACCCTGGCTGCAAGACATAGCAGCTGGCTTCAGTTGTCGCAGGTTACGAATATTCAAGTATTTAATAAAGGTTTCTCCATGGTTGTGTGCATAATCTGGCCGCTGGCTTTATATATCGCAAGTTATAAAGTCTCAAAGAATTTATCAAGACTGTATCAGAACTGAAAGATATGGCCGCTGGATTCACATGTCTCACATTACTGAGGTTCAAGGAATTGATCATGGCTGCGTGATCTGGCCGCTTGATTCAGATTTCTCACATTACGAAAGCTCGAATAATTGACCATGGCTGCAAGATATGGTTCAAGGAATTGATCATGGCTGAAAAAAATGGCCTCTGGATTCAGATGTCTCATATTACTATGGTTCAAAGAATTAATCAATGCTGCAAGATATGGCCGTTGGGTTCAGATGTCGCACATTACGAAAGCTCAAGTAATTGATCATGGCTGCACCACAGCTGCAAGATATAGCCGTTAGGTTCAGATGTAGCGCATTACTAAGGTTCAAAGAATTGACCAAGGCTTCAAGATATGGCCGCTGGATTCAGATGTCTCACAATAAAAGTTCAAGGAATTGATTAAAAGCTGAAAGATATGGTCGCTGGATTCAGATGTCTCGCATTACTAAAATTCAAGGAATTGATCAAAGGCTGCAAAATATGGCCGCTGGGTTCAGATGTCTCACATTAAAAGTTCAAGGAATTGATCAAGGCTGCAAGATATGGCCGCTGGATTCAGATGTCTCACATTACTAAAATTCAAGGAATTGATCAAAGGCTGCAAGATATGGCCTCTGGATTCAGATGTCTCACATTACTAAAATTCAAGGAATTGATCAAAGGCTGCAAGATATGGCCTCTGGATTCAGATGTCTCACATTACTAAAATTCAAGGAATTGATCAAGGCTGCAAGATATGGCCGCTGGGTTCAGATGTCTCGCATTACGAAAGCTCGAAGAATTGATCAAGGCTGCAAGATATGGCCTTTGGGTTCAGATGTCGCACTCAAGGAATTAATAATGGCAGCACGACAGCTGCAAGATATGGCCGTTGTTTTCACATGTCGCACATTACGAAGTTCAAGGAATTGATCATGGCAGAACCACGGCTGCTAGATATGGCCGTTGGATTCAGATGTCGCACTCAAGGAATTGATAATGGCAACACGACAGCTGCAAGATATTGGCCGTTGGGTTAGATGGGCAGCTGGGTGAGATGTCGCACATTACGAAAGCTCAAAGAATTGATCATGGCTGCAAGATATGGTCGTTGGGTTCACATGTCGCACATTACGACTGCTCAAGTAATTGATCATGGCTGCACTCGGCTGCAAGATATGGCCGCTGAGTTCAGATGTCGCACATTACGAAAGTTCAAGGAAGTGATCATGGCTGCACCACGGCTGCAAGATATGGCCGCTGAGTTCAGATGTCGTAAATTACGAAAGTTCAAGGAAGTGATCATGGCTTCACTGGGCTGCAAGATATGGTCGCTGAGTTCAGATGTCGCACATTACGAAAGTTCAAGGAATTGATCATGGCTGCACTCGGCTGCAAGATATGGGCGCTGAGTTCAGATGTCGCACATTACGAAAGTTCAAGGAATTGATCATGGCTGCAAGATATGCCCGCTGGATTCAGATGTCTCACATTACGAAAGTTCAAGGAATTGATCATGGCTGCACCACGGCTGCAAGATATGGCCGCTGAGTTCAGATGTCGCACATTACGAAAGTTCAAGGAATTGATCATGGCTGCAAGATATGCCCGCTGAATTCAGATGTCTCACATTACGAAAGTTCAAGGAATTGATCATGGCTGCACCACGGCTGCAAGATATGGCCGCTGAGTTCAGATGTCGCACATTACGAAAGTTCAAGGAATTGATCATGGCTGCAAGATATGCCCGCTGGATTCAGATGTCTCACATTACGAAAGTTCAAGGAATTGATCATGGCTGCACCACGGCTGCAAGATATGGCCGCTGAGTTCAGATGTCGCACATTACGAAAGTTCAAGGAATTGATCATGGCTGCAAGATATGCCCGCTGGATTCAGATATCTCACATTACGAAAGTTCAAGGAATTGATCATGGCTGCACCACGGCTGCAAGATATGGCCGCTGAGTTCAGATGTCACATTACGAAAGTTCAAGGAATTGACCATGGCTGCACCACGGCTGCAAGATATGGCCGCTGAGTTCAGATGTCGCACATTACGAAAGTTCAAGGAATTGATCATGGCTGCACCACGGCTGCAAGATATGCCCGCTGGATTCAGATGTCGCACATTACGAAAGTTCAAGGAATTGATCATGGCTGCACCACGGCTGCAAGATATGCCCGCTGGATTCAGATGTCGCACATTACGAAAGTTCAAGTAATTGAACATGGCTGCACCACGGCTGCATGATATGGCCACTGAGTTCAGATGTCGCACATTACGAAAGTTCAAGGAATTGATCATGGCTGCACCACGGCTGCAAGATATGGCCGCAGAGTTCAGATGTCGCACATTACGAAAGTTCAAGGAATTGATCATGGCTGCACCACGGCTGCAAGATATTGCCGCTGAGTTCAGATGTCGCACATTACGAAGCTCAAGGAATCAAGGCTACACCACTGCTGCAAGATCTGGCCGCTAGTTTTAGATGCCACACGTTGCAAAGGCTCGAGTAATTGATCATAGACTTACCACAGCTGCTAGATTTGTAGAAATATAGCAGTCTCCCGTGAGAAACCGTCTAAAAACATTGCCAAACCTGGTCACTCTCTCTCTCTCTCGGGGAGGTGATCTCTTAATATACTCTATCATGTAAGTGCATATCATGATGAATCTTTCAATATAAACAGTGTCTCTAATGAGGTACCACACTCAGGAACCAGTTGTTGCCATATTTCAGGCGATCTCTTATTAAGGACTATTACATTTTCATTCAATATGCATCTCAGACTCGTGGTATATACAGAAGTCATCGGGCCTGTCCCTAGGTTTATTCTCTCGCTTTTGACATAGAGCTGATCAGATGTCGCTAGGCTGATTTGTTTTGGTAGGTTTCTTGATATTTCTGCTATATATGTATTGACGCTGAGAAAAGCGGTAGTCTGTAATTTTTTAGGCGGTAGAATAGGCAAATGAAAAAGGAAATCGGCTGTTTATTTATTTTCTTGGAAGTGTGAGCACGGGGCATGGTTAGAGATTCTGACAATGTTATTTTCCATGAAATCATTTCCTGTTAATATTGTAGAAGTGGTGTTGCAAAGGCTATGCTTTGAATGTGAGATGCAGTCACTCGTTCTGTGGTTTATTGAAAGGCGAACTGATTGCTTTTTGAGAGTGGTATACTTCCTAGGAAGGAGTGACCTTGGAGTGACCTGTGGTTTTTTCCACTGGATTCGCTTGTTCGTTTCCCATGACGCCGCAGTGGAACACAGTTGAAGTGTATACTCTCTTTAAAAAGTTGAGATTCCAGACTATTTCTGCAATACGAAGGATATCAGAGTGGCATGTAGAAATGCCAGGCTATCAGAAGCAACGATATAGTCCTGGTCATGCCATAATCTGGATAAATCTGGTAGTTCCATCTGGAAATACGTAAAAATCTTGGAGCTTGAAGTGCAGTGGTGATAAGGAGGTGGAATCATCATTGCTGTACGAGGGCTGTCTATGTAAATAATTTGAAAAAGTAAAAATAAATATCAGGTAAAAAGTTTTATTTTTATTTTAAATTTGCAAGCTTTCAAACAAATATACTGTTCTTCAACGGGCTAATACTCTATGTACAATCTCTAAATAATATTTATACAAAATAATTGAAAAACTTTTGTTATTGACATGTGCTCTTGCGGGCGTGAATCAGACTGTTTACAGCTAAAGTAATAGATATTATAGTGGGATGAAATATATATACATACAAATAATCAATAATATTTAGATAATTAGTCAGAGATATTGTTATATTGGGTTGGGAGGTCAATTTTTCTATTGATGCTATTTATTTTTGATGATACCAGTGCTTCCAAGAATAATTGTTGTTGCTTGCTTTTTATGTCGTGTTAATGGGCTATTGCTTGTTTGAGATTGAATGTGTGTCCAGTGGTGCAGGTGTGTTGGTAAATTAAGGATCTATTGTCTTTTTATCTTATGTTTCTATCGTGTTCTGTTAGCCTGGTCTCTATCAGCCCGTTGAAGAGCAGTATATTTGCTCGAAAGCTTGCAAATTTAAAATTAAAATAAACTTTTTACCTGATTTTTATTTTTACTTTTTCAAATCATTTTTAAGTAACTATTGCTCACATGTTTTTTTTTTTGCTTATCCCTAGTACACGTGGTACAGGCCATGATAATCATGGTGGGTAGTTAGTGACTGCTTTTACTGTAAGCGCACCACATGTCTATACATGTGAAAAGCAGTTCGACTTTGCACTTACAAATGCCAGAGCCCCGTTTGGTTACTTGCACTCACTGGTGGGGTTGGACTTTTGCAAGAATCTGAGGCCATTGGAGCATTTTTTTTTCTTTTTAACAGAAAAAAGTGTCCAATGCGGGAATCGAACCCGGGTCCTAGTGGTCGAACACCAAACGGTTTAACCAGCCTTCCACCGACCCCCCCTCACATGTAAATAATTATTGCTTGTTCCAGTAGTATATATGATACTGAGGAAGGCCTGAGAAGTAGTTCACAATAAGGACATTTTTTAACTCTTCCAAATAGACCTTTGGCCTTGGATGGCTCGTATTCCGTGGAGGACAGCCTGTCATGGATATTGGGGGTTTAACCTGAAGATGATAATTTGAATGGCCAACGGCCAGAAACATGTATGAGGATAGATTTTCTTGTTTAGTTTGGTAAAGTTAATGGACAATTTTTGGAAATACAAAGAGCACTAGGAAATTTTTGCAATACGCTCCAACCCATGCGGCCACGAGTTCAAACTTGTTGAGCCCTGTTTATATTAGAACTGCAGTCAAAATTTCATTTGCTAGATGTTAGTATTCTTTGAACTGTAGAGTGATAAAATATTATACTATACATACTTGATCTGAGAGCAAAACTCCATACAAGCACCTTCCTGTGGTATCCCCTGTTTGTAAGCTGGCTTACAAGAAAAACAAGACCCTATACAAATCAATAAATTGTGTGCGAGGTTAAGGTAACTCCACTTTTGCAGGTCCCAAGCCCTGATGTTAGAAGGGGCGCAGTAACAAGGTCGCTAAAAATACCTGAACTCAGCTGGCCCGGTTGAATGTACCCTGTAAAGGCTCCTGATCCAGGGATACAGGATAGGCAGCGTCTGTAATCTGGAGCAGCTGCACATGGTGTCCATTCTTCATGTGAGGCGGCCATTTCATATTGGAGATAAGTTGGTCTGCTACTGAATAGTGCTCCCAGTCTTAATGACAAAAGCAGATGCATTCTACTTCACCCAATCATTATGGATGTCAAATCTTTGAGGAGCTCTACTCATTCCCAGCAGATACCACAAAAATCCTTAGCTATATAGGCTTTAACCCCTAATATGATTGAGTGGAGATAAGAAAGAAGAGGCAACAGTATTTTTATCACCTTTAGACAAAAGTACTGAATGAAGCATGGTAACATCATGCACAATTTATTGATTTGTTCCCTTACAATCCAAATTGTACCTTATCATATTGTGCCTACAGGAAGAAAGTGTTAGCTGAAGAAGTATATCAAGGCTAATCATCCAGTATGTAGATCCTACTTGGGACTATGGGAAGAAATATTTACATCCTGCAAATATGCCTCTTATCTCATAAGGTAATAAGACTAAATTCAAATAAATAAATAGTATGTGAAGTTTCAGTGACAGCATTGTTACCATCATCAGACAAAAGTACTGAATGAAATGATGGTAACACTCTGATGATGGTAACAATGTTGTAACTGAAACATCACACATTATTTATTTGTTTGGATTTGTTCTTATTACCTGTGTTTTTGATCTATGTGCTTTATCACACACCTCTAACTCATGTATATTTCTCTCAATTGTGATAAGGTAGAATTTGGAATAAATATTAGAAACATAGGGTAACAAGACCAAATCTCCATTTCATTAATTTGGCCTCCTGTTACCTTATGTTACATATCTCTCAAGATGATAATGCACACTTTGAATTATAGATTATAAACACAAGGTAATAAGACCAAATCGAAATGAATAAATAGTGTGTGAAGTTTCGGTAACAGCGTTGTTACCATCTTCAGACAAAAGTACTGAATAGCCTACGGCCATACCACATTGAAAACACCGGTTCTCGTCCAATCACCGAAGTTAAGCAATGTCGGGCCCGGACAGTACTTGGGAGGGTGACCACCTGGGAAGACCGGGTGCTGTAGGCTATTACCATCATTTCATTCAATACTTTTGTCTGAAGATAGTAACAACGCTGTTACAGAAACGTCACACACTATTTATTTATTTGGATTTGGTCTTATTACCGTGTGTATATCTCTTAAGTGTTTCTATATAACCATGGTGTCACTTTAAATATGATGTCATTATAGCCATTATAGATATGAGGTGAGAGAGTCCCACACTATTATAAAAAAATAAACAAAGAATATTTTTGGCTTGTTAGAACGTACTTAGAAATGCACAAATGGGAAGACCTACACCACCCGCTGTATAGCCCAGACATTGCTCCTTCTGATTATTATCTCTTCTGATCAATGCAACATGACCTGGCTGACCAGCACTTCTCCAATTACGATGAATTCAAAAAATGGATCGATGAATGGATAGCGGCCAAAGAGCTGGCTCTTTTCCGCGAAGGGATCCGTCAATTGTTGAAATTGGCTTGTTAAAAGGGAAGTCTCATTATATTCCGGGTTCATTTTAGTGAGGTTTTACTGTACATCTTTGTGGTCTTATTACCTTAGGATTCTTTTAAACATACGGCCACAATTGATAAAGATAAGATTGTGAGAATCATCTTTCAACACCCTCTCTCTCTATTTTTTTTACTTATCCCAGGTACATCTTGTAGATGCCATGATATTCATGGTGGGCAGTTAACAACTGATTTTACTGTAAGTACACCATATGTTTACACACATGCAGAAAGCCGTTTGACTTTTGCACTTGCAAGGTACAATGCTCTGTTTGGTTATTTGAACTTATTGGTAGAGTTGAAATTTTGCAAGAATTGGAGGATATTGAAGCAATTTTTATTTTTGCAGTAAAAAAAAAGTGCTCAATGCGAAATTTAATCCTGGATCATGGCTGTCAAAAATCCAAGTTGAGTGCCATTTTTTTATTGATTCCCTTCTCTATAATAAAAGAAAATAAGACCTAATCAAAATAATTTATTAGAGTGTGACGTTTCAGCAACAACGTTGTCACCATCATCAAGAATTTTTTTTTTTTAATTCTTTTGTCTGTTGATGGTGACAATGTTGTTGCCGAAACGTCACACACTAATAAATTATTTGGATTAGGTCTTATTTTCTTTTATTATAATCTATAATCCAAATTGTGCTTTATCATCCCTTCTCTATAATTAAAAACTAAGTCAATTTACTTTAAGATCCCATAACTTGCTGCAAACCCATATGAAGGCCAGTTTATGGAAATGGATGATAAATGTAGCAATGTTTTTGCATTTACAAGGTAACAAGACCAAATATTCTGTGGAAATCTAAAAACATCTCTCCTATCAAAAGCTATTCACAATAGATATTTTAATGAGAGAAGTATCTTCTCATGCAGTAAAACCATTAATGAGTGACCATCTAAAAAGCAAACACTTCCCAGAACAACCACTTTTGTAACATAAAGGATGACTTGAACTGATCTAACTTACCTCCAATAAGAGACCACCTTCTCCAGGAAAGATGAGGAGTTACATAGATGGTCTCTCATGAGAGAGGTTCTATAAGTGATTTTTCAATCATAGAGCACATTGTTACTTCTTTTACTGAAATTTCACTAAAATATTGTATTACCCTGTAAATTTTATTTAGAATCTAAATTGTATACTTTTTTAAAACTTTTGGCAACTTTTTCAACAGCAAAATAAACATTTACTTCAAAACAGAAAATCTAAAATAAAGATATGAAACAAACTTTGAAGCAAGCTGAAAATAGTAAGATTCTAGTCTGAAAATCAATAGTCTACAGCAATAAAAAGAGAAAGGCCACTTCTCCATACACAAGGGTCATCTATTGACCATCTCTGTATTGTTGTTGTTTCTTATCCCCTTGTGTAAAGATCACACAAATTCCATGAGTTCATGCTCCTCGAGCTGTTTTATGATGAGCAGCGGCCTCTCCCAGAGGTCCTGTTTAGTACATCTAATGCAAACCAAAATGTGTTCTAGAGCTGCAGGTGCCAAGCTACATTTCTGTAACATCTCTGTAAAGTAGCAGACTTGGGTCAGTGACAAAGCCACAACCCCAGCTTATTTAAATCCAGAAGGACCACCTGGAGGCCATGGTTTCTAGCTATTGGCAGTCCAGGGCTGGCTTTGATTTCATGAGATCCACAAGAGATTTATCAAATCTTTTGAATTTTCCAAAGTGTTATTTTTTTCAGCTGGCAAAGTGACTAGTCTGTGGCCAAAATAGCATTTAACAGGAAAGTACAAGGTTGGGTCAATAAGTAATGCATAATCATCAATAATTTTTTTATTTGACAAACCATAAACTTTGTATATATGAATACCTACCTATTAGCTATAAATCATTCAATATATCCACTTTCCCTCTGTACACATTTGGTCCAGCATTCTTTCCAACTCACAAAAGCACTTTGGGGAAAATGCTACATCTTGCTTTCTGAACCACCCTCTAACCTCATTCTACCATGTAGAGAACTCTTTAATTTACCAAACAGGTAGAAGTCGGAAGGAGCCAGGTCAGGACTGTAAGCTGGGTAAGGCTTCAAAGTCCACCCATATCAGGAAATTTGAGCCAATGTCTGTTGCGCGATGTGAGGTCTTGCATTGTCCTGATGAAATTTGATTTGACAGTCTTATATGCCCGGCCTTTTTGTTGAAATGGCTCTTTTTAGCCTTTCTAATGATTTACAATAGCTTTCCTTGTTGATGGAAGTATTTTTTTTTAAGTATGTCCATGAATATGAGCCCATATTGGTCCCAAAAGACCGTGACCATGATTTTGTCTTTGGAAAGGGAAATAGTTGATTTTTTCTTGACTGGAGACATTTTATGGGTCCATTGCATTGATTGGCGCTTTGAAGAAGGTCATAATGATAAACCCAAGTCTCATCACACATTATGATTCCTTTAAAGGCCTCAGAAGCTGGTCTTGGGTAAGATTCGATGAGGTCTAAACAAATTTCTTTCCGAGATAGCATCATTTTTCATGTTAGAAGCTTTGGCATCCATTTTGAGCACAATTTTTGATAGCCAAGATCTGAAAGTAGTTTAAGAACACTTCCCTTAGAGATTGAAAGTTTTTTCATCAATTGATATGTCGTTATTGTCCGGTTATTCTTGAAAATTTCCTTAACAAGACCCAAATTTTGGTCTGTTGTGACAGTTGAAGGTTTACCTGGCCTCTCTTTCTCATGAAGATCAAAACCACCTTTCTGGAAGTGCTGAACCCATCTCTGTATAGTGCTTCTATCCAATGTTTCGTTTCCATATACTGGCGGAAGTTTTGAGTGAATTGTTGTGGCTGAAATGTCACCGGACTTAAAGAGGAACTTGGTCACCGACTGTTGTCGGATTCTTGTGTTCACATTAGGTTCCATATCTGTAAAAATACAAAATATAAATCAATTCTGATTGCAGATATGAAAAGCAGAGTATTTTATTTACCAGAAAACATATATTTTATGATAATAAATTAATTATATATTTTGCTAGGTGTGCATTACTTATTGACCCAACCTTGTAGATGTTTATAGATCAATATCCTCCGGGGCAAATTTTTCCATCCAGAAAAACATAACACCATGGAGACTGACACGAATCAACTTTACACTTTTTTTATTGCTTTGAAAAATGTCCTTTAAAATAGATATGGGGGACTCCTGTGTGTTGAGATGAGCAAGTAGGGGAGTAAGGAAGATTTATCACACCAAGAACAGATAAAATAAAATTATACACAAAGTCTCTTTAATACAAATTAAAAAGAAAGAAAGACATCATATGTACAGGGTATAATTACACAGATATAATAAATACACTAAAAATGATAAATAAGTTTCTCACAATAACATTTTCTCTTAGTGTCTTTTTTAAAAATACAATTTTTTTCTTACTTTTTTAATATATTTATATATATATGCATTGGACTTGGTAAAACTGGAACCACACATGCAAGCCACATTAGATTCATGTGAAACCCAATAATAATAATAGAAACAAAAATTATCAAGTCAGGGAAACCTGGTTATAATAGCAATGTGGTTTAAACACATCATCATTCTTCTCAAAACTTCAACCTACTTCAATTTTATATCTAGAGGTTTCAGCAACCCATCAAAAGTTGACAAAAACCTAACAATGGGTTCAAATGGTTAATATTGAAATGGAAAAAAAAAAAATAGAAGAAGGTTGTGTGATGGGACTAGGAATATATTGGGTTGTGGGTGCCATGGTATGCCATTGAGACCTAACTTCTGGCAGCTGGAGAAGATGGATGACTTGCTAGCAATATGGGAAAATTCTCTCTGTCACACACAGCAACCAAAGGCTGGTGCACCTAAGACCAGAGCTGAATACCTCACAATTTGTTATTTGCAACTACTGACTTTTGTGATTTACAAGCAAGTCCTAAAAAGTTGACTATATACAAGAGCTCTAATAGAAGGATGGAGGCAATTTGGATTTTTATCTTACTACAGTAAAACTTATCTTGGGAGCTTTCCTTTCTTAGAAGCTGATTTTTTGTGAAAGCTGTTTTGTTTTCCCATTAATTTAGTTTTCTTAGGGTTCTTCTGACTATGCCTAACTTGTTCACTTCTCATTTTTCTAAACTCCTAGGCTAAATGTGTTATTGAATATCCCATATTAAGAAAACCATTGAATTTACTTAAGAAATAAGGTTTTAGGTTATTTTAACCAATTTTAAACACAAGTTTGAGTCAAAAGGCAATCCATCAATTAAGATTATATAAAAGGGCGTACCTGGATCTGTAAAGAAAAAAAATGTTTTGACGTGACAACGTCTTAAATTAGGTTGCGGCTGGGAGTCACTTATGAAAAAGTGTAACGCCCGGTAACGTTACGATGAGTCATCGAACGAGAGTGCTGCGCGCGCAGCGCTAGAGAATTAGGCGCATTGAATCGGCGCATGCTTGTCTCTGTCTTTGTCTTTCTCGAACGTTCTTGGCGTTGGAAAAACAAGAAAGCGTCATAATACAAGTTCACACGTGTGGTTAAAGTATCGTCAGCTGTGTCTGTAGTGAAAATGTGGAGTGCTTAGATTCGTCATTTACAACAACTACAACAATAAAGGTAAATAATTGTACACTGATATTTCATTATCGTAAACTATGATTGATTGATTAATTGTTAGATTGACACAAAAGTTGAGAAACTGAGTTTATAGGTTATGTCATACTATTGATAAATGTTGATAGTGTTAAGTAAATTATTAGTTTAAAATTAATTAATTAATTAATTATTATTTTACAAATTTTAAATAGTTTCAAATTTATTTAGCAAAAATTTGAACCTTCGATCTGAATAAATGTTTTGATTTTCGAATTGATTCTTTAAAATTACAAATATTAAGAAAAAGTGGCAGATATAAGAAAACTTTATTTAAACTGTGTTGAGCAAGAATTTTAACATCTAATTTAAGTAAATGTTTTAATTTTCAACTTCATCATTTACAATTACAAATTTTATTTAATTTCAAATTTATTTAGCAAAAATTTGAACCTTCGATCTGAATAAGTGTTTTGATTTTCAAATACCAACGCGGCTGGTGGAGTGGCGATCTATCGTAAATTATCATCGACATCTACGGCGGAAGTGTTCCAAGTTGCGATTACAGACGTAACTCGTGTCATTAAAACCAAGGGTGACATGTGCATGACTGAAGTTACTTGCTTCGCCGCTAATACTAGCTTCAAGTTTATACTTGGTGCTGTATATATTCATCCAGGAGCTAGTATGCAGGATATTGGAATGTTACTATGGCAAGGACTCGGTCCGTACATTCACAACAGCCAGTACGTGCCACCGTTCGTGCAAGTTGATTCTAGTATACCGATTCTTCTGTGTGGTGATTTTAACAAAAACGTAAAGCCTGACAACTCGTTTCTTAAATTCATGAAAAATACGTATAATCTTGATTGCGTATCAAACGTTTCTAAGTCAACTACGTTAAAAGGAACAACTATCGACTTGACTTTCGCAAGACACATTACAGCAGAAACACTTCCTTTCATTTCATATTTCTCCTATCATCGTCCTATCCTCAACAAAATCACTCAAATAGGAATTAGTTAAGTTTAAGTTTACATGTACAATGTTTTAGTAAACAAAATATATTTCTATAGTTAAAATTTGTGCAATTCTTATTTTCATTCAATTCCTTGTTCCTATTGTGCAATTTAATTATATTCATATCAATAAATATTCTACCGTTGTCACGTAAAATCTTCGCCCGTAAAACCGACTTTACAGGCAACCATTGTTTTTTTTTTTTTTTTTTCTTTACAGATCCAGGTACGCCCTTTTATATAATCTTTAAACACAAGGTAATAAGACCAAATCCAAATAAATAAATAGTGTGTGACATTTCAGTAACAGCGTTGTTATCGAAACGTCATACACTATTTATTTATTTGGATTTGGTCTTATTACCTTGTGTCTATAATCTATAATCCAAATTGTGCTTTATCATTTAACCAATTTTATTCAACCTGTCTTGCGAGTGCAATTTTGTCTGGAACCAAATAAATACTCTCAAGAGAGGTTTTACTGTACTTTGCAAATGTTGAAAAGAAAAACATGCGGAAATGTGGGATATGAATATGCCTCATCCAGAAAATCTAAAACTACATTTCAATAAACAAGAAGATAATTTGAAAAATAAGTTGAGTCAATGTTCTTTACAAAAAAAAAAATTTTGAAAAACTATGATTTTTTAATTCAATTTCTCAAAATATATGCTCTTTAAATACAGTAATACCACAAGTCAGTATGTAAGGTAAGTACAGTTTGTGTTGGATGGCATCAGAGTCTTGGTAGCAGTGTCCAATACAGCAAATTTTGACGGTAGCTAGGCCACAATTTATCCCACTGTACCTACACTATACGCTTCTTCCCTTCAACACATCCTGTAGACACTTTCTCTAATGGGCTCTAAAAGTCCTGCTGCAATGATTTTTCTATGAAGGAAATTGACAACAATAAAATTAATGATTTTTTTTTTTTCTGTAGATGAAATGAGTTATAAAAAAGCTGGCACTCTGAGAGAAAATGTCCTGTAAATTGCTTTAAAGTATACTTTATCTGATTCCACATATCCAGATATTAATGTAATATTCGAAAGTGCAGGATATGGCAATATGCCTACAAGACAAATTAGACTACCAAAGTTACCTGTAAGAACTGATTATTGCAGAAAAAGTCTCCAACAAGGAATAACAATTACCATTTTATAAAATAAATAAAGCTTCCAGGGCTAAGTTTAGGACTTGTCAGTCCATCAACAGGATTATCACTTTAACAAATTAATAATAAATACTATTTTTATATACAATATATTTTTGTATATTTTAATTACCATTTTTTTTTTTTTTGGTTACAAATCCTTAAAAAATACCAAAAAAAAGTGAAATCTGTTCGCATTGTTCAAAGTAGAAAGGAAGAATATGATGAATATTTAATTTAGGAAATTTTCCAGAGAGGAACCAGGATGGAAAAGTAGAGAGTGTCGTATAATTATCATACTCTGTATAATTATCATACTCTGCGTATATATAGTTACGTGTTAATTTTTATTATACAGTCTCCAACTTCTTTAATTCAAAACTTCTAAAGGAAATTTTGTTGTCAGAGTTGAGTTATAGTTGGTGAAGATAATTATCAATTCATTGCAACACCCACTTCTAATGGACAATTTCTTAGGTCATTTTGGTGCCATTGAGGGGGTGTTGAATTATAGCCTGTAAAAATAAATAGGCTGATGTGGGATTTGAAACATGTCTGTTTGGTCAAAGGTTTAACTAAAAAGGTTTTCCTATTGTAAATTAAAATTTTGTTTGTACTCTAAACATATTTTCCTATTTTAAGTACTCTTCGATTTATAAAATGAATTTTAAAAAAGTTATAATACCAAATAAATATGTTGTTTCTACATATAAAATGAATATACACTCATGGGCAAAACTTAAGTTGAACCTTTTAGCATGTATGTTTGGATTCAGACAATAACTCTGAAAGTGACCTTTATTGAAGATACAGGAAATAACCAAGTGTAAACAAAAATGCCTCTGTCTCCTTCAAAAGATAGACGACCAGCGACATCAAAGACTTTCCACTTCTTTAAGTTTTGTCCCCATGAGTGTATATATAATATAGACATTTTAAAGCAAGATGACAAAAGAAGTGTTGAAAACTTGTAGTTCTACAAAGGGTTGAATGCTTAGAACAAACAAATATCATCAAAACAATGTAAAAGGCAACACATAGTGCAGGTAGAAGCATACAATGTGTATCACAGCAGAATAAATACTGAGGATGGCCTGAATGTAAGAAATTATAGACCTACTTATTCAATTAAACAACATCCTACTGTCCTTACTATAAACCAAAATATATCAGCCTGGTTCAACAACAGTGGTCAACTCACCCAGACTGCTCCAATATTGATTTGAGCTATTCTGCTCTTATAGAGCCAGCAAAAAAATAAAATGGCAGGAATTCTCTGGGAAGGCCGTTAAGGAAACTATACAGATAAGCTTTTTGAGGAGAATAGATAGAATAGAAAATATATGGAACCATTAATATTTAATCATCATCATGTTACACACAGAATTGGCCTCTTTTATTATATAGTTTAAAATTTTTTAAAAGTTCATGATAAAAATGTATTAACATCAATCATCTCGTCAGTGTTATACCCACTAGCAGAATTTATTATAAAGATACATGTTTCAAGACTTGCAGAAAACAATTCATATATAGAGCATCATCTGTATATATATGGCTAGTTTATAATTCAGATGATTATTCCCAACAATGTATAAATCCTTAAAACAAGAAGACCTAAGGAAACATTTATTGGATCCCATGCTTCAGACCCACCTGTTGATGGGGAAATATGTTTGAAATCTTGTGAGGTCCAATAAAAGACCTAGGTCTTCTTGATTCAATAGTTTTACTTTAAATAGTTTTACAGATTGTGTCAACTTTGATTGTTTAATCTATTAGTGATGAGATAGTTCGAAATAAAAAGGATTTAATATTTAAAGATATCCTTGACAGGTGAACTAAACCTCTTTAATTCAATGCCCCAAGGAATATAAGTGATTTCTGTGGAATAAAGTCAATTATAGTTGGTTAAATACAACATAACCTTCATAAATCTTCAACATCTGCGTTGACAACAAAAGGTCCTAGAAAATTGTCCACAAGCAGAGTGAATGTTGCAGTGAATTGATAATCATCTTAACTGACAATAATTCAATAGAAAATTTTGATCATTGAATTAATAGTTGGACTATAAATATTTTTAGTAGGGAATTGAAATAGGTTTTAATTATAGCAAGTGTACTGAATCAATATTAGGTTGAATTAAAGAGGTCAGACCGTATATGGCAGCACAATTCGGGGAAAATAAACCCTTATGAATTTACAGCTCTCCAGTGTCTTTAGAGTAAAGGTATCATCACTATATCATTTCCCAGTCAGTAGCCCAAAACTTAACAAAAGCATCTAACTAATAGTTTTCCTCAATTATTTATTCGCAATTAAATCTCTTTCCTCAATAAATTCTGTTTGGCTTCTCTAGAAAACTCTTTTCCCTACAATGGCTAACCTCTAGTTGATGCTTTAATTATTCCTTTCGTTGAAAGCTATGGAAGGAACAAAGCCCCCACAGCTGAGCCCTTAGAACTAAGTCCAGGTTTGTATACAAAGTTGACTCTTTTAAATTACTTGACAATCAAGAATATGAAGAGTCCTATTTGCACCCTTAGTTTGTAATTAATTTTTTCCTTCTAGATCAACTGTCAGCTTTGACTGAGGAGCTCAATCTGCCATGTTTTTGATGGCCAAAACTTATCATTGGTTTATATGGCATTTTATAAGAATCCACAAAGGAGCCTCAAGCATTGCTAAAAGTCTTTACTATCAAGTTGAGAGAGAGAAAAAGCTATAAAAAAAGATATCAAAAAGAACTCCTCCCAATAAAAGTTTGGCTATTGCAGCCATAGATAGAAACAGTTCAAAACCAATCCTTTGATTGATAGTGTAGAGCTGATAACTTCAAAGAAATTCCCATCTCCATTATTTCAAGAACAGAGAGACCATTGTAATCATCTTTTCAAAATTTAATATTCACAGAGTCAATCTACTTTACCAAAAAAAAAAAAAGGATGAACTACACAACACACAGCCCTTTAATATCTCTTGTCAACAATGGCCATGGCAAAACAACCACCAATGCTAAATTAAATAAATAGTAGCTATGACTTTTGCACATTTTTAACATTAGAACAAAGATCATTTTTTATAGATATACATTTAAGATGTCCAAACTGTGTTGAAAATTAAGATTATGTATAAAAATGATCTTTGGCTGTCCCAGGCTGCCATCCAGAACATTAATGTTATATAGTGCATCAACTGCTTAGAACATTTAAATAGAATCTAGGTCTTTTACAGCACATTTTCAATATTTGAACAAAGAATGTTTTTGAAACTATGTTGAAAGAGAGAATGCTTGAACCACATTCATTAAATATTGGTTTATAAATACCTTACAACTCAGTCTTAGATGGTTTCCATCCATTGGGTCACATATTGGACACCATGTTTATCCTTCTTTTTCTTCTTATACAAGGCATATAAAAAAGGGGGAGGAGAAGTGTATGGAATGTTGAGATGAAAAATAGCTGTGCATAAGGGTCAAACCCTTTTCTTACATGGGACTACTTGCGTCACCAAATATAGTTTGGCTTTGGGGTATTGACATGAAGTGTAGCAATGCCGGCTGCAGCCTTATAATAGCGTACTGAGGGACGGAAATGTGTGGTTCAGCCAATAAAAAAATTTAAGTGAATAAAAATAAATCAACATCCTCCAATGACAGTAAAGCTTCCAAATAAAGCTTCATTAAAACACCTCTTGCATTGGATGAACCATCCCTTGCTCCCTAGCCTTTTAATTCCATTCCATGTAAGAGAGGAAGGGGGACTTACTTAGAGGACTATGGCAATGTGATGGTTAGGGGCCCATAGTGCCCGTAGAGAGGAGCCTCGGAAGACTGAGGCGTTGGTGAGCACATTGACGGAGTGGGCAGGGGAGCGGGGCAAGAGGTGTTCCTTGTGGAGCAGCTTGATGGTATGCTGGGCAGGGGACCACAGCCCCTCTGGCCTGGACCACAGACACTGCTGATCCTCACAGAATCCATACATAAATAGGCTTCCCATCAAGTTCATTTAGGTAGGTGTTAGATTTGATTGCTAGGTGAAATGCCAAAGTGCAATACTCACCAAGAGGTATCTTGACTCAATGATCAATAGACAATTACTTAAAATTTAGGGCAAAGATTATCTTTAAAACAACATATCATACACTCTCACTACTCCTTCTTCTACAAGTATTTCTTCAATCATTATAAGAACAGATGGCTTATATGTAGTATGAAATAAACTTATTTGCATAGAGAGAAAGAAATCTCTGTGTATATGCAAATAAGATTAATTCAAATTTCCAATAAGCCAACTGTTCTTGTAATTATTAAAGAAATAACTGTAGAAAATAGAAATGTATATACTGCATTAAAGATACTCTTTGTCCTAAAGCTTTAGCAATCAACCATTTGATCCTTAGTTCGAAAGATATCATTTTTGCCATCACATATAAATTAAACTGTGCTAACAGTAGAACTTCATTAATAGCAGCCTCTTTTGTAACAGTATCATAGTTATAACATCATAATTCTAAGGTCCTCAAAGTGTTTTAACACTGGTTAAAGCAACATAATGTCTCAAGTGATGTAATGATGAGGTTCAAAATTATAGAGTAGAACCTCTCTAATGAACGCCTAGCTGCAGAGATAAAGTGTCCTTTATAGAGAGGTGTCCTCCAGTGGAAGGTTTTACTGTACTGGCATTTGAGTATTATGAATGGCCTTCAGCATCAGCCTGTCATATAAATAGGTGAAGGGAAATTTCAAGAACAATTAAATCTAAAAATGCTCATGTGTAATATAAATCTACGTATTCTTACGCCAGTAAAATATGCCATTACAGAATAGGGAGATCAACTACACACCAGATCCCTATAATACAGATTTTAAAATGCTATGATTTATTAAAAAAAAAAAACTTCAAATGAAATTTATTTTTTAAATGACATAGAATATTTTTAGTATGCAACAACTACAACAAAAGAAGAAGAAAATTCTGAGATTCAAACAACACTTGGTCATTTAATTAACACTTTGATTTATGTCCTCAATTTAACCACAAAGCTAATTTTATATATCTTTATATATTCTTCTCTTCTAGGGTGATAAACAAGAAGGCCTGCTGATTGGCTGGCTGAAGGTCATGTGTTAGTAGAGCACCAATCAGCAGGCAATTAGACCAGATAGCCTATATATCTACCTGTGTATTACAATTAAGACTGTATACTTTATAGATTATAGGTCAATAGACTTGCTGGAAAAAAACCCAAAATTGATCCCAATAATCCCAATTGATGAATGCATATTATAATACAGCCAAACCTCACTTTAACAACATCACTTGAGACCAAGATTTTATGTTGTAATAACCATGGTTAAAATTTTGGTGATCCATTTGATTTTGGGGTAAGCATATGCCTCATCCACTTCAATTCCTGTGGAACCCTATTATAACAGCCTCCATCGTAACTTGTTATAACAGCATAATTCCAAAGTTCAACTAAAGAGTTACAACATGATTATCCATTTCTCCTCAACCATCTATAGGTTGGTGGTTGGAAGTATTCCTGTCCTCTCTGAGCTTCCATTCTATGGCTGGTCTTTTAATAGTATCTTCTCCCAAAATTGAATGGTTAGAACAACATTGGGACCAAGTGATGTTGTTATAACATGCTTCAACTTGGGCTATTAAAGTTAAGCCTCTATTAAAAAAAATGTTTCTGGCTAAAGTGGCCATTACTACTAGGCAAACTTTATCTTGGAGGAAACCCTTTGTTGTCAATTTTGGAGTCTGATAAGGAGCATCAGCGCTGTGCTGGGGAGAAACAACAATAGTGTGGGAGGGTACTCACCCATTGACAGAGTAAGGGTCGTATTCCCTCAACTCATCCTTCTCCACAATGGTGTAGATGCCAGTGTTGATGTCCCAGTTGAAGCGGAAGCTGGTCTGGAACTCTTTTCTTTCCGCGCTCCTGAAGGCTTTGGCAACTCCCTTTTTGCCAATGGTGGCGTGAATGAGCATGAAGACGAGGCAGAAGGCAGTGTGGGTGAGCGGACAGAGGTCGATGATTCCTACATCGTAGTCATTAAACGCTAGGAATTTGCGGCCAGCCTCTGCGCACAGCTGCTGGGCCGTCTCGTGAGCAAGTTTCTCAATGTCCAGGGACAGCTGGTGGGTGCGGATGAGGGAGTCCTTGCACTGGGAGGCCTCTGCGGGGGTCAGGGGCCGCAAGTGGACCGAGTTGGTCCCTCGGACATCCAGGGGCAGGATCTGGTGGTACTCCTCCTCCCCTTCCTCCCCCTGGCCGCGGTCTGTGGCTGGGAAGATGTCCACAAACCACTGGGTGACTTCTGTGACACACTTTCTCTCTACTGGGGCAGCCGCTGCCTCCACATGCTTCCTGTACACTGGGGAGATGTTCTCCTTCACTGACTCATTTCTCTTGCGTTTGTCATCCCCAGTGCAGTGGTCGCCTCCAGCTTTAGAAGGTCCCTTCCGAGGTTTCCCTGATTCAAAGCCAAAGAAATCTTCCTTCCTCTTGCTAGTCTTGGGGTCCTCATCTTTCCACTTGTGGCCACCAAAAAACTTATGCTTGGTGTTGGCGACTGACTGCTGCTTGGCAGCCATGAACTTTGGGTCCTGAGGGGAGAGAGGCCCATTGCCGGGTGGGCTGTGGACATAGAGCTCCTCGGAAGGGAGGCGGAACCTGCGAGGAGGGCGGGGACTTCCCGGGGGGTCAGAGTCCTCGCTGCAGGTGGAGGAGGGGCTGGGGGAGGGGGCAAGGAGAGATTCATCATCACAGCTGGCTGGGGGAGTCGGGGGCGGGGCGCCCACCCTCAAAGTGAGAGCAATGAGGTTGTCCCCAGTGTTGACCAGGACCATGTCCTGCTTGAGCATACAGACGTGGGGGCTGAAGGCAGGGAAGGGCGGCACCAGGAAGAATCGGGTGTGCAGGGTGAACTGGTGCCGGAAGCAACCAGGCTGGTCCTCATAGAGGTTAACCCTGTCCTCTGGAACCAACCACCGGTGTCCCGGGATCTGGAAGAGAGTCCAACAGCAGACTTACCCTCATCCAGGTCGGGGATAATACGGAGGGCGGAGCAGGCACGGCAAGGAGACAGCGGGGGGTTAGCCGTGATGGTCAAGTAGCAGTGCAAGTTGTCCTGGATTGTGGTGAAGCTGCCACCACACAAACCTCTCTAATCTCTACATGGATATATATATAGAAAGATAGCTAGCATTGGGCTGTTTGTAATAATGGAACCAAGTACCACTTTTGTACTGCCAGGGTCCCGTTTGGTTACTTGCAATTGACTGGGTTGAACTTTTGCAAAAAATGGGGGCCATTGAAGCAATTATTTTTTCAGACAAAGGTGCTTGATGCAGGATTTAATCCCTGGTCATAGATGTTAAAATTTTATAGTTTATACCACTCCTCCTCACCAACCCCCTTTTGTTAAATAATAAATATCTTCAATGATTCTTGAATAAGTCCAAGGCTCTACAAGTGTCGCAGTACCAGTGGTATACTTGCAGTATAAGCAGTCACCAGGAGAGCAGAAGTAAAACTTCCCCCCTGACAACTGACCACTTTTGTAAAATTGGAAATGATTGGTCCTGATCAAATTGAACAACTAGGAAGAGGGTGTTTTAGGAGTTTTATGTTGGGAGGTCTGCTGTATCATATAGAATTGGGGTGGTAAAATAATACTTTTCAAATATTAATTATAGAAACTTGGAAGATACGTACCCAGTTCTTTGGTACAAGCTTCACTTCCATACAGGAAAACTGACCAAATTTATATAAGCATCCTTTTCTTTAGTTCCATTTTTAATTAACTCTCTCTTCTTAAAAAATCTCACAAGGTAATAAGACTAATTCTAAATAAATAGTGTGTGACCTTTAGGTAACAGAATTGTTACTGAAATGTTACACACTATTTACTTGGATTTTATCTTATTACTTTGCGTTTCTAATCTATAATCCAAATTGTACCTTGCCATTCTTAAAACTCTTCATTTCCCCAAAAAGCATGTTTATTGTCTGGCCTCAATTTCTTTCTTCCATGCTATCAAGATATTTAAAGGACATTACTTTTTCAATTTCCATTCCAATAATATTGATTGTTCATTATTCTTTGGGTGTACATGTCTTTGAACATTTGCAAATATCTTCATCTTTTATACTGGGGGGAAGCTCTTATGAATTTTTAAAAGCCCTTTTTTTTTAATATTCATCTTTTTAAAAACCCAGTAAAACCTCCAAAGAGTGACCCACCACCTTTATAAAATTTTAAATTACTTGATCAGATCTGACCCAATCTCCAATGAGAAACCATCCCCAGAAGTATTCTAGTTTATTTTTATTAGGGTGGTGTTTCTCTCAAAAGCAGTCTCCAATTACTTACTAACTTCAACACCCCAAGGGATCAGAATTTTGGGTTGACTTGAAAATACAAGATAATAAGACCAATTCCAAATAAATAATGTGTGACGTTTCGGTAACAATGTTGTTGCAGTTGGTCTTATTGTGTTTCAAATCTGTAATCCAAATTGTACCTAATCAGGGTTGACTTAAGGTCAATGTTTGAATTACAGTCGGATAATTACAGTAAATAGAGGCTGATGAAGACACAATTTGGATTATAAACACAAGGTAATAAGACTAAATCCAAATAGTGTGTGACGTTTCAGTAACAGCGTTGTTACCATCTTCAGACAAATGTGCTGAATACTAAACAAATAGTACTTTTGTCTGAAGATGTGTCTGAACAATGCTGTTACTGAAACGTCACACACTATTTATTTATTTGGATTTGGTCTTATTACCTTGTGTAAATAGAGGATGATTGTGTGTGTGTGTGTGGGGGGGGTATTTAAAAAATGGTAGAAGTAGGGTAAGTGTTAAAGAAGTTAACTGCATATATATATATATATATATAAATAACATAGTATCAATTAAAAGTGAGGCAGGTTCCCAGAATTATTTGGTCATCCCAGTTGTCAAGGCAGAAGTGAAAACAACTCTGGATACCAGTGAAACCAGAAGGCAGAGCAATCAGACCTCATTCAAGCTCTCCTCTCAGCAATGAAAGGGCTCAATGAAACCTATGGGAAGAGCAAGCAGTGATATGTAGTGTTGAATGAGAAGGCTACCCAATGGCAGGACAAGATGGAGAATGCCCAACAAAAGATAGATGGTGTGATAGAGATCACTAGAAATGATGGCATGGAGAAGAAATGATCCAGACCAGTTGTGTAGCGAAGGAGAGTAAAAGAATCGCCCCCGACAACAGCTATGACACGAGTACTTTGAACCAAGTCAAGTGCACGGAGGGAGATGTCCTCCAGATGTGCCGTGCAGAAATCCTACCCCCGGGATCCCATCTGAAAATCTCCATGAGATCATGGTGAGCTGCAATACGACAGACTGCTACCACGAACCCAGACTACATAGGAGATCTAACTGGCAATAAACATAGATGGCGGTACCTTACTGTAAATACATCTCTTCAATTCTTACCTCCACAATTCATATTTTTCAATAACTGATTATTTGTTCTGTGGTCCCATCCCCTAATGTCTAAACACAAGATATATCAAAAGAGGTACAAATTTTAAATCAATATATGTTTTAAAAATAAGATTGTTAAAAAGCTAATTCAAAAAGCACAAAATATATTTTTATATAAAAGGGCGTACCTGGATCTGTAAAGAAAAAATATATATTTTTTTTTCTCAAAATATTTCGAGAGATTTATCAATTTATTGCACAGTAAACTTAATTTACAAATTCTTGTAGATCACATGAAAACGACTTTGTCATTGGTCAAAAATAATTAATGATAATAATACATTAAAAATTAAAATTGAAAATAATAATTATAAAATAAAAAATTATATAAAAATTAAAGGCTTTGTAAAAATAATAACGCAGTATTTTATATTATATAAAATAGAAATTCTAACAAAAAAAAAATAGTTCCCCAAGTGCCAAAATTACTTTCTCCAGTAACAAACAATGCCTTATTTTGGTGTAGGTTAAGGTGTCTATATTTGAGAGTAGCCTGCACTATATGTCAAGTAAACAATTGAATTGAATAATAGATGGCAAGTATGGGTTGGGATTGGGAAAAAAAATGGGTAGAAGGTGCTGAAATGAGGCAGCTATACTTGTCCATCATATGATGTAGATTCTCCCTATAGGATACACAAGAGTAACAAAAAAATAATCTAAGAAAAATGCTGCAAGTATAGAGGATATGTGTGGAAATAACCCACACCATAAAAATTGAAATGCACAGTAAATTCTTTGTAAAATGCCCAAACTTCCATGTATCCATGGGAGATGTACTACTGCTGTATAAGAGCTAACAGAGGAAGGATACACAAGTACCACCACAAGTACACCTACCAACAGCCATAGACCAGCAACTTGGTGTCATCCGTGGGCCACTGGCAAACAGCAAGCTTGAGCTCCTGGGAGATGTCCTGGTCCCCAAAGAGCTTGGCTTCGTAGACCTGCCAACATAAGGTATGGCCAGACTGGAGGTTAGACACTAGGTAGATACAACCTTCTTGAGGGGCCGGTAGGGTACAAAGTGCCACCAGTGTAGCTTGTACCGATACTGGTAGAAGTAGCTGTGGTCTCCCGACTCAATCTGGAAGGTGTAGGAGAGCACATACTGGCTGTCTTTGGTGAATCCCAGAAATACATGCCTGGCAGAACACATAGCAATTGTTTATACCACAGTAGCTAACTGTTTACAACAGCAGGGTCGGCTAATTGGCACAACTCAAAACAAATGGTGCCCCAGTGAATAGGAGAAACAGATTTTTAAATGGCGGTTAAGGCAAGTATTACAACATTTAATATTCAAAAATGAATCCATAAAACTGTTAGGGAAAGTTCTAAAAGCTTGTAACAAGATATTAAATAATATTATTCTTTAAATTATTCTTCATTAAATTGTTTTGGGTGTGTTTTCAACACATCCTGAATCCGATGACCACATATTTTTAAAATGGTGCAAGTATTATCAGACAATGGAGTGTAATGGCTGTCACATTTATCTATAACAAAGAGGTAAGTATCTACAATAGACATGGCATTTCCACGGGATACCACTTTTTCTTATCCTTAAGTTTGGGTAGTCCAAAACCAACTCTTAGAAATTGTGAAACTTTTTGTGGACTGCATATGTTTCTAACAAATTTTTCCTTCATTTCCCCCTTAAATGTTATTATATCGAAAAAACATACTTATATCATATAAATTGCTTTAGTTAACTAAAGAAGACTTGAAAATAGGATCAAATAGAGAGGACAAACAAATATTGAATGTATAAAGTTACTTGTAACTAGACAAAGTAGGGTATTATTCTGAAGCACTTTTCACCTTTTCCCCTCCTGATTTCCTTTAGAATAATTCCCTGAATTAAACAGTTCATTGAACAATAGGTTCCATGGGCTCTAGTACTTTTCCAGGATGTAGGACCAGAATACGGACACCTAGCATCTAGGTTGGAGACTATGCCTCTTTTTATGGAATAACCCGTTCTTACAATTATCTCTGGTTTAATTTGTCTTTTAGGCTCTTTCTTATTATAATATACAAGGTAAAAATACATTTGGCACACATCATGATAAGAAAACTATGCTTTTTAGGCCATGAATTAACTTGAAAGTCATTTTCTCAGAAATCATTATTATCTACACTTTCTTCTTCTACAGAAGAATAATATAATGCACAATTTTGACTATAGATTATAAATATGGGTAACAAGACCAAATCTAAGTTAATAAATTGTGCGTGTTGTTTCAGTAAAAACATTGTTACCATCATCATACAAAAGTACTGATTGAGAAAAATTATCAATGTGTATTTTTAAATAGTTGGTACTGGTATTGTTAAAACATGCTGAGATAATTTTCTCATTCACTACTTTTGTCTGATGATGGTAGCAATGCTGTTACTGAAACATAAAACACAATTTATTAATTTGAATTTGGTGTTGTTAACCTATTTTCTACAGAAGAAGAATCATCACTTGTAGCACACACACCAGATAGGTCACTTTCACTCCTAGAAACTGTGAGATGACTGTAGATTCCATTAGGAAAACAAAAGAGAGAAACCATGTGAAGGTAAGAAAGGATGTCAAGGTGGGGGGAAGTTAGAGGCAATTAGTGGCCAAGCTGTCAGAAGTTGATGTATTGAAATGATGGAAGACATTGTTCCTCTGCACCACTTGTATATATCAACTAGACATTCTGCTACATCAATGCCCAACTTTTAACCCTTAATTAAACGTGCCCGTTTTAAGGACGAAGGTACTCGCGCCGAGCTTTCCGAGCTCGAACTTTATGATGATAAAATTATCTTTCAAAAAAATAAAAATTGTATTTTACTTTAGTAGATAGATAATAAGGATTAAATTGATAGCAAAGTTTAAAATTTAATTTTCATAATTACCAAGTCATGCATAAAAATATAAAAACATGTGAAAAAGCAGAGATTTTCGCAGGCTTTGCGCAAATTCTTTTATATCTAATAAATCGCCAATATTCACTGGCAATTTTGGCAAATTTGGTTTGAATGTTTTTTTGCAAATGTTCTTATTGCATTTACAGCAAGTCATGGTTGATATGCGGTTCTTGGCGCAAGGGCAAATATAGCACCATTTTACTAGCCATTTTCAGAGAAAAGAGCTCTAAAATTAAACCTATATATTAAAAATTCAATATATTATAAATTAAAAAATTAAATATGGATAAATAATTGAAAAACAAGTTTTAAAGGATTCCACAAAAACGTGCCAGTGACGAGAGAGAGGCCAGGATGCAAGGTGAAACCTTAACCAAAAGTGTTACGTCAGCACTCGCAGCGCGCTTTTGAGGCACGCCGACAACTTTATATTTTTTTCACACTCTCCTACTGCCATTGAAGTTCAAATATGGTTTAAAATGTCAATCTACTGAATAAGTACAGCTATGAAAATTATCATTTTTTTTGCATTTTTAAAATTCTCATTTTAGATTTTTGAAAATTGAGATGAGCTTCGGAGGCTCGGCGCGAGTAAATAAGGATTAAAAAGAGGCTGTAGTTTTTAGTTCTTGCTTCTTTCCCACAAGTTACTAAATACTAAAAATGCCTCATTGAAGACTGCAACTAGGATCTAAAACAATGTTCTTTGTTGAGGCCATTTTACCATCAAAATTCACAATATACATCATCACTTGGCCAATTTAAAACCTGGTTAAATGGAAAACTTTTCAGGGAGGATATTGATATAGAAACAAAAAGAAAGGTTACCTCTTCTCAGTCAAAATAGGCGCTACAACTAAAATGATATTTCAGCCATAGAAATGGCCTTGGCCAGTTAAACTTCTTTGTTGGACATTTAGAAGATTTCATGGATTCCTTGTGGATCTCATGAAATCAAAGCCCATCCTGGTGTGACAGAATGGGTGCTGTAAATTTGTCAAAGCTGATGTTGTCACTGACCACCAACCAACCACCAGAGTCAGCGTCTGTTTTAAATAGAGAGGCAGCCTTTCTTCTATAAACAAGGTTACTTGTGCTGTAAGTAAAGGACAGATATTTGGTTGTAGCACTTCTAACATCATTTTATGAAACTGTATGCTTCAATATTCCTAAAACTGCATCGCATTTTGTCCTCACCTAAAAATTTTATTTTCTATTAATTGGGTCAAAATGGCTTCTGAATAAAGATTGTCTATTTAAATACACAGTCGAACCTCTTTAATTCAACACCCCAAGGGATCAGAGCTTTTGGTTGAATTAAAGGAAGTGTTGAATTAAGGTTAGATGATTAGCTAATCATCTAACTCGCTAAAATAATATTTTTTAAAATTACTTTGTAATATAAATTTATCATATTAATTGAAACCATTGTGTGTGTCTTTTTTTGTATTATTTTTTATTTTCATGATTAACTTTAGTATCAGGGACAAAATGGCAATACTACATATTTTTGAAACAGAAAATAATTAAAAATAATATTTTACTCTAATTGAAGAATATAGCAGTTGAAAGGAAATAAATATGGAAAATAAAAAGAAAATTTTAAAATAATATTAATATATACAGTTATCAGCATCATGCATTCTTTCTTAATTCTGTCACCGTTTGCTTTTGGTTCAGTGGTAGAATGCTCGCCTGCCACGCGGGCGCCCTGGGTTCGATTCCCGGCCGATGCATTTTTTTTTACAATTTTTAAAACTCATTTATATTATTAAAATATATGTGCTTTTCCTGTCTATGTACAGATTTATGGTCTATGTACACAAGTATACAAGTATGTATACAAGTTATTTGCAAATTGCGTGCCAAATTTGCCCTTTCGCTCGCAAGCAGCGCCTCTAGCGGTGAAGATGGGAGGTAATATCAGCTGACCTAATGGACATGTAAAACGTGTTTTAACAGGACATAGAGAAAAATCTGGAAAAGATATTTCTCGGATTTTTAGTAAAAAATAAATAAATTGACAGGTTCTGGGAAAAAAGTAGTTGCTTTTTATTCAGAAAATGATGATGACAATATTGCTGTATCCTATTTAATTATCAGATACAAAATTATATCAGGAAAAATTCCAAAAAGCAGAGACCACGGGTGAAGCCAGTTGATTTTTAGTATGCAGGAACAAAATTCTAACAGAAAAACATTCATTCGAGCAGAAGACACAAAGCCAGATCATCTCTTTATAAAAATATCGCTTCTCAGACACAAAGTTTGGAGCAGGACGTTTCACAAGAATGACATCCACGGCGCCAATTTATAATTGTAACGAATAGTATTTGAATAAAAGCATTTAATCAGGTAAAACCCGGGCATTGCCCTTTCTTAATCAATTCCATCACCGTTTGCTTTTGTGAATGGAATAAATACCCAAATATGGCCATTTCTCATAACCATCGGTGGTTCAGTGGTAGAATGCTCGCCTGCCCGGGTTCGATTCCCGGCCGATGCATTTTTTTTTTTTTTTTTTTTACAATTTTTAAAACTCATTTATATATTATACAAGAATGACATCCACGGCGCCAATTTATAATTGTAACGAATAGTATTTGAATAAAAGCATTTAATCGAGTAAACCCCGGGCGTTGCCCGGGTCATTCGGCTAGTTTTAAAATAATCATGAAGATCTTTTTTAAAATTCCTTTATAGATGTCTGTTTTTGCACTGAAATCCTATTCAGGATATATTCCAGATGGTCTATTTAAAAAAAAAAACATGCATGTTTTTCTTCCTCTGGAATGTGTTTTAAATAACTATTGTATTTGTGGCGACTACACTTTGACAAAGCTCCACTACACACAGGGGGCAGTGGACGGCATCGGCAACCACGAGCGTCAACCTGACTACGCATGCGAGCGGGACATCATCAGAGACTCTGGCCACTCAGCGGTAAACATCTAGGCTTGCTCCAACGGCCGTTACTTCAACCGTTGTTTCTTTTCTCTTTATATATTTCTGGCTTTAAATAAATTAATTTTAATTTTATCAGCAGCCTTTCCACAAGCCACACCAACACATCACGCAACAATCCTACATATTAAAGACATCCACTACTGCTGCAGGTGTTATTGGTTTTGTGTTTAAATCTTTTATGATAATATGGGGGGGGTCGGTGGAAGGCTGGTTAAACCGTTTGGTTTACGACCACTACGACCCGGGTTCGATCCCCGCATTGGACACTTTTTTCTGTTTAAAAAAAAAAAAAAAAAAATGCTCCAATGGCCCCCCGATTCTTGCAAAAGTCCAACCCCACCAGCGAGTGCAAGTAACCAAACGGGGCTCTGGCACATTTGTAAGTGCAAAGTCAAACTGCTTTCACATGTGTAGACATGTGGTGCGCTTACAGTAAAAAGCAGTCGCTAACTACCCACCATGATTATCATGGCCTGTACCACGTGTACTAGGGATAAGCAAAAAAAAAAAAAAATGATAATATGGAAATGGAATATTGAAATAAAATGTTATCATAATCATTGTAGCTACATTTTATGAAGATTTATTTATTTGAAAGGAAATTATTTGTAAATTTTAAAATGACTAAAATATTTCAATGCTGAAATTTAAAAAGAAAATAATATTATTAATTAGCGCGTGATTCCTAAATTCCTGCGTAAAAAAAAAACAATAACACTCGTGACATTGCGCAACGGCACCACAAAGTGAAACTTAAACTAACAGAAATCAAAAGTGCGCAGGCGCGATTCTATCGGCGCCTGCTGTCGTCGCCGCCTTAATACCTTTTTAGCGGTAAAGTTGTATGTAAAAACACATTCAACTGTCGAAATTAGAATTTTAAAATGGTCGAACTATCGGAACTGTCGAATTATGGTTTGTTATTTGATAGGCCGGAGGTCGGGACATCAGAATATGGTCAAATTAAGGTAGAGCGTCGAATTTGCGTGTGTCGAATTAACATGGTTATACTGTACTATACAATGCGTTTAGTTTAGATAAATTAATGCAATGTTTTTGTTTTAAAATGTGTAAATATTTCTAAAACTATCATCATTTGACAAATAAAGATATACTTTTTAACAGAAAGTGTTGATTTAGGTTAAAGTGTGAATACCTCACGTGAGAATATCAAAGGGACTTTCCTCATATTAGCATTAAGGGAAGGAAATATTTGATCAATGAGGAAGTGAAGGTAGAAATATTTCAGGTAATCTTGTATACCTTTTTGCATGCTAAAATTAGAATCATCAATGTTTTAAAGAGAAGAAAGGTGGAAGATTTTAATCAAAAATAAACTCCTTACAAATAAAATTAAACCCAGTTTTCAGAAGAATCTCACTAGATTATTGGCCAAATCTTATCTTGAACTAAGACACAATATAGAAGTGGGGAGTTTTCCTCCTATAAACATCTCATAAAGAAGGCTAACTTTTTACTCCAGGACATAGCGAGAGTAAAAATATAATTTAGAATAGTGCTTTTTTTTTTAGTTGAATATCTTTTATATTTGTGCGATCTTTAATTCAATTACTGTATATATGCATTATCATATTTAAAATTATATATTAGGTTTAAATATATATACTATAATGTGTGTTTTAATTATATATATGCGTAATAACTTTTTTTCAAATAAATTTAAATAGCTAAAAAAAATGTGCACCTCTTTTAGAATTCCTTGCATCTTTAAATTGGCACCTAAAAGTCTGCCTGTTAGTTATAAGGTAGTCTCATGAAGGCTGGTTGTTATTGAAGACTACTTATAATGGAAGCTGTAACATTGAGACCAATATCCAATGTTTAGATTTGAGGCATCATTTAGGAGGTTAGTTCAAAGATTTTAAGGCTGGGTAAACCGTTTGGTTTTCGACCACTAGGACCCGGGTTCGATTCCCGCATTGGACACTTTTTTCTGTTAAAAAAAAAAAAAATGCTCCAATGGACCCCGATTCTTGCAAAAGTCCAACCCCACCAGCGAGTGCAAGTAACCAAATGGGGCTCTGGCATTTGTAAGTGCAAAGTCGAACTGCTTTTCACATGTGTAGACATGTGGTGCGCTTACAGTAAAAGCAGTCGCTAACTACCCACCATGATAATCATGGCCTGTACCACGTGTACTAGGGATAAGCAAAAAAAAAGATTTGGTAGTTTTAAAAAAAGGTTGTTAACCTGGCTTGGTCATTATAAAGAGTAGTAGTTTAGTGGATATTCTTGCATTGAAGAACAAGGGGACTTACCCGGACTGCAGGATGGACTCGCTGACCATATCAGAAAGTTTAAAAGCCAGTCTGCGAGGTAGCTTGCAGAAAAACTGGTTGGCCTGGGACACCCCCTGCTTGTGTCTTTCACTCCCATAGAGCTGAAACATCCATCCAACTTTATGCTGTTACATTGAAAACACAAGGTACTAACACCAAATTCAAATAAATAGTAGCTATTTAGAAATGAAGAAGGTTAAATAAAAGATGTAAATAAAATTGAAAAAATGATATGATGTAGGTTCTTTGATAAAGTGGAGAGAGGGCAAGCTTAGAGCACATGTTCTTCAACTGGTTGATCTGGCCAATTGTGAGGGAATCTCAAGTAGGGACTATAAAGATGGTACCTTGGGATAATTAAGATAAAAGGGGGAAGAAAAAAGGATTGTGCCTAATTTAGGAGACCAGAACTCTCTGGGAATAGGTACCTTCTGTTAATGATTCTTGCGATGAATGTGCTGAAACTGATGGGGTAGATGTATTCTCCAGTTGATACTATCACATTTGTGAAGGACTCTGGTATAGATGTTCTGGTAGTGGCTTGATATATGTTAGTTGTCTTTGATATTCTGTACATGTTCCTCTGATGTTATATTTGAACTGCTATATTCTCCCACATAGGTGGTGAAATGGTTTACTTAATTAGTCTTGTTAACTTGAAATATTTATGCTGCCATATCAATTAGCACTAATTGAATAAATAATTTGGCCTCAAGAACATCATTAGCACTAATTAACCAATATATTTAATATACATTCAATCTCACAAAGTGGAGGAACAGGTACACATTTTCAACAACCATGACCATATGGAGCACTTCAATGGCCTGTTGCCCAGGCCCAGTTAGTGCAAGTAACCAAATGGGGTTCCAGCAGCACATTGTAAGTGCAAAAGTCTAACTGCTTTCTACATGTGGTGCACTTAGGGTAAAAGCCAGCCATTATCTATCCACCATGATTATCATGGCCTGTATGAGATGTACTTGGGATAAAGAGTTTTTAAAATTCAAATTGAGGAAAAATATATTATTAATTGAAACTATATAAGGCTATATTTTCCCAACTTGCATGGAAATATCCAGTATGGGAGACAAAGCAAAAAAGAGGGGTGGGAATCATCGTCATTTAGTGCCCTCATGTGTCATTCAAAACAACATTTCATCCTGTCACAAGTATGGCAAATTCCAGGATGTGCCTTATATCTGATACTAATCATTATATGAAAAGACCAAATATCCAATAATTTAATAATTTGGATTTGGTCTCTTATGAATTTTATCTATAATCCAAATTGTACCTCATCAAAAACTTATGCTGTATATGTGGGATTCTAAAAACTAAATTTAAAACAAAATTCTACAACCTAAGAGCTAAGAAACAAGGGGATTATAATTTTACTAGGGTTCTTTGTTAGAAAAATTGTCAGTAAGGTCTTACTATAGTGAACCCCATGGGGACTGAACTTCACTATAGCCATGGTTCACCAGTTTATAACATTAAAATGATGGGTATTATAAGTTTGCTATAAGGGAAGGTTTGTTATATCCCCAAATCATATTAGTAGGGTTTTACTGTATAAAAGAAGTAAAAACTAAACTCTGCCTTTACCGGTTCCAAGCCCGGATGAAAAAGGAGAAGAAGGAGCAGTAACAAGCTCAGTAAAAAACCTGGGCTCAGCTGGCCCGGCTGATAGTAACCTGTAAGGGCTCCTAATCCAGGGATACAGGATGAGTGTGTACTCCATGTTAGGAGCGGCTGCACATGGCGTCTGTTCCTCTTTTGGAGCTAAGTCGGCCTGGCACTGAGTAGTACTCCCAGTCTTAATGACAAAGGCAGACGTATTCTATTTCACCCAGTCATGATGGTTGTCAAACAGACACCATCAAGGGTCACAACTTGATACCCTAATATGATTGAGTGGAGATAAGAAAGAAAAAGAAGAGAAAACCTACACCATTTACTTTATATTTATGTTTTCTCCAGTAGTTTAAAAGAGATGGAGATTCCTATGTGTTGCAAAGATGAAAGTGATAATGGACTGGGATGTGCAGCTAGAGGCTACTAGTTCTTGCTGCCACCACAGGCTTGCTCCAGTGGAAGTTGGAAATGTAACGACACCACCACAAGGAGAAGCCACATTAAGTTTAACCTAACAGTCAGTCAGCTCTTCTTTGTTTGCTGTCCATAATTCTCCTTTTTGTACCTTTCTTTCTTCATATTAAATAATTTGCTGTTAAATAATCACTGCATGATTATTTTAAAATATCCAAAAGGTTATGGGCCCAGCACTCTTCCACTGCATCATATTTTGCTTAAGAAGAAAGAAAAATAAGATGATTCTTTCTAACGACGATACTTTATTCAAGCTCGCGGTAGGCCTAAGAATTTCTATGTGTTTCATAAAATAAAAGGAATTGAAAAGGAAGATATCACAGCATTGTAAAGATGGCAGAAAGAGTTGAATATTCTATCAACAAATTTGATGGAAGTAATTATCAAGTGTGGAAATATCAACTTGAATTAATTCTGAGATAACAAGGATTATTAGAAATTGTTGAAGGCAACGAAACTAAGCCAGAAAATTATTCAGAACTTTCTGATTGGAAAAATAAAAATAACAAGGCCATGGTTATAATTTCTACTGCTCTGGAATTCAAATAGCTAGAACACTTAATAAATTGTGATTCCGCACAAAGTCAATGGACAAGGCTTATGTCCATTTATGAGCAAAGATCAACAAGTTTGTTGTCACTTCGGCAACAGTTTTATAGGAAGGCTGACAATGATAATATGTCAAAACATATTTCAAAAGTGGAAGGACTTATGAAACAATTAAAGGAACTCTGTTAATATGTAAGTGCATCAGCATTGGAAAAACTTCTCGGCTCCTTACCATCAAAATATTCAAACTTCCTGACATCGTGGGACTCTGTCACAAGGACAGAACAAACAAAGGAGAATCTACTGGAATGACTTTTACAGGAGGAAATGCGATTAGATATTTGAGATAAGATGGTGTCACAGCTTTCAAGGCTTCAGCTAAATTCAATCAGAATAAAGGAACCTGCAACTACTGTAAAAGACCAGGACATTTTTGGGCTGAATGTCGAGATTGCTTCCAAGAAAAACAAAGAAATTAAGGTCTTACCTCTTTCATCCTGAAAATAGAGTGAATGATCAAGTTAATAGATCACAAGCATGTAAAAACAGTGGAAGTAGCCCTTTCATTTGTGAAAAGGATCTTCTATCTTCAATCAAAGATGTATGGTATTTAGATAGCGGTGCTTCAGAACACATTACAAGCCAATGTAATGGTTCTCTGAATTCACAGAACTCGATGGTGAATACAAAGTTAAAGTTGGAGATGATCATGTGATCAATGCCTACGGAAGAGGAACAGTTCTAATCTTCTGCTACGTTGATGGTGAATGGACACAAGAACATCTAACAAATGTTTTATATGTTCCTGAAATCGGTAAAAGTCCTTTTTTTTCCGGTGAAGCAGCAACTAATCTAGGAAACAAGATATCAACTGGCAAAGAAAAGTGCGACATTTTTAAAGGTGACAAGAAAGGATATCAAAGGCCTTAATAATCTGTACACCATGTTTTTCAAAGTAAGACATAAAGCTTCCTCCAATGTTGCCCAAGTCGACTCACTCACTACATGGCATCACAAGCTGGGTGGGACATCTTAAAGTGGATATGATTCGGAAGATGGCCAAAGAAGGACAACTGGGTGACCTCAAGTTGACTGGCGAACCCGACTTCTTTTGTGAGGCTTGTGAGTACGGGAAACATCAATTGAAGGTCAATATGAGGTAGGTGAACTGATTCACTCAGAGCTATGGACTGTGAGTCAATAGGAGACTAATTACTTTCTACTTTTTAAGGGTGATTGTAACGATACAGATTTGTTTACTTTTTGAAACATAAATGTGATGTCTTTAATCACTTTAAAAAACTTGATGGCCTAGTTCGAAATCAATTTGGCAGATCTATTAAAATACTTAGAACAGATAATGGAACAGAATATGTAAACAAATATTTCTCTGAATATTAAAAACATTTATACTCCTGAACAAAATGGTATCGCTGAGAGAGACCTCAGAACAATTTCAGGGTTAAGTCGCTCCATGCTGCATGACTCAGCACTAAATAAGAAACTTTGGGCAGAGACTGTCAACATAGCTTTTTATATTCTTAACCATTACTAAAGATTATAATTTATCTCCTTTTGAAATTTGGAGAGTGGAAGGAAGCATCATTTTGAATATTTTAAAGTTTTTGGTTCAGAGGCATATGCTAACATACATAAACAATTTAGAGCAAAATGGGATAGCAAAACTAAAAGACGATATTCTCTCTAAAGGATACTTTGGTTTAGGTGTCCTTCAGAAGGAGATTCAACTCTGTACCACATTTTGTGACCAGGGTTGATGGAGCCAGCCCTTTATGAAAAAGAAAGATCATTTTAAAAACTAAAAATTAGTTTTTAGTCCAGGTGATGACCAAACCAGCATAGAATTCTGTGAGACAACTTTTATGGGGATGTAATTTAGGTAGATGAGTTAGATAAGTGATACCCATCTCCATCTTTTGCCTGCTGGAATTTAGCTGGGGATGGTGGAACACAGCCTTGCCATGGGTGTCTTTCTCAGGGCTCCCCATATTGAGACATAAATAACGAAGGAGGGGGAATGACAAAAGCTAGGCCATGAGGATAACACCATTCCCTACCAGGTCTAACCTTAGGACAACAAGAAAGACAAAAACAAACTGGATTGATGACATATAGAAAAGGATGACCCCATCTCTCAGAGAGAACTAAAGACAAAATACCACCCAAGACAATCCTACCAATATCTGACCTGCCACAACAGTCCTAAATACTTTTGTCTGAAGATGGTAACAACACTGTTACCCAAACATCAAGCACAGTTTATACCTACCTTATAAGGCCTAAATAGACACAACAAGGTTTCTAGTAAATATATCTCTCTCCTTATAGCTTCTGAAATAATCTTAAGAAATAAAAATGTTTTTGTTCATAGTTATATTTAAACATTGAAGATTCTGAGGTATATCTTTTTTTTTTTAACTTTTTTATTGCCTTAAAAAAAAAAAAGAAGGAAGAGGGAGAAGGGCAAAGTAAAACAAGCAACAAAAGTATCGTCCCAAGAAGGTTGATGATGCTATCTACTCCCCATATTTACATGACAATATCTAGTATTTACTAAGTCTGTGGATGAAACACTATCAAACTATTGATTGAGGAAGGGGATGTAAAGAATTCTAACACTTGCTATTTATTATTTGTCTACTGTGGTTTTAAGTGTGTTGTTATCCAAGACGAGGCAAGATTAACTAAGCATTAATTTATTTCCTATTATAATATATATATTTTATATACGAGTCAAAAGAGATCAATAGCAGAGTATTATTCCTTTTGGTTTCCAGAGCTCAACAATCTGTGAGCCTAATACTCTGCACATCTCCTCCCTTAACTTTACAGGAACCTTCAGGTATCTTGACTGCCCTTCCATATCTTGTATGCACGGCTGGCATTGAAGGGAGGCTCTTCTCTGGATCCTGGTCTTGGTTGTCCCTCTGCATCCTTCCATCTCTTGTAGGTGAGGCCGTTGGTGTAGGGCAATCCTCCTCGGTCTCTTGCTCCTGGTCATCCTTGCATCTCCTTGAGAGCCAGATTGATGTCGAAGTGGGGGTCTCCTCATTTCTCTGCTCCTGGCGCTTTCCAGGGGCATCGTCCTATGTGCTTGAAGAGTCAGATAGCAATCTTCTTCTTTCTTCTTGGACTTGGGCTTCTTAGATTTCTTCTTGGGAGGTTCTTCAGCTTCTACTTCCTCCTCCTCACTGTCCTCAGCTTGCTTCCTCTTCTGGGGAGTCTCTTACTCCTCATTGTCAGAGGACTCCTCCTCATCTCCGGACTCTTAAGTTCCAGATTTGGGGCAGTCGTCCTTCTTATGGCCAAACTCCCCACAGGTGTAGCAAGCCTTCTTGGGCTTGCGCTGGTTCTCCTCCTGTCCTCCATCTTCAGCCGTTTTGTTGGTACACTCATATTTACGGTGGCCAACTTCTCCGCAGTTGTAGCAGGTGTTGTTGCTGCCTCCATCACGGTTCTGTCCACGGCCACGTCCACCACCACGGGCAGGTTTGGTACATTCAAACTTGCGGTGGCCTTCTTCCCCGCAGTTGTAGCAGGTTCTGTTATCTCCACTTCCGAGTCTACCACGCTGTCCTCCGCGGCCTCCTGATGATAATTGCTGAATCATTCTCACAATGTTTAATTTTTCACTTGTCTCCCCAGAGAGAAGTGGCTGCTTTAGTTTATCAACAATGTATATTTTCGAGTTTAAGTGCTGGCCTTTATTTTGAAGTTTTACGTGGATCATTCCAACTGTTTCCAAGGGTATTCCATTTGGACCTTGTAATATTTTATCAGATTTTTCCAGTTTTATTCTTTGGAAACTTTGATAATAATATTGTAGGGGGAGCACGTTGACATCAGCTCCGGTGTCAATTTTAAAATTAATTTGTCTATTATTTACCTTAATTGGTATTATCCATTTCTTGGAATTATCTTCTACAGATCCCAGAAAAGCTATCTCTGATTTTATTTCATTTATGGCTTCTGATCTACATACTTTGGCGTAATGGCCCTTTTTCTTGCATTTACTACAATACGAGTTCATAGCTGGACAATTTTTCCAATCATGATTATTTGAATTGCCACACCTGGTGCATCCATGTGATGACCCTCTCAACTGGTTTGACTTGAATTGTCTTATTTTTGGTTCGTGCCTTTTTGTTTCTTTTATATGATTAGGCATTTTCTTTATTTGATCTACAGAATCTTGTTGGTAAAAAGGCTAGACTGCTGTTCTTTGACACTTTCTAATTGCTTTGCCATTAGTGTGGCTTTTACTAAGGTCAAGTCTGTATCAAGTTGCATTCTTTCAGATAATGCTCTATCCCTTACTCCAACAACTATCCTATCCCTAATCAACTCATCATGTAACATCCCAAAATTGCAGTGCTCAGCTAGGCTATGGAGTGCTGTGATAAATTCATTCACCTTTTCCCCTTCCTGCTGACATCTTTGATTAAATCTTGCCCTTTCATAAATTATATTACGTCTTGGAATAAAGTGACTTTCAAAGCATTCAATAACTTTACCATAATTTTCTAGTTGGTCACTTGCTATTTTACATGACAACAAAATGTCATCTGCATTATCACCCATGCAGTACACGAGCATATTGACTTGCTCATTTTCTGGGTTATTAATTAACCCGCTTGCCTGCCTAAAACGTTCAAATCTCCTAATCCATTTTGGCCAATCACCTGGATTTGAAAAATTAAAAGGTTCTGGGGCTACACAATTATAATTTTGGGACATTATAAAGATTTACTTATAATATAATATAACTTACCAAAAAGTTTGCTTGATGTCAAGTTTCAAATTTTCTTCGAACAACGACTTTCTTTATGAATTCAGTTTACCGCTTCTAAGCTTGCTTGATGTCGAATTTCAAATTTTCTTCGAACAACGACCTTCTTTATGAATTCAGTTTACCGCTTCTAAGCTTGCTTGATGTCGAATTTCAAATTTTCTTCGAACAACAACCTTCTTTATGAATTCAGTTTACCGCTGCCACCATGTGTTGTTATCCAAGACGAGGCAAGATTAACACTAAGCATTAATTTATTTCCTATTATAATATATATTTTATATACGAGTCAAAAGAGATCAATAGCAGAGTATTATTCCTTTTGGTTTCCAGAGCTCAACAATCTGTGAGCCTAATACTCTGCACATTAAGTGGTAACTGCTGAGATATTCCAGGAACTGTTTCCTAGGACATCCTCTTCAGCTTATATTTGAAGAGACATTTACAAGCCCCAAGGACATGATGTGATCACGGAGACCTCTGACTGCTGATACAGAAGAACCTCCATCAGAGGACACCATCAGCAGAATTATCATTTTTACTATTTGCTGCTCTCTGGTAAGAGGACACCTCTCTCTTGAAGGATGTCTCAGCAACTAGATGTTGCCCTTTAGAGAGAGGTTCTTCTGAACTATATATCACCACAAATATATGTATATGTAAAGGTGAAATTATAAACCTATTTTAACACTACATTTTTTCTAAAACATATATAATTAAAATGTTTTTCTATAGCCCTTATTCTGTGATGACTAAAAATTGAAAGAGGGAGGGTATGATTCATCAGTGGTAAATCCTCCCAGTTGTTTTGCCATTTTTTACTCCAGACCACTTCACTATTGTATTGGACAGAGTTTCTTATATACCTTGCAATTGCTATTGAATACAGTGAATTGATGTTTTGAACAAACTATGGACATATGCTTTCAAATGTTCAATTGCTCAAACACCAATTTACTGTATTCAACAGCAAGTCCAAGGTATACAAGAAACTCAGTCTCCCCAATACAATAGTGAAGTGGTCTGGAGATTATAAAATGACAAAACCGCTGAGAGGGTTCACCACTGATGAGCCAAGCCCTCTCATTCAATAACTCATATCATTGCAGTAAGGTCTGTAGAGATAATATTTGATGATATTTAAAAGAAACGCATTGCCAGTAAAAGAAATTTTTATACATTATATTTTTATTAAATAGAATATCTTTGAATTGTTCAAATTTGAAATAGAAAAAAAATGCAAATGGCTTTCAAAATAAAGAGAAAAAAGCAAAGAAAGGCATTCTAAAAAAAGCTATTACTATAAAATGCCATTATCAAAGCTTTCAAAGTAAAACAAGGCAGGGAAAATTTCAGAAAATGTAACTTTTATAAGACATAAAAAATAGAAGACTATTAAAAATTTCTACTCTCAAACTTTACAAGCTTGACACCCTAATATGATTGAGTGGAGATAAGAAAGAAGAAGAAAATTTCTACAAAGAGGAATTAAACCCAACTTTTTCCACGACCGTGCATGATAGCATGCCCTTTTAGAACTATTCTATATCTAGCCAGTTTAACCTATGCTTTAAAAAAGGATTCCAAATAAATGGGCTCCTGATGCAACAAAATTTATTTTTTATGCAATGAACTATGGTGATTTCAAAGCCAGCAATGATTTGCATAACAGGTTCAAAACAAAGGAAATATAGATTTCAGAAGAATATGTGGAAACTGGAAATAGAAGAAAAATACTTATTGGCTTTATTTGAAAAGGGTGATGCTTAAAGAATACTTTCAAGCAACAAGGTATTAGAGGCATTTGTTCAAGTAAACTTTCTATTATATAATATGATAAAAATATGTTTTAAAATAATTTTATATCTTTTAACATATAATTAAACAAAGCTTTGCCTAGGATTTGTCTTGAATTTTAAATTAGACATAGAGATTACATGGAAGCTAATATCATCAAATGGCTTATTATTCAGCATTAATGTATGGATAGCCTTTGAATGCCATCTATAAGCCTCCAGTTGTGAATGTACACCCTTGGTAGACTATTAGTCAATATATAATTCAGAGGACTGATGATGTTGTTACATTTTTTCATCGCAGTAAGGACAGTAAAGTTTTATTTATGAAAGAAACATTCACATCTTAATGTCTTCATTTGTTATATATAGATGGTGCGTTATATTGCTTTGTATTAATTTGTGCCTAACTGGCCTTATCCTTATTGTTTGCGGAAAAGCATTGCTCGATTCAAATATTTAAATGTAATTCTACTGTCCTAACAGCTTATGTCCATAGTTTGCTTAAATATCATTTCTAAGATTCCATCCTTCAGTGTAGCATATATAAGCAGAATGGTCCAATACAGTATTAGAGCTCTAGAGAAGCGGTCTGGTAGATTAAATTGATGAAACCACTGGGAGGGTTCACCACTGACGAGCCAAGCCCTCCCAATATTTTTTCATCGCAGTAAGGACAGTAGAAGTTTGATTTATATATGAAAGAAACACTTGCGTCTTAATATTTTCATTTGTTATGAAAGGGTGAGGTGTGTGAGGGATAAAGAGATTTGCTCAGAACAGAGGGATATCCGGATTGGCAACCTAGATATCAGAGAAGGTAATACAATGATGCTATGGTTATTTTTCTTACCTCTTTTAACATCCATTTTTCAGATGGTATCACTCTCCAATTGTGTACATACTTACATAAATGTAACCAGACAATAAGTGTATTATAGAAGACCAAATCAATCTGTCAGATGTTTCAGTAACATAATTGTTACTGTGGATTGCCTCTCCTGTGAGAGAACTATGACATAATTGAGATGATGGGTTCAGGAATGAATAAAGTCTTGAGAGGATTGGAAGAGGAACAAGGTCATCAGAAAAAGACAGAAGAATTGACAGGCCCATTTATTAAGAGGCAATGGAATGATGAAAAAAAGTTGTGGGGAGTTTATTGAATAAAAATAAAATGGTAGAGGAAAAAGAATAATTGTAATGATTGATTGGATGGGAAGTTATAGTTCAAGATAGAGAAGCATGACATTACAAATGACCAGGACCTAGTCAAGAGCAGAGAAACTGAAAAAGAAGACCTCATAATCCTTATCCAATATCCAAAATTTGGACCTTAATCCAATAAAGCAAACAATGTAGAGCATTCTGTTATTGTGTATTCATATGAAGAAAAAAAGCAACCTCTCCCTTTAAAGAGATGTCTTCCAACAACACCTCCATTTTGTCACTGCACAGGAGATCAATCAAAACACCAGCTTTGTTGGGTTTAAACAAGAGCTGTAGGGAGAACACCATACATTAATTTAAAGTATAATACAATATAATGCAGCTATGATTATAGAACGACGTTTAACAAGTTTTACCACAAATGTTTCTTTTTTACAGAATGAAAAATTGTAATTTTTAATTATTTTAAGGAGAAATAACGACTATTCTTATCCTTAGGGATCAAGTATGAAATTTCACAATTCATCCATTCATACTTCATCCCTAAGGATAGGAATAGTCGTTATTTCTCCTTAAAATAATTTAAAAATTACAATTTTTCGTTCTGTAAAAAGAAACATTTGCGGTGAAACTTGTTAAACGTCGTTCTATTAATTTAAAGTGTTCATTAAAATAAGAGGATAAGTAAAAAAAAAATTAAAATAAGGAGGATTCTAGTTTTGGTGTTTATTTTGACAGGAGAGGCGCCCTGTGCTTTTATGGAGGGCCTATGCTTTTGTAGAGGGGGGAGTTCCCAAAGGTGTGACATTTGTTGTTGTCCTCCCCTCCAATAATGTGCAGACATCTATATACTCAACTCTCTGACATGGTCTCAGATAATAAGAAAATTTGCATATTCAGATTGATTTTTTTAAAACTTAAATAATGATCATAGAATTAAAATGTTTTATACAGTGTAACTGTATCACTTCTAGCCAATTTTCTTTAAAATTAGCATCTTTAATTCAGCCTTTTGTTAAATTAAAGATGGCAATTTAGCCATATTCTTTTTAAAAGGCTAAATTAAATGTTAGCAATATCATACTGCATATATTTAGAGTAAACAGTTTCCTAAAAAAAAAGGATTGTAACATTTTTCAGTTTTATTTTGGAAAGGTATTTTTACCACTAAATTACCAACACACTTTCCTAATTTGAAGTGCTGTTGAACTTCTTTATAACAGCCTATGGTTAGAACAACATCTTGGTTCCAGGTGATGTAGTGAGGTAGTTCAAGTGGGTCCCACTCATCTGTCAAAAACTAAAGTGTGAGATAAAGAATTATTTCAACTGCATTGTCATCTCAGAATCTGACTTGATCTTCTTATCTCCACTCAATCATATTAGGGTATCAAGCTTGTAGAGCTTGTTGATGGTGTCTGATCTGACTTGATTGTTTGTAGAAGTGTATTTTTTCTACTCTTGATGTGTGGTATTCTTTCTTATGCCTGGAAGTGGGCAACTTCACGAAGGTGGATTTCATGGTGAGCAGAAATCTCTATCTGCTGTGTTGATTGAAACATCTCATGTACATTTTATGAAACTTCGACTTGGCTTCAGATGAGGTTGCACCTGACATGCTGCCAACCCTAACATGGATTCAGATGCAGCTGTTTGTTGATAGTGCTTACTTTTAATAGTCGCACATAATTTTGTCATTCACTCATTATTGTCATAAAGTTTTTGTGACTTTATAGCATTACACACATACAGCTAACTAGCCCACAGGTATTAGATATCCACAGCTAACCACCATACCCTTCTTCTTCTTTCTTATCTCCACTCAATCATATTAGGGTATCAAGCAACTCCTCCTTTGCCAGTCCCAAGCCCGGATGAAAAAGGAGGAGGGGAGCAGTAACAAGCTCGGTAAAAAATCTGGGCTCAGCTGGCCCGGCTGATAGTACCCTGTAAGGGCTCCTGATCCAGGGATACAGGATGATCTGTACTCCATGTTAGGAGCTGCTGCACATGGCATCTGTTCCTCATGTCAGAGGCGGCCATTTCTTTTGGAGCTAAGTCGGCCTGCCACTGAGTAGTGCTCCCAGTCTTAATGACAAAGGCAGATACATTCTACTTCGCCCAGTCATGATGTTTGTCAAACAGACACCATAAAGGGTCATAACTTGATACCCTAATATGATTGAGTGGAGATAAGAAAGAAGAGAAAGAAGAAGAAGGGTATCAAGATTGTAAAGCTTGTTGATGGTGTCTGCTCATGTGTAGAGCTCATCAATGGATGAGTCAATATAATCAATAATGTATTTTGGGATTGCAGGTTGACACTTAGTACATAGTGGGAAAACATTCTGGATAGTCATTGTCTGTAGATGACCAGACTTAAGTCTGGAAATCAACCACCATACCCTGAAGGTCATTCCTCTATCTGGAGAACTAACTGCCTGGTAGCATTCAGCTCTCCAACATAATCTACTACAGTGTCTACATAGTCTACTCTGACTATGTAGGTTATATAGTGTGGCTTCAAAGCCTCTCATGAGGTGGATATGTTTCTAGTTTACAAATTTCTTCTTCATGGAGAGAAGATTACAATTGTGTTCTGAAAACTGACCAAGGTAAATCATCAACACTCCTACCACTATATATATATATTTTTTGCGAAATAGGCCTGAAGATAGGCTAACGCCTGAAAGCTTGCCAACATTCAAAATAAAGAAACTCGTTGCAATTTTTTCTTCCTTTCATTCATTGAATATCTAATTGCAATTATTTAGGATTTTATTGTGTACTCCTACCACCACCTCATCAACTATGGATAAAATTGGGGGTGGTGTTATATATAGACAGGTTTCATTGTACAATCTAACTCTACTCTGCAATTCAACACACTCAAGAGATAAGAGTATTTTTATCTTTTCAATTAAATTCAAATCAAAAATTATCTTCATATTATCAATTCATTCATAAAGTAACAAGACCAAATCCAAATTATAAAAATTGTGTTTGAAGGAAATAAATATCCTCCAGGGAAGAGTGTCTGGCAAAAAAATAGTTTAATTAACTTGAGCTTTCGGTCCTTGGAGCCTTTCTCCAGGAGTAAGGGTAACTATAACACCCAGTGCTTTATTGCTAACCTAATTTAAACTATATTTTTTGCAAGACACTCTTCCCTGGATGATAATTTTTATTATACAAGGAATTGATACAAGAAGACCTAATCCAAATAAATTAATAGCGTGTGACGTTTTGGTAACAACACTGCTACCGAAACGTCACACACTATTAATTTATTTGGATTAGGTCTTATTTTCTTGTATCTATAATCCAAGGAATTATTTTTGTAATAAATTGTGAGTAATGTTTTGGTAATGGTTTGTTACCAAAATGTTCCACCCAATTTATTAATTTGGAGGTTTTATAATCCATATTGTACCTTCATTCACAGCTGTCATCACAGACATTTTAATGTCAACACCAAGTCAATGTTGAAAGGTTAAATAGTTTGAATGGGAGGTAGCTGGGTACAACATGCCCCCCATTGTTTATATTGCTAATTGTAGCCGCTGTTTCTACTTTCATGTTAGGCTACATTTTTTCTGTAAACAACAAATGGGACTAAATTCTGATAAAGCACAATTTAGATTATAGATACAAGAAAATAAGACATAATCCAAACAAATTAATAGTGAGTGACGTTTCTGTAACAGTGTTGTTACCATCTTCAGACAAAAGTACTCAGTACTTTTGTTTCTGTAACAACACTGTTACCGAAATGTCACACACTACTTATTTATTTGGATTTGGTCTTATTACCTTGTGTTTAACAAGAATTATTACCTTGTTGTCAAAATTTGACTTTAAAAATTGGTCAAATTATTGATAGTGTTAAATTATCATTGGGTCGAATTAACATTTGCTATTTGATAGGCTGGAGGTTGAAGAATGAAAATATGTTCGAATTAGCGCAAGTGTAGAAATATGTTGAATTAACAAGGTTTACTGTATTTCCCTGTTTGGCATATTTTATAAAAATGTTGATGGATCCTGCTCTTGATATGTTTTATCTATTTATACCGGATGCAGTTTCACTTTATTACTTTCTACTCCGCCTTTGCCGGTCCCAAGCCCGGATGAAAAAGGAGGAGGGGGAGCAGTAACAAGCTCACTAAAAAACCTGGGTTCAGCTGGCCCGGCTGATAGTACCCTGTAAGGGCTCCTAATCCAGGGATACAGGATGAGCAGCATTTGTACTCCATGTTAGGAGCAGCTGCACCTGGCGTCTGTTCCTCATGCAAGAGGCGGCCATTTATTTTAGAGCTAAGTCGGTGCTAAGCCACTGAATAGTGCTCCCAGTCTTAATGACAAAGGCAGACGCATTCTATTTCACCCAATCATGATGGTTGTCAACAGACACCATCAAAAGTCTCAAGCTTTACAAGCTTGACACCCTAATATGATTGAGTGGAGATAAGAAAGAAGAAGACTTTCTATAATGGGGGTCGGCAGAAGGATGGTCTAAACCAGGGGTGGCGAACCTTTTTATATTAGAAGGCCAATTTTCATTTTACCATTTTTAAGAAGGCCGCATATTTATATATATATATATAAATATTATATATTTTATATAATATATGACATTCGTATTAGAAAAGGCCATAACTTGGGCAAGAAAAGGCCACATGCGGCCTTAAGGCCGCACGTTCGCCACCCCTGGTCTAAACCGTTGGTTTTCGATCACTATGACCGGGGTTCGATTCCCGCATTGAGCACTTTTTTGATTAAAAAAAAATGCTCCAATGGCCCTTGATTCTTGCAAAAGTCCAATTCCGCCAAAGAGTGAAAGTAACCAAACGGGGATCGGGCCCATTTGTAAGTGCAAAGTCAAACTGCTTTTCACATGTGTAGACATGTGGTACACTTACAGTAAAAGCAGTTGCCTACTTCTACCCACAATGATTATCATGGCCTGTACCACGTGTACTAGGGATAAGCAAAAAAAAAAAACTTTCTACAATGGTTATTTGGAATAATTTAAAACCTAGTTAGATAAAGACCATAGTTGGGATCAACCCAAAGTGAGGTAGTTACTTCCTTAAAATTGCAAAACGACACTTGAAGTTACACTGCATGAGTTTCTTTTCAATGAAAAATCAAAATTTTATTTCAAGGTGAAATATCGACTATTTCTAACCTTTTTGGATGAGGTATGAAAAGGTGAATTGTGAAGAGTAATGATGAACGGAAAAATAAAAGTGTCCAGGGATGGGAATCGAACCCACAATGTTCCGCTTACCGGGCAGATGCCATGTCCACTAGGCTACCCTGGACATATTTTTCGTTCGTAAATGATACATAAAGTAACTTATAATACAATATAATACACTGCGGCCTGTGATTGTAAAACGACACTCAAAGCTACACCGCATGAGTTTCTTTTTAATGAAAAATCAAAATTTTATTTCAAGGTGATTATTATTTATCCCAAGTATGCATATAAGTACAGGCCATGATAATCATACTAGATAGTGACTGTTCTTATTGTAAATATACATCTACTCACATATAGAGCAGGTTTAATTTGCACTTATATGTGCCTAAGACCTATTAGTCTATATGAATTTAACATAACAATGCATCTTCTTATTAACTGGCATTTAATACTATTTAGGTATTAAAAAGTCTTTTAAATTATAAATAAATTTATAAATATTAAATGCATAGTGACATTTTTTGAAATTCTTAAATATAATACAAAAATATTATCAATGTGTAAATGTCACACATTCATAGTTTATTATATGTTAAAAGGATACAAATATTCAACATCTTTTTAAAAGTTACACACTAATTAAATACCTTGAAGAAAAATTGCTATGACACATTTTGAAGTTTATATTTTTTTATTTTTCAAGTTTTTAAATGTTTTTTCTTTTCTAATGCAAAATTTGATAAATTGGCTACACCTAATTTTGAATTGTAAAATATCAAAGTGACCATTTAAATTTGACATCTGACTATTTCTATTACGCGCATTTAAACAAAGTATATTGGTATATATTTGTAATAATTCTCCGATTATTACCGTTTTTTAAAATATATATATTCGTACCTGAAACAAATTAAGAATTAAAAATTGTCCTCGCGTGGTTATATATTATGAGTTATGCTTCGAATCATGTGCAATTTTAGTCATTAACAAAGTTCAAAAATTACCTCTCGTAAATGTAGTCTATTTATTATTCCTTGCCGAGACTTCTTTCTGATAGGTTTATTTTGAATAAAACTATCTGACATTGTTTAAAAGAACCTCTTTTCATTGAAATTGAAAAATTAGAAGGTTGCAATTATAATATATATTGTATATCGATTTATCTTGCAAAATAAAGAAAATTTGACCAGCTTTAAAAGAATGAAAACATGAGTCCAATGTTGTCAAGTAAATGCTTTATTTTTATCGTCGTCTGGTTCTCACAATTTGAAGAACAGTAAAATCAGCTCTCTATTTAAAAAAGACTATTCCTCGATATCGTGCCATAATTCAACCTAAAACACAATCCATTGACACCTTGATTTCTTAAAGATTTTGATGTATTGAACTACAACATAATATTATATATTTATTCATGGTAGTTTTTGCGATTTTCTCCTTAGGAAATGGTATTATCTCTATAACGTGTCACGTATATTTAATAACTAGCGGACGTACCCGGCTTCGCCCGTGTTTTACCCGAGTAAAGGTTTGTCTAACGAATCTCTCGATAAAGTGAACATTTTTTCCCGTCCCTTGAAAAATACTCGATAAGTTGGATAAAATCAATATTAATTGGTTCCCTCGGTAATCGGAAGTTAAAGGAATAGTATCTTGCCTTGGAATTGTATCATTATTCTTGTCTCAATAAATTGCCGTGTCATCCTGATTTTTGTCTTTCTTAATTTTCTACATTACAAAATCATCGTATCATCATGATAATATTTAGAGCAGATTGTTGAATTATAACAGATAAATTAGAATATTTATCTTGATTATTTTAAAGCGAAAAGTTATTTCAAAAATTTTATTTGCTAGAAACCTTCCCAGTACTATACTAAATAACTTCCCAAAGTTTCATGGCGTTCCAATGAGTGGTTTGGTCAGGCATAAAGGACAGACAGACACACACACACACATACATTCATTTATATATATATAGATATATTCTTATTCATAATTTATTTCTTGTAGAGGAGCAATTTCAGACACAATTCATGTAAAATGAAGATTTTTCATGCAATATATTATGTAACAATAGGTATTAACCATACATTTACAACTTTAATCACACACACAGTTGTCTTTATTTATACTTTTATTTTATATTTAAAATTTCTAGAAATGGACATAGAAATATTTGCTTTAATTTAACTATATACACTTTCAAGGTGGAAACAAGGGATTATATTCTTGAACTATATATACTATGATCGCAACGAAAAGCTATTTAAAACATACTCAATTGAAAATTAGTAAAATATTAAAAGCCTAGCCAAACCTTCACATTTTTATTATAAATCTTACTAGTTATACTAGTTATACTAGTTATACTAGTTATTGTGAAACGTCCCGCTCCAAACTTTACATGTACATTAGGTCAGCTGGTATTACCTCTCATTTTCACCGCTAGAGGCGCGAGCGATTTGACTTTTTGTAAATATACATAATTATAAAGATAGAAGCTTCAATAGAAGATAATGATCATAATGATGATGCGCGCGCATCCGTGACAGCGGCCGATGAGGAATTGAGGAAAGACGGTCGTGACTATATTTTCTTGATTTACCAAGAAAGAGTAGTTGCCCAATATACTGGAATAACTAAAAAAAAAAAAAACGATTATAAGTGATATTAATATAAATATAAAAATACATATGCTGGTCACAATTTATTAGTGATTAAATATAATAAATAATTGTTATTGAATTGTTCATTTTCTTGATTTACCAAGAAAGAGTAGTTGCCCAATATACTGGAATAACAAAAAAAAAAAAAAAACGATTATAAGTGATATTAAATTCGACATATGGCGCAAGCCTTTATCAAATTTTTAGTTGCACGAGCAAGAGATACATATTACTGTATTTATATTTTTTTCTTTATTGAAAAAAAACAACAATAAAACATGCTCCCAGCATGATTTGAAATTATAAACATATTAAATTTGCATTCCAGAAATATTCTTACTAAAAAGGCGTGATGTCTATGCCTCAAAATAACACACACACAATAAAAAAAAATAATATCAAACACATTATATTGAAAACTTATTGAAAACACAGAGAGCAATATTTTATTTATTCAAATATATATTGTTTAAAATTGGAAAAGTTTTGTTATTCAGATATGAAAGTACTATAATCATTAGTGCTTGACACTGCTAGATCCAGCCCTTCTAAGCGCCTTAATTATTTCTGAAGCTTTTGTGGCAGTCCTGTGCCAATATATAATATTATTTTATACATTCAAAACTGGATTCTTTCAAAATTATATCTGAAAGATCAATAAGTATTAGAATATTTATATTATATATATACTCTATTATATATAACTAGCCGAATGACCAGGCAACGCCCGGGGTTTACCCAATTAAATGCTTTTATTCAAATACTATTCGTTACAATTATAAATTGGCGCCGTGGATGTCGAGCATTCTACCACTGAACCAAAAGCAAACGGTGACAGAATTAAGAACGCATGACGATGATAACTGTATATTATCCGTGACAGAGGCCACGACAGACGGTCGTGACTATATATATTAACTAGCCGAATGACCCGGGCAACGCCCGTGTTTTACCCGATTGAATGTTTTTATTCAAATACTATTTGTTACAATTATAAATTGGAGCCGTGGATGTCACTCTTGTGAAACGTCCCGCTCCAAACTTTACATGTACATTAGGTCAGCTGGTATTACCCCTCATTTTCACCGCTAGAGGCGCGAGCGAATTGACTTTTTGTAAATATACATAATTATAAAGATAGAAGCTTCAATAGAAGATAATGATCATAATGATGATGCGCGCGCATCCGTGACAGCGATGAGGAATTGAGGAAAGACGGTCGTGACTATATATTAACTAGACGAATGGCCCGGGCAACGCCCGGGTTTTACCAGAGTGCGTATATATTTAAAAAATGTTTTAATTAAAATACTATTCGTTACAATTATAAATTGGCGCCGTGGATGTCTCTCTTGTGAAACGTCCCGCCCCAAACTGTGTGTGTCTTGAAAATATAAAAATAAAAATGTGAACGGAAAAATATGTCCAGGGTAGCCTAGTGGTCATGGCATCTGTCTGGTAAGCGGAAGGTCGTGGGTTCGATTCCCATCCCTTGACACTTTTTTTATTTTATCCATTCTGACCAAAATCTATCCGTGAACTTCACACAGTGAACTTCACACAGACAGAATAAGGCAATTATATAAGTAGATAATCCAAATTGTGCCTTATCACACACTATTTTTTTATTTGGCCTTATTACCTTGTGTTTATAATCTATGACGTAATGCCGGCGGCGCGCGCCCGTTGGCTGCCGGCGAGCACGTGACCTCCCTGTGCGCGCGCATCCGTGACAGAGGCGGCCGGCCGATGAGGAATGAGGAAAGACGGTCGTGACTATATTAATACGAATGACCCGGGCAACGCCCGTGTTTTACCCGATTGAATGTTTTTATTCAAATACTATTTGTTACAATTATAAATTGGAGCCGTGGATGTCACTCTTGTGAAACGTCCCGCTCCAAACTTTACATGTACATTAGGTCAGCTGGTATTACCCCTCATTTTCACCGCTAGAGGCGCGAGCGAATTGACTTTTTGTAAACATACATAATTATAAAGATAGAAGCTTCTATAGAAGATAATGATCATAATGATGATGCACGCGCATCCGTGACAGTGATGAGGAATTGAGGAAAGACAGTCGTGACTATATATGTTGACGAATGACCCGGGCAACGCCCGTGTTTTACCCGATTGAATGTTTTTATTCAAATACTTTTTGTTACAATTATAAATTGGAGCCGTGGATGTCACTCTTGTGAAACGTCCCGCTCCAAACTTTACATGTACATTAGGTCAGCTGGTATTACCCCTCATTTTCACCGCTAGAGGCGCGAGCGATTTGCTTTTTGTAAATATACATAATTATAAAGATAGAAGCTTCAATAGAAGATAATGATCATAATGATGATGCGCGCGCATCCGTGACAGCGGCCGATGAGGAATTGAGGAAAGACGGTCGTGACTATATATAGAGACGAATGACCCGGCAACGCCCGTGTTTTACCCGATTGAATGTTTTTATTCAAATACTATTTGTTACCATTATAAATTGGAGCCGTGGATGTCACTCTTGTGAAACGTCCCGCTCCAAACTTTACATGTACATTAGGTCAGCTGGTATTACCCCTCATATTCACCGCTAGAGGCGCGAGCGAATTGACTTTTTGTAAATATACATAATTATAAAGATAGAAGCTTCTATAGAAGATAATGATCATAATGATGATGCACGCGCATCCGTGACAGTGATGAGGAATTGAGGAAAGACAGTCGTGACTATATATTAACTAGACGAATGGCCCGGGCAACGCCCGTGTTTTACCCGATTGAATGTTTTTATTCAAATACTATTTGTTACAATTATAAATTGGAGCCGTGGATGTCACTCTTGTGAAACGTCCCGCTCCAAACTTTACATGTACATTAGGTCAGCTGGTATTACCCCTCATTTTCACCGCTAGAGGCGCGAGCGAATTGACTTTTTGTAAATATACATAATTATAAAGATAGAAGCTTCTATAGAAGATAATGATCATAATGATGATGCACGCGCATCCGTGACAGTGATGAGGAATTGAGGAAAGACAGTCGTGACTATATATGTTGACGAATGACCCGGGCAACGCCCGTGTTTTACCCGATTGAATGTTTTTATTCAAATACTATTTGTTACAATTATAAATTGGAGCCGTGGATGTCACTCTTGTGAAACGTCCCGCTCCAAACTTTACATGTACATTAGGTCAGCTGGTATTACCCCTCATTTTCACCGCTAGAGGCGCGAGCGAATTGACTTTTTGTAAATATACATAATTATAAAGATAGAAGCTTCAATAGAAGATAATGATCATAATGATGATGCGCGCGCATCCGTGACAGCGGCCGATGAGGAATTGAGGAAAGACGGTCGTGACTATATATAGAGACGAATGACCCGGCAACGCCCGTGTTTTACCCGATTGAATGTTTTTATTCAAATACTATTTGTTACCATTATAAATTGGAGCCGTGGATGTCACTCTTGTGAAACGTCCCGCTCCAAACTTTACATGTACATTAGGTCAGCTGGTATTACCCCTCATATTCACCGCTAGAGGCGCGAGCGAATTGACTTTTTGTAAATATACATAATTATAAAGATAGAAGCTTCTATAGAAGATAATGATCATAATGATGATGCGCGCGCATCCGTGACAGCGATGAGGAATTGAGGAAAGACGGTCGTGACTATATATTAACTAGACGAATGGCCCGGGCAACGCCCGGGTTTTACCAGAGTGCGTATGTATTTAAAAAATGTTTTAATTAAAATACTATTCGTTACAATTATAAATTGGCGCCGTGGATGTCTCTCTTGTGAAACGTCCCGCCCCAAACTGTGTGTGTCTTGAAAATATAAAAATAAAAATGTGAACAGAAAAATATGTCCAGGTTAGCCTAGTGGTCATGGCATCTGCCTGGTAAGCGGAAGGTTGTGGGTTCGTTTCCCATCCCTTGACACTTTTTTTATTTTATCCATTCTGACCAAAATCTATCCGTGAACTTCACACAGTGAACTTCACACAGACAGAATAAGGCAATTATATAAGTAGATAATCCAAATTGTGCCTTATCACACACAATTTTTTTATTTGGCCTTATTACCTTGTGTTTATAATCTATGACGTAATGCCGGCGGCGCGCGCCCGTTGGCTGCCGGCGAGCACGTGACCTCCCTGTGCGCGCGCATCCGTGACAGAGGCGGCCGGCCGATGAGGAATGAGGAAAGACGGTCGTGACTATATTAATACGAATGACCCGGGCGCCCGTGTTTAACCGATTGAATGTTTTTATTCAAATACTATTTGTTACAATTATAAATTGGAGCCGTGGATGTCACTCTTGTGAAACGTCCCGCTCCAAACTTTACATGTACATTAGGTCAGCTGGTATTACCCCTCATTTTCACCGCTAGAGGCGCGAGCGAATTGACTTTTTGTAAATATACATAATTATAAAGATAGAAGCTTCTATAGAAGATAATGATCATAATGATGATGCGCGCGCATCCGTGACAGCGATGAGGAATTGAGGAAAGACAGTCGTGACTATATATGTTGACGAATGACCTGGGCAACGCCCGTGTTTTACCCGATTGAATGTTTTTATTCAAATACTATTTGTTACAATTATAAATTGGAGCCGTGGATGTCACTCTTGTGAAACGTCCCGCTCCAAACTTTACATGTACATTAGGTCAGCTGGTATTACCCCTCATTTTCACCGCTAGAGGCGCGAGCGAATTGACTTTTTATAAATATACATAATTATAAAGATAGAAGCTTCTATAGAAGATAATGATCATAATGATGATGCGCGCGCATCCGTGACAGCGATGAGGAATTGAGGAAAGACGGTCGTGACTATATACAGTGTACTCCGCTTATAACGAAGTCGCATTATCCATGACAATCACTTTGTTATGTCCGACGCAGTTGGAAAAAAAAATGTTTGTACCAATAATTTTATTTACTATTCAACTCAAAAGAGCAACACAAAGATCAATAACAACCTCATCAGGTGTTTTTGGAGAAGTAGTTTGTGATTTTCTTTTGACATTTAGAAGTCAGTAACAAGTGCTGAACACTCTTTTCGATGTTGTCCAAGTCTGACAGATGCCTATGAAGAGACTTGGACTCATCCTGACATTGAAGAAACAATCGCAGAGTTTGAATGCTCTCCAAGACCTCTTTTGGATGCGGAATGTGGACAATTGGGTCTACTTCTTCATCAACTTGGTCCGTTTCTTCTTCTTCTTTTGCTTGAAGAATGCTCTCGACAATTTCTACATCGGATAACATGGCATTTGTAACGACGTCATTGTCAGCGTCAGCATAAGAATCGAAATCCATCTCTAACGGTATTTTTAAAAGTTCTTTCATGCGATCGAAGAGGCTTTGTTGCACCCACATTTGTGTTGCAGGCTGTGGTGTATCCAATGGAGAACTGACATCGGACTTAATAATTCCACTATGATGCCAACAGTTGGAAATTGTCGCTGGAAGCACATCATTCCATGCTACAGATATGATATCCACAGCTTGCTTAAGATTGATTGTGAGTTAGTGAGTTTCTTGTTTGTTTTCGTTCTCCTGCCATGGTAAACGTTAATAAAATATAAGCGTTTATTAAACAATTTAATTTTGTTTAAATAATGTAAAAAAAATACTTATTGCACTATAATACCTATTGCATATTTTAAAATTGTATATTATTAACTTTTTGTTGTGTATCATTAAATTTGTGTCATTCACACGTTGTAATTTGATATATATTATGCATAATATATTAGTGAATTATAATGGTAAATGAGAAAACTTCGTTATAAACGGATAAAATAAAAATTTATACATGCAAATCACTTCGTTATAAGCGAAAATTCTTTATATCCGACTTCGCAATATCCAGAGTTCTTTTAATGGTTTAAGCCCTTCTTTTCATTCGCTATATGCGGAATTTCGCTATAACCGACTTTGTTATAAGCGGAGTACACTGTATTAATAATAATAATATTAATATAATAATAATTATTATTATTATTATCATTAGATAATGATAATGATCATAAAGATGATGCGCGCGCATCCGTGACATGAGGAATTGAGGAATTGTTGACAGTGGAAAGACGGTCGTGACTATATATGTTGATAATAAAATAATAATAATAATATAATAATAATTATTATTATTATTATCATTAGATAATGATAATGATCATAATGATGATGCGCGCGCATCCGTGACAGCGATGAGAAATTGAGGAAAGACGGTCGTGACTATATATGTTGATAATCCAAACTGTACCTTATCATGGATGTGGTCTTGGTACCTTGTGTTTATAATCTATAATCCAAATTATACCTTATCATGGATGTGGTCTTATTACCTTGTTTTTATAATCTATAATCCAAACTGTACCTTATCATGGATGTGGTCTTGTTACCTTGTGTTTATAATCTATAATCCAAATTGTACCTTATCATGGATGTGTTCTTGTTACCTTGTGTTTATAATCTATAATCCAAACTGTACCTTATCATGGATGTTGTCTTATTACCTTGTGTTTATAATCTATAATCCAAATTGTACCTCTTCATGGATGTGGTCTTATTACCTTGTGTTTATAATCTATAATCCAAACTGTACCTTATCATGGATGTGGTCTTATTACCTTGTGTTTATAATCTACAACGCCCGGGGTTTACCCGATTAAATGCTTTTATTCAAATACTATTCGTTACAATTATAAATTGGCGCCGTGGATGTCATTCTTGTATAATATATTAATGAGTTTTAAAAATTGTAAAAAAAAAAAATGCATCGGGAATCGAACCCAGGCGCCCGCGTGGCAGGCGAGCATTCTACCACTGAACCAAAAGCAAACGGTGACAGAATTAAGAACGCATGACGATGATAACTGTATATTATCCGTGACAGAGGCCACGACAGACGGTCGTGACTATATATATATTAATACTTACTACACATTAAATATATAAAATATAGAAAAAAGTTCAAACAAAATTTAATGCTTCTACATTTTGATAATTGCCAATTACATAATTTTATTTTAAATCCGGTATATTTTATTAAAATTATCGATATATTATTTCTAAAATTTTGTGAATTTATAATGTGTGTAAATACCTTCTTTAATATTATTATTTTCAAGCTTTTCTGCACTTTTCATTCGAATGTTGAAATATATTTTCTACAAATAGAAATTTAACTCTATTTTCAAAATATCATAACACAATTTAAGATATTTTGCAATAAAGATTATTAATAAAATAAAATAAAATTATTTATTTAAAAGAAAATAATTTCACAGATATAAATTTTACAATAATAATCATTAGAAAACATAAACAAAATATGGCTGTTGTTATGTTTTGATTGTCAATATATATTTGTTTAATTTTATATCTCCTTTTTTTTCTCTCAGTTTATATTAATTCAATTTATAATATCTCAAGATATTATTTGAAATGGATCGGAAAGAAAATACCCCATTTAGTATAAAACATGATGCAGGTAGTAAGTTTGATAACAAGTTGAAAAATGTATTTGCTTGTTTTGATGCCATAGAAAAGGAACACAATGATCGTCAGAAGGATATTAACACAAACAAACGGCCTTTGGAAGATGAGGAAGATGCTTATGATACATTTTCGAAAAAGATGTCAGAAGAAAATGAAGATACATTCAAAAAACCAGAAGGACGACCAATTAGAACGGCAAGACGACAAGATAATCGACCGGGTTACATTAAAGATCCTGAAAAATGGGTTAAATATGATCTTTCAAATGTTTCTCAAGAAAATACACCAGGAAATGCACAAATTGCACACGATTTAATCAGTGAATTAAGAAGAAGAAAAGAAAAGACTGAAGGAAATGATGATGATGATTCTGAAGATACAGTTATAATCAAGAAAAGTCATAAATTTGTTCCACCAAAATCAGCAAATACAATTACAAAATCCTGTTCAGATTTAAAACAAATCAACTTGCCACATCTTGATCAGGAAGATAGTGAATCCCATGATGATAAAGGGGATGTTCTATTTAAGAAAGTTGGAAAAAGAAATAGAAAATATAGAAAAAAAGACCAAGAAGAAGATGACTAATCTATACATGGGGTAGGATAAATACATACATGACTTATGAATAAATCAGTACACCTTGTTTCACAATACACAAGGCAGTCTTTTGATTGGAGTCTCCATTGTTTCTTCTTTTACATTATTAATATCTCCAGTTTACAGGTCTTTCTTATCTCCACTCAATCATATTAGGGTGTCAAGCTTGTAAAACTTGAGACTTTTGATGATGTCTGTTAGGGATGAGTAGAGCTCATCAATGGATGAGTCAATACAGTCAATAATGTGTTTTGGGATTGCAGGTTGAGAATTGCACTTAGTACATAGTGGGAAAACCTTGCAACCATTCTGGAAAGTCATTGTCCGTAGATGACCAGACTTAAGTCTGGAAATCAAAGACTGTTCTCTTGGGAGGACAGAACCGGTGCTTGTCCCTCCTGCTCTGTACCAGTCATGTGCAGCATCAGATTTCCATTCCTGAAGGCATTGGGTTTTAATGGTACGGAGGAGGTCTCTTTTGTCTAGTTGGGTGGTAGATTCCCTGGCTTCAGGTAGGCCAAGAGCTCCAGACTTTGCCAGAGAGTCTGCCAGCTCTAATAAGTTTACAGGTAAACACAAGGTAATAAGACCAAATAAATAAATAGTGTGTGACGTTTCGGTAACAGCGTTGTTACCATCTTTAGACAAAAGTACTGAATGTACTATACTACTATAATCCAAATTGTTCCTTATCAAGTTTACAGGTAACACTGATAGACAAAACTTAAGGAAATTGTACCTTATAGCATATATATATCGGGATTCAGAAAATAACTCTGAGAGATATTTTCTGAATCCCGATATATATATGCTATAAGGTACAACTTCCTTAAGTTTTGTAGACCTGTGTAATTATAAAATACATCACTTGCTAAGACTAGCTTATTATATACCATCACTATTTAGGTCTCAGCTGTCCTGGCTGATAGTACCTTGTAAGGGCTCCTGATCCAGGGATACAGGATGATCTGTACTCCATGTTAGGAGCAGCTACACATGGCATCTGTTCCTCATGTCAGATGCGGCCATTTCATATTGGAGCTAAGTCGGCCTGCTACAGAGTAGTGCTCCTAGTCTTAATGACAAAGGCAGATGCATTCTACTTCACCCAATCATTATGGAGCTCTACAGACTTGATACCCTGATATGATTGAATGGAGATAAGAAGACCAAGGAATATATGTTATTCCTGTGGGATAAATTCAGTGTAGAATTATAGTTGGTTAAATACAGCATAACCTTTTTAAAATTCAAAATACCATAATTCCACCAATTTTTCTAATCAAAGGCAGATGCCTTCTACTTCACCTAGTCATGATGGTTGTCAAATACACCATCAAAAGTCTCAAGTTCTACAGGCCCTAATATGATTGTTGAGTGGAGATAAGAAAGAAGAAAAAGAATATTTAAGAGATCATACCTTTAATGTACAATCCTTTGTTTAGGTCGCTGATTTGGTGCTAGATGGTTTATTTTTTTGCTAATATGACCTGCTATTAAGACCTAATCCAAATAAATTAATAGTGTGTGAAGTTTCGGTAACAGCGTTGTTACCATAAAATAAATTCATTATATTGTCTGATGAGGGTAACAATGCTGTTACTGAAACATCACACTATTAATTTATTTGGATTTGGCCTTATTTTCTTGTAGTTTTTAATAATCATTTATATAAAATGGATCCATTTAGCTTGATTTTCTTTTTTAAATAAAATAACTTGGGAGATCAGGAGAGATTTGACCAGATCTCCGAACAACTTCATATTGTCCTTACTGCATGGCACATGCGCGCAGTGAAAAATACCTTAATCAAGAATTCCTCTAAAATACCAGTATATATATGATGTATTTCTACTGTGTGGAAAAAAAAAATTAGCAGTCGTTTGTGTGGCTGTCTCCACCTCAATAATCTCTTTATTTTTCAAAATCTTTTTAAAACAAACAACAAAATTTACATACTTGGCACGCGGTAAAATTAATTATTTTGCAAACAAAGAACATTATGCAAAACAGATAGAATTTTTCTATTATGCAAAATAGATAGAAGTTGAATATCATTCAAAATTTCTTTATTACATCGCTCATATATGGTTATATAAGGTTAAATACATAAATATGAGTAAATAAGATCATGTAATGATAAATATATATGATATTAAATAAATATAAATACATATAATAATTGACAAATATACATATATACCAAAATATATACAAGTTCTTTATTGGTGTCGTCAACCGCAGGAAAGACTCCGCCACCGATGGACTGAAAGAGTACTTTCCCACAGAGTGGGCAGGTTGAGGTGATGGCTGGTGTAACCCAACTCAAGACCAAGATGGTACTTGTAGATGGAGAGAGAGAACTTCCTAATACAATAGTAGAGTGGTATGATTGGTTATGAAACTATGGGTTCACCCCTGATGAGCCAGGCCATCTTAATATTCTTACATCGCAGTAGAAGCACAGTAGGAAGTTATTTTATTGAAAAAGAAATATCATTTTATTAATTTTTTTTTTTTGCTTATCCCTAGTACATCTGGTACAGGCCATGATAATCATGGTGGGTAGAGGTTGACGACTGCTTTAACTGTAAGTGCACCACATGTCTACACATGTGAAAAGCAGTTCGACTTTCCACTTACAAATGTGCCAGAGCCCCGTTTGGTTACTTGCACTCGCTGGTGGGGTTATATCACTTTATGAAAATTCTAAACTATTATAGACATGTATGACTCTTTGAAAAATAAAATAATTTCTACTGCCCTTACTGCAATGGAAAAATTAATGGGAAGGCCTAGCTCATCAGTGGTGAACCCTCCTAGCGGTTTCGCCAGTTTAATCTACCATACCGCTTTTATATTGCGAAAAGAAATTGTTTAATTTTTAAAAGAATCATACGCGTCTATAATAGTTTTGAATTTTCATAACAGATGGCGCGCTAATGCATCAAAATATAACTTTGAAGGTTTTCCTTTTATGTAGATAAAATACCTACTAATATTTAAAAACCTTTATACAGTAAAATCCAGCTAAAATGAACTTGGTCTATAGCAAACCTTCCCTTATAACAAACCTGAAATTATCCCCATTTTATAATACAGTGAACTATGGCTATAATCTTCTTCTTTTTCTTCTTTCTTATCTCCACACTGGGTGAAGTAGAATGTGTTTGTCATCAAGACGGGGAGCACTACTCAGTGGCAGGCCGACTTAGCTCCAAAAGAAATGGCCGCCTCTGACATGAGGAACAGACGCCATGTGCAACCGCTCCTAACATGGAGTACAAACGCTGCTCATCCTGTATCCCTGGATCAGGAGCTCTTACAGGGTACTATCAGCCGGGCCAGCTGAGCCCAGGTTTTTTACCGAGCTTGTTACTGCTCCCCCTCCTCCTTTTTCATCCGGGCTTGGGACTGGCAGAGTTATGGCTATAACAAACCAAGGCTATGGTGAACCACAGGTTCAGTCCCATTGAGGTTCGCTATAGAGGGTTTTACTGTATAACTGTCTCTCTAAAGGACACACTAGTTACACAGCCAAAGTGCCCTTTAGTTAGAGATGTTCTCTTACTGGAGAATATCTAATTGATAAGTTTGACAATATGAAAACTAATTTGTAGAGAGTTATCTGGAGTGTCCACTCATGGAGGTTCTACTGTACACTCATGGACAAAACTTAAGGAAGTTGAAAGCCTTTGATATCACCAGTCTTTTATTTTTTTGTAAGGACACAGAGGCAATTTTGTTCACATTGGGTTATCTCGTGTCTTCAATAAAGGTCACTGTAATATCTTTCAGAGTTATTGTCTGAATCCCAGCATACACACTAAAAGGTACAACTTTCTTAAGTTTTGTCCATGAGTGTATATGGTCTCTTTATACATATTGACAAGTAGCTCTGCAACTCCGGTCACAAGAAGCTCCATGGGACACCTGTCAATCATCCCTGGACTCCGGGGGTGGGACCACAGGTGTGAGGGGTTCTCGGAATCTTTTCGGCAAATAAGGAAAACGAGATGCCTTGGTGGCTGACGACGCTCATTATTATTATCTTTACCTTGGGATAAGTTGTTTTATTATCTGACTCTCTCTCTCTCCCTATAAATACCTCTTGTATATAATTTTATTGGAGAACTAGAAGGTAAATACCCACCTTTATAATAAATTAATTATTCCCAAATTTGCCCTTGCTTTATTTATCTCCACGACAATATTAATGGAGGTGGAACACCTTGCTCACATTTGATGGTGATGTCATTTATTTATTTGGCTCTAACCCTGGAGCGTACTTGAGTCACCATCTACCCGGATTATGTCATCAAATATAAGAAGAATGATCTGGAGAAGTTCCACCTCAAACACCTTCCAACATAAAGCCTATGTAAAGCTATAACTTATGCAAATTTGAATTAAGTGATTTTTTTCATTGTCTTATATCAGGGTGTTCTGGTATAAGCCCCATTATTTATTTTGTCTCAGTTTACAGGTATGGGACTGGCTTTTTACATATCGCTGGTTGTTGAATGGAGGAGGCTCCCTTACCTTTACTGTAGGCCAGGTAACCATCACTGAATATTTGTTGTTTTTTAATAGATGGAACTGAAGAGAAGGATTAAATTTGATAAGTTGAACCTATCTTCTTAGCCTTGCTTAGGTAATCTTAAGCCTGAATGTTGTGAATTCTTTCTAAACCCTCCAATTTTTTTTTGGAATCCTAGATTGTTGGTCTCAAATTTTGTGGAATTGCTAGTTTGGTTGAATTTTGTAGACGTGCTGGGTTGGTTAATTGTTGTTGAGTTGCTGGCTTGGTCAATTCTTGACTTGTTGGGTAGGTTAAATGTTGTTGCTGAGTTGGTTAAATGTTGTGGACTTGCTGGGTTGGTTAATTATTGACTAGTTGGGCTGGTTAAATGTTGTTGCTGAGTTGGTTAAATGTTGTGGATTTGCTGGGTTGGTTAAATGTTGTTGCTGCGCTGGTCAATTGTTGACCTGCTGGGTTGGTCAATTGTTGACTTGCTGGGTTGGTCAATTGTTGACTTGCTGGGTTGATCAATTGTTGACTTGCTGAGTTGATCAATTGTTGACTTGCTGGGTTGGTCTCTATTGTTTTTGAGTTTCTCTGTTGGACAATTGTGTAATTGCTGGGTTGGTCAATTGTTGACTTGCTGGGTTGGTCAATTATTGACTTTCTGGGATGATCAATTGTTGACTTGCTGGGTTGGTCAATTGTTGTTGAGTTGATGGGTTGGTCAAATGTCTACTTGCTGGGTTGATAAATTGTTGATTTGCTGGGTTGGTTATAATTGTTGACCTTCTGGGTTGGTCATTTGTTGACTTGCTGGGTTGGTCAATTGTGTGCTCGCTGGGTTGGTCAATTGTTGACTTGCTGGGTTAGTCAATTGTTGACTTGCTGGGTTGGTCAAAACTTCTTGCTGGGTTTGTCAATTGTTGACTTGCTGGGTTGGACAATTGTTGACTTGCTGGGTCGGACAATTGTTGACTTGCTGGGTTGGTCAATTGTTGACTTGCTGGGTTGGTCAAACCTTCTTGCTGGGTTGGTCATTGTTGACTTGCTGGGTTGATCAAACCTTATTTCTGGGTTGGTCATTGTCGACTTGCTGGGTTGGTCACTTGTTGATTTGCTGAGTTGGTCAATTATTGTTGAGTTTCTGGGTTGGTCAATTGTTGTTGAGTTGCTGGGTTGGTTAATTGTTGTTTAGTTTCTGGGTTGGTCAATTGTTGTTGAGTTGCTGGTTTGGTGAATTGTTGACTCACTTGCTGGGTTGATCAAATGTTGTTGAGTTGATGGGTTGGTCAATTGTCGTTGAGTTTCTAGAATATCAATTGTTGTTGAGTTGATGGGTTGCTTAATTGTTGACTTGCTGGGTTGGACAATTTTTGACTTTCTGGGTTAATCAATTGTTGACTTGCTGGGTTGGTCAATTGTTGTTGAGTTTCTGGGTTGGTCAATTGTGTGCTTGCTGGGTTGGTCAATTGTTGTTGAGTTTCTGGGTTGGTCAATTATTGACTTACTGGTATGGTCAATTGTTGACTTGCTAGGTTGATCAATTGTTGACTTGCTGGGTTGGTTATATAATTGTTGTTGAGTTTCTGGGTTGGTCAATTATTGACTTACTGGTATGGTCAATTGTTGACTTGCTGGGTTGGTCAATTGTTGACTTGCTGGGTTGATCAATTGTTGACTTGCTGGGTTGGTTAATTGTTGTTGAGTTTCTGGGTTGGTCAATTGTGTACTTGCTGGGTTGGTCAATTGTTGACTTGCTGGGTTGGTCAATTGTTGATTTGCTGGGTTGGTCAATTGTTGGCCCTGCTGGGTTGGTCAATTGTTTAATTTCTGGGTTGGTCAATTGTGTGCTTGCTGGGTTAGTAAATTGTTTTCTTGTTGGGTTGGTTAATTGTTGACTTTCTGGGTTGGTCAATTGTTGACTTGCTGGGTTGGTCAAACTTTCTTGCAGAGTTGGTCACTTGTTGACTTGCTGTGTTGGTCAATACTTATTGCTGGGTGGTCATTTTTAACTTGCTGGGTTAGACAATTGTTGATTTTCTGCATTGGTCAATTGTTGTTGAGTTTTGGGTTGGTCAATTGTTGTTGAGTTGCTGGGTTGGTTAATTGTTGTTGAGTTTCTGGGTTAGTCAATTGTGTACTTGCTGGGTTGGTCAATTGTTGACTTGCTGGGTTGGTCAATTGTTGATTTGCTGGGTTAGTAAATTGTGTTCTTGTTGGGTTGGTTAATTGTTGACTTTCTGGGTTGGTCAATTGTTGACTTGCTGGGTTGGTCAAACGTTCTTGCAGAGTTGGTCAATTGTTGACTTGCTGTGTTGGTCAATACTTCTTGCTGGGTGGTCATTGTTAACTTGCTGGGTTAGACAATTGTTGATTTTCTGCGTTGGTCAATTGTTGTTGAGGTGCTGGGTTGGTCAAGTGTTGACTCAATTGCTGGGTTGATCAAATGTTGCTGAGTTCTTGGGTTGATCAAATGTTGAATTGATGTGTTGGTCAATTGTCGTTGAGTTTCTAGGAGGTCAATTGTTGTTGAGTTGATGGGTGGGTTAAATGTTGATTTGCTGGGTTGGTCAAATGTTGAGTTTCTAGGAGGTCAATTGTTGTTGAGTTTCTGGGTTGGTCAATTGTTGGCCCTGCTGGGTTGGTCAATTGTGTGCTTGCTGTGTTGGTCAATTGTTGATTTGCTGGGTTAGTAAATTGTGTTCTTGTTGGGTTGGTTAATTGTTGACTTTCTGGGTTGGTCAATTGTTGACTTGCTGGGTTGGTCAAACGTTCTTGCAGAGTTGGTCAATTGTTGACTTGCTGTGTTGGTCAATACTTCTTGCTGGGTGGTCATTGTTAACTTGCTGGGTTAGACAATTGTTGATTTTCTGCGTTGGTCAATTGTTGTTGAATTGCTGGGTTGGTTAATTTTTGTTGAGTTTCTGGGTTGGTCAATTGTTGTTGAGGTGCTGGTTTGGTCAAGTGTTGACTCAATTGCTGGGTTGATCAAATGTTGCTGAGTTCTTGGGTTGATCAAATGTTGTTGAATTGATGTGTTGTTCAATTGTCGTTGAGTTTCTAGGAGGTCAATTGTTGTTGAGTTGATGGGTGGGTTAAATGTTGATTTGCTGGGTTGGTCAAATGTTGAGTTTCTAGGAGGTCAATTGTTGTTGAGTTTCTGGGTTGGTCAATTGTTGTTGAGTTTCTAAGTCAATTGTTGTTGAGTTGCTGGGTTGGTCAAATGTTGAGTTGCTGGGTTGGTCAATTGTTGACTCACCTGCTGGGTTGATCAAATGTTGCTAAGTTATTGGGTTGATCAAATGTTGTTGAGTTGATGGGTTGGTCAATTGTTTTTGAGTTTCTCGGAGGACAATTGTTGTTGAGTTGCTGGGTTGGTTTATTGTTGCTAAGTTTCTAGGAGGTCAATTGTTGTTGAGTTGCTGGGTTGGTCATTTGGTGACTTGCTGAGTTGATCTATTGTTTTTGAAATTCTGGGTTGGTCAAATGTTGAGTTGCTGAGTTGGTCAATTGTTGTTGAGTTGATGGGTTGGTCAGTTGTTGACTTGCTAGGCTGGTCAATTGTTGACTTGCTGGGTTGATCAATTGTTGACCTGTTGGGTTGATAAATTGTTGACTTGCTGGGTTGGTCATTTGTTGTTGAGTTTCTGGGTTGGGGGGGGGGGGTCAATTGTGTTCTTGCTGGGTTGGTCAATTGTTGACTTTCTGGGTTGGTCAATTATTGACTTGCTGGGTTGGTCAAATGTTGACTTGCTGGGTTGGTAAATTTTTGACTTGCTGGATTGGTCAATTGTGTGCTTGCTGGGTTGATCAATTGTTGACCCTCTAGGTTGGTAAATTGTTGAGTTATTGGGTTGGTCAATTGTTGAGTTGCTGGGTTGGTCAATTGTTGAGTTGCTGGGTTGGTCAATTGTTGACTTGCAGGGTTGGTCATTGTTGACTTGCTGGGTTGGTTAATTGTTGATTTGCTGGGTTGGTCAATTGTTGTTGAGTTTCTGGGAAGGTCAATTGTTGTTGAGTTGCTGGGTTGGTTAATTGTTGTTGAGTTTCTGGGTTGGTCAATTGTTTTTGAGTTGCTGGGTTGGTCAATTTTTGACTAACTTTCTGGGTTGATCAAATGTTGCTGAGTTCTTGGGTTGATCAAATGTTGTTGAGTTGATGGGTTGGAAAATTGTCATTGATTTTCTAGGAGGTCAATTGTTGTTGAGTTGCTGGGTTGGACAATTGTTGTTGAGTTGCTGGGTTGGTCAATTGTTGTTGCGTTGCTGGTTTGGTCCATTGTTGTTGAGTTGCTAGGTTGGTCAATTGTTGTTGAGTTGCTGGTTTGGTTCATTGTTGTTGAGTTGCTGGGTTGATCAATTGTTGCTGAGTTGCTGGTTTGGTCCATTGTTGTTGAGTTGCTGGGTTGGTCAATTGTTGTTGAGTTGCTGGGTTGGTCAATTGTTGTTGAGTTGCTAGGTTGGTCAATTGTTGTTGAGTTGCTGGGCTGGTCAAATGTTGAATTGCTGGGTTGGTCAAATGTTTAGTTGCTGGGTTGGTTAATTGTTAACCTGCTAGGTTGGTCAATTGTTGTTTAATTGCTGGGTTGGTCAATTGTTGTTGAGTTGCTGGTTTGGTCCATTGTTGTTGAGTTGCTATGTTGGTCAATTGTTGTTGAGTTGCTGGTTTGGTTCATTGTTGTTGAGTTGCTGGGTTGATCAATTGTTGTTGAGTTGCTGGTTTGGTCTATTGTTGTTGAGTTGCTGGGTTGGTCAATTGTTGTTGAGTTGCTGGGTTGGTCAATTGTTGTTGAGTTGCTGGGTTGGTAAATTGTTGTTGAGTTGCTGGGCTGGTCAAATGTTGAATTGCTGGGTTGGTCAAATGTTTAGTTGCTGGGTTGGTTAATTGTTAACCTGCTAGGTTGGTCAATTGTTGTTTAATTGCTGGGTTGGTCAATTGTTGTTGAGTTGCTGGGTTGGTCAAATGTTGAGTTTCTAGGAGGTCAATTGTTGTTGAGTTTCTGGGTTGGTCAATTGTTGACTTGCTGGGTTGGTCAATTGTTGTTTTGTTGCTGGGTTGGTCAATTGTTGTTGAATTTCTAGGAGGTTAATTGTTGTTGAGTTTCTAGGTTGGTCAATTGTTTTTGAGTTGCAGGGTTGTCAATTGTTGTTGAATTGCTAGGTTGCTAAATTGTTGTTGTGCTTCTAGGATAGTTAATTGTTGTTGAGTTTCTGGGTTGGTCAATTGTTGTTGAGTTTATGGGTTGGTCAATTGTTGTGGAGCTGTAAAAAAGCTGTAAAGCTCCCAATAAAAAAATTTAAAACAAATGCTCTTCTTCTTCTTCCTTATCTCCACTCAATCATATTAGGGTATCAAGCTTGTAGGGCTTAAGACTTTTGAAGGTGTCTGTTGGGGATAAGTAGAGCTAATCAATGGATGAGTCAATGTATTTAATGATGAGGTTTGGGGTTACAGGTTAAGATTACACTTAGTGCATAGTGGGAAAACCTTGCAACCATTCTGGAAAGTCATTGTCCGTAGATGACCAGACGTCTGGAAATCAAAGACTGTTGTTCCCTTGGGAGGACAGAACCGGTGCTTGTCCCTCCTGCTCTGTACCAGTCATGTGCAGCATTAGATTTCCATTCCTGCAGGCATTGGGTTTTGATGGTACAGAGGATGTCTCTTACATCTAGTTAGGTGGTAGATTTCCAGGCTTCAGGGTGGGGAAGAGCTCCAAGACTTTACAAATGCCCTTATTTATTTAAACAATAGCAAACAATGCCCTTTGAGATAACTAACCAGGAAGTAGGTGGAAATATTTCATATGTTTTATGTGAGATAGCCTTAAAAAACTGAGCTGCCAGGATGACCTTGTCATACAAGTCAACCATTGAATTAAGGCTACTATGTTCTGAATTGTTTATTAAGAATAAAATACATTTAGCTTATTTTCATTAAAGGCTTGGTGAATAAATAATGTCCAATCAATAATAACATTTTTATTGACAAAATAGAAAACTAAAACACTGTATATAAGAACTCCTAACAGTCCTCTATATATTAGAAAGTCCAAGCTGTTAGAGGGTGGTTCAGAGATTTGGGTAAGGCGTTTTATCAAAGGGCTTTTGCAAGTTGTCAACAATGCTAGATCAAATGTGTACAGAAGGAAGGTGATAATATTGAATGTTCACCTTCCTTCTGTACACATTTGATCTAGCATTGTTGACAACCTGCAAAAGCCCTTTGGTATAACGCCTTACCCAAATCTCTGAACCACCCTCTAACAGCTTGGAGTAAATTTTCATCACTTAAAATGTTTTGAGACGCAAAAAGCTCTTTATTCTTCCAAAAAATTAGATGTTTGAGGGTGCCAGGTCAGAGCTGTACGCAGGGTGAGGCATCAAGTCTACCCATACCCTGCAATCTTCGCCAAAGTCAGGAGCGCCTCCTTCTGCGCCTGTATGTGCCTCCATCTATCGTGCTATTTAATAACTATTTTAACATACTTTAGAATTTAATCGCGTTGCCTCTTGCGTAAATATGTGTACTATTTGATTATGTACATTTTATTTATATTATATAAAGAGAATTTTATAGTAATTTAGTATTTATTTATGGTGTGCAGACAAATATCAGGAATACTACCTCGGAAATATCTTTATTTACGGGGCGGCTAACCAAAATGAATGATTTTTGAGCCCCAAAATACTACCCCCAGAATACTACTAAGTGAAGTTGACTCCCTCTTAATTTTTTTTTTCACATATTGTTTTTCCTATTTATAAACAGCAGTAAGAATACCAATTTACAAAATCTTCGAGAGATATCTTGACATCCTTGTTGAGGTTTTGCTGGGATCCTATAAACAACTATATAATTAAAAACATTCAACTTTTAAGGAAACTCCTACAAAAACTAGAGAACTATCTTCAAGGGTGTTCGCAATTCCAAATGCGAAACGAGAGATAAAATTGGAATTTAAGATTAAAACAGATTCTTTATGAACCTAGTCACAATGATTAAAAAAGGAAAATAAAATAAAAAGGAAATTCCTTTCTTTAAAATCCAACAGACCAGAGATCAAAGATTTCATATACCCATCCTTCTAGGAACCACGAAACTGAGAACAGAATCTCTGGAAAATCTTCCAAAAAATAAACCTGCTTGGCCCCACCACATGGGGCCTCAGCTTGCATTATAAATAAGACAAAAAGACTTAGGTCTGAAGGACAACTCGGTACACTCAAGGAACTTGGGTTAACCAAATAATAAATAATAATAATGACAGGCTAGAACAAAACTTTTTGAAGTCAACAGTAAGATTTCCTAGACCCAGAATCTTCAGGCCAAAGAATACTGGTCTTATATTTGTGATGTAATCCAGTGATTTAATTGATTGATTTATTTGATTCAGTGATTTATTTAGAGCACATTTGTCATGATTAGATTTTTAACTTGGCTCTAGTTATATTTGTGCTGTGGTTGCCTACTTCCACAATATGATAGAGAATTTTTATAGTGGATTGTCTTAAAGGTCTTGTTTTGCGGCTTGAATATCAGAGAGATGTTGGGGACTTATCGTTTTATACTTGGTACAATGTATTGACTGTAAATAGGATTAGAATTGACCGGATCTCTCATGGGAGACTCTACTGTGTATGGGTCTAGACCAGGGGTCGGCAAACACGTAAGCCACACGCGGCTCTTTGGATGTGAAGCTGCGGCTCTTTATATAGTTCCATACGTAAATATTATTTATACAAGTACTATTTATTGTTGGCAAGGAAAAATGTTGCGGCTCTTTAAAAAACTTTGAAAAATTGTAAATTGTAATTTTGACTCTTCCGACTCAAAGGTTTCTGACCCCTGGTCTAGGCCCTCATAGAATTCCATACTGACCTGTTATTGTTGTTTCTTATCCCCTTGTGCGAAGATTACACAAATTCTATGAGTTCATGCTCCTCGAACTAATCTCATGGAATGGGAAGTAGTAGGAGTGCAGCTTTTGTTGATAATTTTCTACTGATATACAAGGAAAAAGGTACTTTTTAAAGCTCAACTGTTTTATAAAGTAAGGAAATTCTCTCACTCACCTTTGTAATACCTTTAAAGAAATTAACAGAAGCGATTACAAAACGCCTGATGATTTTGGAATTTGTCGACTGCTCCTTTCTATAGTTAGTGTTTGGGGGTCGGTGGAAGGATGGTCTAAACCGTTGATTTTCGACCGCTACGACCCGGGATCGAATCCCGCATTGGGTACTTTTATTTCTAGTTAAAAAAAAAAAAAAAAGCCCGAATGGCCCCCGATTTTTGGAAAATTCCAACCCCACCAGCGAGTGCAAGTAACCAAAACGGGGCTCTGGCACATTTGTAAGTGCAAATGTCAAACTACTTTTCACATGTGTAGACACGTGGTGCACTTACAGTAAAAGCGGTCGCCAACTTCTACCCATCATGATAATCATGGCCTGTACCACGTGTATTAGGGATAATTAAAAAAATTGTAATCGCTTCTGTTTATTTCTTTAAAAGTATTTCAAGGGTGAGCGTTTCCCTACTTTATAAAACAGTTAAGCTTTAAAAGAGTATATTTTTCCTTGTAGGTCTGCATGGAATTAGATGAGGGCTCATATACAGTAGTCTCCCATGATAGACCATCTAAAACATGGTTAAATCCGGTCTATCCTGGATGCGGTCCCTTATCAGAGACTCTGTCAAGTTAGGCCACAAGTCATGAGAAGTCTTTCAAACTAGAAAAATCTATGTACAGAGACCACTTGCAGGAAAAACCGAGTTTAAACCATATTTTAGGCTATGGTCTCTCATGGGAGAATGGTATTGTAAATGTGACAATATGTATATAAGTCATTATTCAAACAAATGCCACAAGTTTCTTGAGATGAGTTTCTTTTTGTAATATATTAGCTAATTAGTTTAATATTTGTTTTTATTTAATTGTTTTGCACAGAGTTGATGATGATAATTGTGTGTATATGTATATATATATAGTGTTTGTGTATATAGAGGCTGGTTGTATTTTAATATGGAATTGTGTTAACTATGTTTGTTGTTAGCATTGAAAATAAATAATATTTTCAAGTATTCTGGCTAGAATACATTGCACTTTTATCTTTATTAAACGTAATCTCGAGCTTTCGGACATCTTTGTCCTTCTACAGGAATACATAAAACATATAAACGCCGTAAAGATGCTAACTGAGAGAGAGAGAAATAAGGATAACCCAGGCCCCTGGAGCGCAAGAAACGCCAACTGCCCGGGCTGTCCAGCTAACTAGTAGAAACCAATTACTCTAGATTATATTTACATAGAGCCAATTGCAGAGCCGAACCAGCTGGTCAGGAAGTTCCATGCCTGCAGAGAACCCGGGAGTCCAGCCAACGAGACTGGGTCGAAGGAGGTCTTCCCAAGCAGCAGGGCTGTCTGCATCGCATGAAAGCAGGGCATCTGAACAGAAGGTGGTCGGTCCACAGTCTGTTGTTCCTCCATACAATGTGGGCAAGATGGGTCTTCACCAGGACGCCAGAGAACCAAGTCTGCCCGAACATGGCCATGTCCTGTGAGAAAGGTGGCTGCTAATGATTTATATATACATTTAAATATTAGGATATTTTTCATATTGCTTGATGTTGGAATATATATAATTGTTAAATCATTATTGTAAATAGAATGACTTTTTTAGGTTGTTTTTTTTTATCCGTGTGTGCCTAATAAACGAATGAAGACATTAAGACACGAATGTTTCTTTTCACAAAGTTCTACTGTCCTTACTGGGATGAAAAAAATATTGGGAGGGCTTGGCTCATTAGTGGTGAATCCTCCCAGCAGGTTCACCAAATTAATCTACCAGACCGCTTCTTTAGAGCTCTAATACTGTATTGGATCATTCTGCTTATATATGCTACACTGAAGGGTGGAATCTTAGAAATGATATTTAAGCAAACTATGGACATAAGCTTTTAAGACAGTATAATTACATTTAATAATGAAACAAGCCCTTCCAATATTTTTTTTTTTTCATCGCAGTAAGAACAGTAGAAGTTTTATTTATTTATGAAAAGAAACATTCGCGTCTTAATGTCTTCATTTGTTATATATAGATGGCGCGTTATAGCTTTGTATTAATTTGTACCTAGTAAAGTTAGTTTGAACTGGAACTTTTAAGATAAAGCATGGACAACATTGACGAGGCCAAAAAGTTTCAAACGCCTATGTTGGCTATCTTTTCTTAATTTATCGAGGAAAACTGGGGGTCACACAACAAAATGGTATGTAAATGAGTTATGTAACAAACACTACTTTTTTTATAATACACTGCGGCTTGTGATTGTAAAACAACACTTGAAGTTACACCGCATGAGTTTCTTTTCAACGAAAAATCAAAATTTATTTCAAGGTGAAATATTGACTATTTCTACCCTTTTTGGATGAGGTATGAAAGGGTGAATTATGAAGAGTAATGATGAACGGAAAAATAAAAGTGTCCAGGGATGGGAATTCCCAAAAAGGTTAGAAATAGTCAATATTTCACCTTGAAATAAATTTTGATTTTTCGTTGAAAAGAAACTCATGCGGTGTAACTTCAAGTGTTGTTTTACAAACACTACTTTTTAACCATTACAGAAAGATTATTAAAATAAATTTGCATATATATACTACCCATTAAACTATTTCCGGGTTCCAAAATAACTCTACTAGGTACCACTCAAAAAGAACAACCTAGCTTATGATATTTACAACAATTAATAATATATGTGAAGGTTATTTACATATTAAAACAAAGGGTCCAACGAGGGATTCGATCCCGGTTCATGGCTGTTGGGAATCGAAGGTTTTAACCACTCGTCCACTGACTTCTTTATCATAAAAATAGTAATATGTGAATATATACACACACAAATATATATTAAAAAAACTCTTTGCAAATTTTAAAATGTTTACGATGGGTTTATGCAAACCGTTTATATGAAGAATGGTGTAACACATGTTCAAGTAAACGTTTTAACTATATATATCTTAAGTTAAGAAAAACGCATCTCCTTATCGTGTAACTGAAAGCTGCTGATGGCTTGAGCCATCTATCGGAATAAATATCAACTATTAATTGATTTTTAAATTTCCCAGTACAATGTCACATTTGTACTATTTTTTCACTTTGTGTATATTTTATTAATATTTATCCAAATAAAATACTATTTTTGTTCCCTAACTTAGGAACCTTTAAGCGGTTTTGTATTTCTGGGATATATATAAATCGAAATTTAGTTTAAAATTTATCCGGTAGATGGCGAGAGCTGTCTTGTAACATCGATTCTATGTAAATAAGTTATTTTTGAAGAACATCCCTTTTCCTTCTTCTTCTATTTTTTTTTTTCATAAGTTAAATAGACATAGAAAACTGTCTACTAACTAGCAACTACACCTCTTTAACGACCACGTCAGATTAGTGACCTCTTTTAAAATTCTTCTTCTAAGGTCTTTAATAGGGACCTAGCCTCAAATCTGGCCAACAACCATCAAATTTGTGATCTTCTGTTACTATTTATTTCATAAATAATCCTAAATAAATATTTTTTGTTTTATTATTTGGAGGTTGTTGGGGGAGTGGGGTAAACCATTGATTCTTTACAGCCACAGGATCTAATCCCGCATTGGACACATTTTTCTCTGAAGGAAAAGTTACTTGAATGGCCTCCGATTCTTGAAAAAGTCCTACTCCAACGAGTGAGTTCAAGTTATCAAATGAGACGCTGGCACATTGGTCAGTTAAAAAGTAAATATGTTCTACATGCATAGACATGTGGGGTACTTGCAGTAAAATCAGTCGCTAACTACACGTTATGGGATTAACATTACCTGTAACATATCTGTGTGTGGGAATCGGTGGAAGGATGGTCTAAATCGTTGGTTTTTCGACCGCTACAACCCGGGTTCGATTCCCGTATTGGCCACTTTTTTTCTGATAAAAAAAAAAAAAATGCTCCAATTGCCCCCGATTCTTGCAAAAGTCCAACTCCACCAACGAGTGCAAGTAACCAAACGGGGCTCTGGCATATTTGTAAGTGCAAAAGTCGAACTGTTTTTCACATTTGTAGACATGTGGTGCACATACAGTAAAAGCAGTCGCCTACTTCTACCCACCATTATTATTATGGCCTGTACCATGTGTACTAGGGATAAGCAAAAAAAAGTGTATGTGATTACTTGAGATAATAATATAAAATATTATTATATAATTGATATATGTGTATATACTAGACGAATGGCTTCGCCCGAGAATTCCCCAAAGTGCAATTTCCTTCATACTGAAAGTACATCAATAATAAATAGTAGAAGTGCCATAGAATAGCAATACAGAAGTAACACATAAACCACAGGCAAAAAGTGTGTGTGATGGCAAAAATTGTATTATATTAGTGTTTAGGTATTTGATTTAATTATTTTTGCAATCCATTTAGTTGTTTCTCTCTCAATACTCAATACTTTTGTAAAAAAGTAACACTCATATAAAAAGATATTTAAAAAAAGTACGCAAGCAACTTTTTTAAAAATGCAGAAATCTCATTGGTCGCTTAATTGGCCTGGTTTTGTTACTTGCCTCGTATTTACTCGGCGTAAAAAAAGTTCTCCAAATGAAAAAAATAAATAGCCAAAAATACTAATCAAAATGTAGCTGAAAAATTTCCTCAGGTTTATAAAAAGCGACATGCAAAATTTGGTACCAATTGGTTTAGTAGTTTTTGAGCTTATCGCGAAACAGACAACAGACATTGACTTTTATATATAGGTTTTTAACTTTTAATTAGACAATTTTAATTTATATTTAGACATTTTTCATTTTAATTTAGACACTTTCATTTTTATTTATACATTTTCAATTTTAATTTAGACATTTTTCATTTCAATTCAGACATTTTTCATTTTAATTTAGACACATGGGCTTTTTATAGATAGTCACGAAGCTCACCTCAAGGCTTAGGAAGAACTGACATTTAGAGCTTATGGCTTTGGTGGAACATAGGTTCTTAGTGCGTTAGGCTCATAGGCAGAAAAGTTGCCATTAAGTTGAGGCCAAAGAGGTAAAAATATTAAAGACCTGTGTGGAATATTGGGTTCTTGAATAGAATAACTGCGTATTTTGGAGGAACATGAGCCTTTTTTAATGTCTGGGATGCATTGGTAGAAAACTCCTTACTATTGTAAAGTTAAAGCCATCAAACACACAACACACAACACAACACAACACACACACAACACACACACACACAAAAAACACAACACAACACACAAACAACACACAACACACAACACAACACACACACACAACACACACAACAACACACAACAAAACACAAAACACAACACACAACAACAACACAAACAACACACACAACACAACACAAACACAACAAAAAACACACGGGGAGGTAGTGACGAAAAATAACAATACGGGACTCTAACGAGGCTCCGTAATTGGAATGAGTACACTCTAAACCTTTTAACGAGGATCTATTGGAGGGCAAGTCTAGTGCAACACAAAACACAACACAAACTATAGAAGATATGCCCTGTATGGAATGCTAAGGAGGTTTTTTAGTGAACATAGACTTCTAACTAATTAATAGTCTCCTTAGATATATATCGGAAAGTCTTAGAACGAAAGAGAACAGTTTATTTTTTTTATGATGGTAAAGTTAAAACACGCGCTTTCAAATCTTTCTGTTGTTTTTCTATACAAGTGCAATTAATCTAATTAATTATAATTAGTATATAATTAGAACAACAAGAATATCCCTTGTGGATCTCATGGAATTAAAGTCCGCCCTAGACTGACGAGGGCCATTAGCTCGAAACCATGGTCTCTAGGTGGACACTTCTCGGTTTGCCGAAGCTGGTGTTGTGGCTTTGTCACTGACATGAGCCCGCTAGTTTTCCGAGACGGTTAATAGATGGGGTTAGTTTTTGCGTCTATTTTACCGGGAGAGGCGATCTTAGAGGTAGTCAGCATGAAAAATACTACTGTAGAAGGGCTCGAAGCCCCGAAAGCTTGAGTTAATAAAATATTCATCCAAGAAACCTATATCCCTGGAGAGATATCAAGTTTGATATCTAAATACACTAGTCTTTAATTTGAAATCCTTAATACTGCCACAAGGAAAATTAGGAAAGACAAACTTCAGGATGACACGGCAATTTATTTCAGGCAAGAACAAACTATGAATGATATATATTCTATATACAGTTACGAGCGTCATGCGTGGCCTCTGTCACGGTTTGCTTTTTTTTTTTTGGAATGGCGCCCTCCTATTGGTCGGCTACGATCACGCCACCTTTGCCCCCCCCCCCCCCCCCCCCCCCCCCCCCCATTTCTGCAACTATTGTGTTGGAGCGTGTCGCTCCTTAAATAAATGCGTATATTAGTTAATAACCAAATGGAATCCTCTCTTTCTTTTTCCCAGTAAGAGACGCCTACGGAAGCCAACAGTACATAGACAGATAAAGCACATAGGCTATAGTTATTAACTAAAGTATGCATTTATTTAAGGCGCCAATTTATAATTGTAACAAATAGTATTTGAATCAAAACATTCAATCGGGTAAAACACGGGTGTTGCCCTGGTCATTCGGCTAGTATATATATATATATATATAAGCAATGAGGAAATTTTACAGAGTAGCAAAATATAAACATCAAAAATGATACTCTGTTAACAAAATAATAAATAATTTGCTACAATACTATACTAAAATTACTACAAATCGCTATTTTATAGTTCTCCATCTTTAGTACCAACCTAAAGTGAACATTAGAATATACCACTGTTACCTTGATGGATTCCTGTAATGAAAAAGAAGGATGTGAATGTGGTGTGACTATAAGAGAAACAAATTTAAAGAATGGAACTTTCTACGGTGAAGGACACGCGCTGTTGTTTATTCCGAATGCACGCGTGGCGTTTGTTCTTAAGATTGCGTGCACGTGAACGTGCGTGTCAAGTTGGTCCTCCGACATAGAATATGTGTCGATAGAACGGTGCATAGAAGGATTGCTACAAGTCCGTGAAATAATCCCTATATATATGTAATAATAAATATTATTTTGAGATAGAGATTAATTGCTGGTTGATTACCTGAGTACTTAATGGTATCGTTTGTAGTCGTGTCATCTTGAAAGAAAAGCAGAATAATTATTTACTATCAAGTATTTTTATTTTAAATTACTTGAAGAAAATTACAATAAGACATTTTTCACAGTTATATAGAATTTATGAAATGAATTCTACTATATTAGTGAATTTCAAAAATAGGTTAAATAACTACATATTTACAACAAGTATTAAAAGTCAGCGTATTCTAAAACTATGGTCAAAAAACAAGTAAAATTACCAAAGATTGAAAATAAAATAAATATTTTTAAAAATTATAGAATATTTTTATATTTAGATTATGTAATATATATATTTTTTACCGATACCATATATTGACCCATGGCTATAGTAAACTTAAAGCCATGTTCGCTATAATAAGTAAGACTTTATTGCAATTTATTTTGATTACACCAGGTAACACTTTTTTTTTGTCCTTGGCACCTGAGTGTTAGAAAATGGTTATTATGCCTTCCAAGGTTTGCTTTGTGTTCAGGATAATTTTAAAAATATTTTGCATATCTCCAAACTGTATTTAACCCGGACTTCTGGAGCACACAGAAATCGTCAACTAGCCGATTATATATGTCAATGGTGGATAACAAATTATATATTATAGATATCTATATACTGTATATATCAAAGAAATACTTTTTTAAAACAAATTATCAAAACTAGGATAAAATCGTTATGATTATAATTTTAAAAAAAGTAATGCGATTGTAAAAAAAGTACTTTGTAAAATAAATACTCTGGCACACTTGTAAGTGCAAAGTCGAACTTCTGATTTTCACATGTGTAGACATGTGGTGCACTTACAGTAAAAGCAGTCGCCTACTTCTACCCACCATGATTATCATGGCCTGTACCACGTGTACTAGGGATAATAAAAAAAAAAAACTTTTTTTGCTCTTGTCTCGATAAATTCTCCACAGAGACAAATAAGTCTTCTCTCCGGATGATTAAAGATTCTTAGTGTTAATCTATAGACGGGGACTATCCGCTTCAGCGGCCACCCGACCTACAGGGCTACTGGCTCTTCGGACAGTGGCTGGATGACGACGCCATTCTCGCGTCAACAAAGACATCCATCTAGAAGTCCTTCCTGAGTCTTGAAGCGAGAGGAGATAACGAAGACTCCTGATCATCTGGAGGAGGACTCTTCGGTGTTTGGGAAGCTTCCTCGAATCTATATAATTGTATCTCCGCCTTTGTCGGTCCCAAGCCCGGATGTAAAAGGAGGAGGGGGAGCATTAGCAAGCTCGATAAAAAACCTGGGCTCAGCTGGCCTGGCTGATAGTACCCTGTAAGGGCTCCTGATCCAGGGATACAGGATGGGTAGCCTCTGTACTCCATGTTAGGAGAAGCTGTACATGGCGTCTGTTACTCATGTCAGAGGTGGCCATTTCATATTGGAGCTAAGTCGGCCTGCTACTGAGTAGTGCTCCAAGTATTTATGACAAAAGCAAACGCATTCTTCTTCACCCAATCATTATGGAGCTCTACAGGCTTGATGCCTTAATATGATTGAGTGGAGATAAGAAAGAAGATCTATATAATTGTAAATAGTCGTGTTTATAGTGTTCCCCCCTTGACACGTGCCTCTTTATGTGTATGATTTACCATTGATGGATGTCAATGAAATCGTTTTAAAGTCTTTTTTATTATTATCCCATTGTATAATTATACAAAGTCATGGAGACTATATTCATTGATCAAATTTACAATCAATCTTGGTAGGGTTGGAATATGGGTCCTGTCTTGAGGATCCCATGCATTCCAAGAGGTGGTCTGGTGATACCTCAAGGTTTTAAAGTCTTAAATATAGTAATCAAGACTTTGTAAACTCCCAATACATATCATCCAGGTTCTCACATCTTCCACTTCAATATGTCTACCGATGGTTCCTAAACAAACAAAACCTCCTGGGACATCAACAGCTCCCATAGTCAAGAATCCAATCTTCCTTACAGAACTCCAATTCAGATTCCGACACTAACCCCTGAGGGAGTCAAGTTTTAAAGTGACACACCCCTAGGGAATTGTCACCCGAAAAACATCCAAATTTGTTTTTTTAACTTCGATTTTTTTTCCAGTTTGAAAAGCCCCCGGGGTTGCTCCAATAATTGCCGAACAAATGCCACGTCTCGCGCCCACTTTCCTAAAGTTGGTTTTTAAAGAAAATCGAAACTCTTTTTCCTCTCTATCCTTCCTTACTTCCTGTTATTCCGCCGTGAGAAAAACTGACGCGAATAGAATTGACGAGAAAATAACTTTTGACCACCTACACTCTATGAATATCGAATTTAGGAAAAACAATGGGTTGTCATAGAAGATTGACAAACTTTTATAGCCCGATACAATTTTTGGGAAAAGATCTCTGACTGCTATCTGTTTTTTTTTTTTAAATCCCGGAATGGTGGAGACAAAGAGACAAGAAGGCTGTTAGATATGATAGAAATATCTGGCGAATAAGTAAGTAGTCGTGGATTAACAGCCGTAGTATTAAAATCGATGGTGGGACAATGTGTTTTTAAATTATTTATTATTGAATGGTTAGGATCCTTTGATCACAATCAGAATCAACAACAAGTCTCAACAAAAAGACTATTTGTTGATTCTAAATTATTTAGTATCACTAGTATACGTAGTACAGGCCACGATAGTGATGTTGGGTAGTAGTCGGCCATTGATTTTACTGTAAGTAACACCACATGTCTACACAGGTAGAAAGCACAGTTAAACTTCTGTACTTAAAAATATTCTAGAACATTGTTTAGTTACTCACACTTACAGGTTAGATTGGACTTTTTCAAGAATCGGGGGCCATTAAGCATTTTTTTAATTCAGAAAAAGTTTCCCAATGCGGGATTCGATCCCAGATCGTGACTGTCGAAAACCGACGGTTTAGACCACTCGGCCACCGACCCACGAGACAATGTGTAGCACTATTCAACTTATAAAATACGACACAAACCTAAATCAGGTATGATCCAAACTCCGCCTTTGCCGGTCCCAAGCCCGGATGAAAAAGGAGGAGGAGGAGCAGTAACAAACTCACTAAAAAACCTGGACTCAGCTATCCCGGCTGATAGTACCTTGTAAGGGTTCCTAATCCAGGGATACAGGATGAGCAGTGTTTGTACTCCATGTTAGGAGCGGCTGCACATGGCGTCTGTTCCTCATGTCAGAGGCGGCCATTTCTTTTGGAGCTAAGTCGGCCTGCCACTGAGTAGTGCTCCCAGTCTTAATGACAAAGGCAGACACATTCTACTTCACCCAGCCAAGTCTCAAGCTTTACAAGCTTGATACCCTAATATGATTGAGTGGAGATAAGAAAGAAGAAGAGGTATGATCCTTAGTCAGAACAGACAGTTCATCTAGAAGAACTTTAAGACAAATAAGATAACATATCAGATACTCATATAAAAGAGAAAAAAATAATCTAAAAAATGTATTAGGTTCTAGAGACCCTCATACAGTGTCCTTCCTTGTAGAAAATGTAGCTACTTGAAGGTTGAAATAGTGTCCCATGATGGCTACCCTCCATATTAGTGTACTACATGATGATAGTGATCGAATTTTACTTTGTTTTTTAATAGAGAGAGTGAAACATTGAAAATTCACTTTTAAAATTATCCTCTAAAGTGTGGAAAATACCTTTAAGTGCTCATTTTATTTCAGGTGAATCGGTCTTAAGACAGATTTTCTTGTCTGATGTTTTGTTCCAAAATAACTTTATTAGGTACCGCTCAAAAAGAGAAACCTAGTTTATGATAAATACAATAATGAATATTATGTGAAGGTTATTCACATATATTAAACAAAATGTTAACGTGGGATTTAATCCCGGTTCATGACTATAAGGAATCGAGGGTGTTACCCACTCGTCCACCGACTATTTCCTGTCAGATATTAAGATGTTTCCTTGGTCCATTCACTGAGAATTTTCATGGAGAAAATGAAGAGGTTTTCCCCCTTTTATTTTACGCAATCATTTTTCTTTGATCTAATAGTAGGTTTATCCATATTGAGTAAAATTAATCAGGCCTCCAGGGAAAAGTATATTTTCAAAATATTTTTATTCTCTAGCTTTCGGGCACGGACGTCCTTCTACAGGAGAAAACCTGGTATAATAATTCGCCAGCAGAACACGAGTTAAATATAATCGGATACTATTTTACGTAATTTTATAAAATTCTATTGATATGAAAAATATTTTATATTAACTATTATACAAATGGAGACAAAATATTCTAAAAATATATATCTAATAAGAGGACAAACGTAGACGTTTACGTAGACTTCAGATGTACTTGGACAACTCTAACTTCATCATCCCGCAGCAATTCGGATTTAGAAGGGGGCATTCAACAACTCACCAACTCATTGCAGTTCTGGACTACATCCAGATAAGAAGATCCCACAAGGAAGTGGTAGGTGCTGTCTTTCTAGATTTTGCGAAAGCATTTGATAAAGTTTGGCATAATGGCCTTATAAAGAAACTCACAAAACACCAGTTTCCAAGTGACATTATCAATTTTATGCAGAATTATCTACAGGGCAGGACATTTTCAGTCAAGTAAGGAAATTTTATAACTGAACCAAAGTCAATCCAGACTGGAGTACCTCAAGGCTCTATCCTCGGACCCTACCTTTTCAATATTTACATCAATGACATCCCACTGCACTCTAAATGTAAACTTAAGCTCTTCGCAGATGACACAGCAATTTTATTTAACTCTAAATCAGTCAACCTATTGGTTACTCAGCTTCAGAATTACCTAAATGACATAATCAAATGGTGCGATGAGTGGAAACTAGACATTAACCCAACTAAGACTCAAGCAATAGTTTTTCCCCCAAGAGATAACAAAAAATTCAAGCCACAAACCAACTTGACAGTAAACTCAAGCACTATTAGTTGGGCCGACCATGCCAAGTATCTTGGTGTCACTTTGGATTCGAAATTAAAATTTAACCTACATGTCCAAAACACCATAAGAAAGGCAAAAATAGCCAAAATATCTCTATCAAGCCTGCTTAATTTTAAAAGTAATTTAACAACAAAGCATAAATTCACGTTGTACAAAACCTGTATTCTACCCATCATCACGTACGCACTACCTGTCTGGGGCAAATATATCACACCTTCGGATAAAAAAAGAATAGATGCCTTCATGAGGATTTGCTTACGAACCACTATAGGATCCCCATTCAATCTTTCAAACAAAATTCTCAAAGAAGATCTCAACCAGCCTAATATAGAAGAGATTTATCAAGACTCTGCGACAAGACTATTCTCGCAATTTCAAAAATCATCAAATCCAACTATACAAGAAATTGTTCAAAATCAAGGTGACCTCAGCCACCGAATCCGACGACCTGGACCCAATGGCTAGCTGACAGCCAAACACCCAACAACTGCCCTCCTGTAAGGTTCCGGGGGCCACTCCAGCATTACAACTCGCCATGTGTAAATAATCTGGACAAGGTGACTCGCGAGCTGTGCTCGAATGTAACACCTGCAAATTGAGATGAAATAATAATAATAAAATGTATGTATGCAAAAATGACTAGCGTTGCGTCGTAAATCTTTTAAACTAGATACATAATAAATTGGCGACGAAGGTAAATCTTTTATTAAGTTAAAGCTGATTAAATTCTTTTATTTTTACTAAGTTAAAACTTAGGTAAGTGAACTTTATTTTTAAAATGGCAAATTTTGGAAACATAGAAGCTTTTGATCCTAAAAATCCAGAGAAATGGATAACATATTTGGAAAGAATGAATTTTTTCTTCCTGGCTAATGATATTGTAAAACCTGAAAGACGAAAGGCTATTTTTCTTACGCTAATAGGCGCTGAAACTTATGCATTAGCAAGATCGTTGGCCTCGCCAAAAGAGTTATCTTTCGTAGAATATGATAACTTAATTAAATTGTTGACCGATCATTTTTCTCCTAAGCCAAATATAATAGTACAAAGATTCTTGTTCAATAAAAGAAATCAGGGTGATGAATCAGTTAGTGCTTATATTGCCGAGCTAAGAAGGTTAAGTGAAGATTGTGAATTTGTTGATCTAGATGATCGCTTAAGAGATAAACTAGTTTGTGGCTTGAGAAATGAATCTCTGGTTAAAAGACTATTGTCTGAAAAAGACTTGACCTTTGAAAAGGCTGTGAATTTGGCAATATGTGATGAATCGGCTAGTGCAGACGCCAGTATGTTGCAAGAAAAAATTACAGAAGTAAATATGATGAAAAAAGCTAGCAAAACTGAACCACCTAATTTTAAATCGGGCAAAGTTCATTTTAAAGAATTCAAGAAATTTAATAATAAAAGAATTATTTGCATACGCTGTAAAGGAAATCATATGCCAAATGTTTGTAAATTCCGTAATGCAAAATGTTTTAAATGTGGCAAAATTGGTCATGTACAAAAAGCTTGCTTAACAAATGTTGGTAAATCAGGAAACCTATATAGGGCTAATAGTAATCCAACTTTATGTTGCCTGAGAAGGGAATAGATGAGCAATCCTTATTATATAACAGCAAATTTGGATAACCACGATGTACACATGTTGATTGACTCGGGAAGTGAATACTCATTATTAAATAAAGAAACCTTTCTTGAATATTGGAAATTGACGCAACTTAAAAGATCTGAGATACTTCTAAATACTTGGTCATCCAGTCAAGTAAAAATTCTTGGGAAACTCTATGTTAAAGCAAGGCTATCCCATGGTAGTAGAAGTTTGCAAATTTTAGTGGCTGATGGTTTAGGTCCCAACATTCTGGGAAGGCAATGGTTTTCTGCTTTTCGCCTGAAGTTAAACTTTTTAAACTCATTGGAAACTAATCCTATTTCACCTGATTTCGAGGAATTGTTTAAGGAGGAAATTGATGCCTATAATGGACCTTTGATCCATATTGATATTCCTGATAATGCTGAGCCCAAATTTGTGAAGGCCAGAACCGTGCCGTTTGCTCTACGAAATTTAGTAGATGAAAAATTGAAAGCATTAGAGGAACAAGGAATTATTGAACCAATAAAATTTTCTAAATGGGCATCACCAATTGTTACGGTTCAAAAAAAAAAATAATGGAACAATAAGGATTTGTCATGATTACAAGACAACAATTAACTTATATACCAACCCAGATAAATATCCACTGCCCACAATTCCACAACTTTTGGACAGGTTAAGAGGTGGTAAGGTATTTACTAAATTAGATATGGCCCAAGCCTATCAACAATTAAAGGTGGATGATGAATCTTCTGAAATTCTTACCATTAATACGCCTAGAGGATTGTATAGAGTTAAACGGCTTCCCTTTGGATTGAATTCCGCAGTCGGAACCTTCCAAAGATTTATGGACACTCTTCTAATGGGGGTTGATGGAGTAGCAGTTTATTTGGACGATGTCCTTATATCAGGAATAAATTGCGGTGACCTTATGAAAAAAAAGGAAAAAGTTCTTTTGCGTTTCAAGGAAGCAGGACTCCGTCTTAAAAGAAACAAATGTAAATTTTATGTTCCAGAAATTCAATTTTTAGGAATGAAAATTGACAATAAAGGAATTCATCCATCCGAAGAAAAGTTGAGAGCAATTAAAGATGCCAGACCACCATCTAATAAAAAAAGAATTGATGTTTTTTTTAGGACTTTTAAATTATTATGAGAGGTTTTTAAGAAATAAAGCCACAGTAGTTGAACCTCTTCATAGACTTTTAGACAGTAATAATCCTTGGAAATGGAACAGAGAGCATCAAAGAGCCTTTAAAGAAGCTAAAAGCTTAATCAGTTCTGAGTCTGTTTTAGCTCATTTTGATGATAATCTGCCTATTCTGGTCAGCTGTGATGCTTCTGAGTATGGCATTGGAGCCATATTGTCCCAAGTAGATCATGAAGTTGAAAGACCAGTTGTATTCGCCTCTCGAACTTTAAATAAAACTGAGAGAAGATATGCAGTAATTGATAAAGAGGCATTAGCGGTTATTTTTGGTGTATCAAAATTTTCACAGTATCTTCTAGGGAGAAAATTTAAAATATTAACGGATCATAAGCCCCTAATTGGAATGTTTAACCCCAAAAAGCCGATACCTCAAGTGCTATCGCCGCGCATGTTGAGATGGTGTTTGACTTTGGCTGCGTATACTTATACTATAGAGTATAAACCGGGAAAAGTAAATTGTAATGCCGATGCATTAAGTAGACTGCCTTTAAATGAATGTCCAAATGTAGTTCCGAACCCTTCAGAGGTGTTTTTTATAGAATCGGAACATGCTGCAATTAATTCTTCGGAAGTGGCAAAATTAACTAGTAAAGATCCAATTATTTCTAAGGTTAAATTCTGGGCAATGAATGGGTGGCCTGAAAGGAAAGTTGATGATAAATTTAAAGATTTTGTCTCCAAATCTAATGAAATATCAGTTCATAAAGATTGTTTATTGTGGGGGAGCAGGGTGATTATACCTGAAAGATTGCGAAAAGATATTTTAAATATTTTACATGATACTCATATTGGCATAGTGGGGACAAAAGCGCTAGCTCGAGGATTGTGCTGGTGGCCCAAGATGGATGGAGATATTGAACGGATGATATCCAGTTGTTCGGTTTGTTTGTCGTGTAGTCACGATCCGCCAAAAACTGACGTATATCCTTGGATTTGGCCATCAAGACCTTGGTCGAGACTACATATTGATCATGCGGGTCCCTTTCAAGGAAAGCTCTTTCTGGTTGTAATAGATGCCTATTCTAAGTGGATTGAGGCTAAAATCGTATCTATAACATCTACTGAAACTACCATCAATAGCCTAAAGGAAATATTCGCGACCCACGGGTTGCCGGATGTGATAGTTTCGGATAATGGTACGTCCTTCACATCGGAACTTTTCAGGACTTTCTTAAAAAGAAATGGCGTGAGGCACATTTTGTGTGCGCCTTATCATGCAGCGTCAAATGGGCAGGTGGAGAGAGCTATTCAAACGCTTAAAAATCTGTTAAGAAAGAACAGCTCGGGAAATTGGACGACTAGATTATCTAGATCTTTGTTATCCATGAGAATAGCTATAAACAGCACGACGCAAAAATCCCCAGCCCAGTTGTTGATGAACAGAAACCTGAAGAGTCTCTTAAATAAATTTCATCCTGAAAGTGTGTCGGAGGGAAGGATGCGACAGGAAAACAAGTTCACAAGAAATTGGAAACCCCATAGAGTGGTAAATGAAGGACAGGCAGTTATAGCACGAGGGTATCATGGCCCCAGATGGCTACCAGGTGTAGTGCAAGAAAAAACTGGTCCGGTTTCTATCAAGGTAGAAACAGATGACGGAGCAATCTTAAACCGGCATTTAGATCAAGTCAGAGGTTATGGAGAAAGTGAAGTAACTCCGTCTACATCGTCAACTCCACAAGAGTCAACTAATATTGAAGACCCCCAAGCTGATCAGGAAATGGATCCTGCTGGTGAAGCATCGGGTCCTACTTTGAGAAGATCCTCAAGATTAAGAAGGCCTTCGAAGTTTTTTGAAATGTAAATTTTTGTTGTGGGGAGAAGTTGTTATGTATTCATAGATTATTTATCATCATCATTTGCTTGTATAAATACTTTGTTTTAATTAAAACTAGATACATAATATAAATATAGGCCTCTAGAAAATAACCAAGGAAGCAAGGAATAAATTGTTAGGCTGTAGTAATCATTATTAGGAGATGTCTATCTGGTTCCCACCGTTGCTATTCAGAGGCGATTTCTGTATTTGGATGATTTGGTCGATTTGTATGATTTATAAGCAGTTTCCAACTTCAAGGACAAGTGGATGTCCTTCTCCATATTAGGATGGAGACTTATTCACATTACACACATCAAGGAATTTAATAACCATGATAAATCATCGTTTTGTTCATTTTTGTTCCACTAGACGGCGCTCTGCCATCTAAAATGCTCATGTGAGCGGTCAGGAAATGTCAATTTTGTTTAAATAGAGTTAAACCTGTCTATAGCGCCCCCTCTAAATAGCGCCTCCCTCTCTATAGCGCCCGATTTTAAATACGTAGTACGATGCTATTTACATTAAAAGTGACCTGTCTATAGCACCCCTTCTCTATAGCATCCTATTTTGGTGAGTCCCAAGAGGGGGCGTTATAGACAGGTTTAACTGTATATATATATATGATAATTTAAACCAATAACCCTATATTATGTAATACATATAACAAGCTTGTCATGTTGTATATAGAACTAATTATAAACTATAACTAATTATACGCATAATTGACATGACGTGTGTCCTTGTATCCCCATATGTAATGTACTGAGGATGAATAAATAAAAATATATAATAGATTAAAAGCTGAGTTAAGAGCCAGAGAGAGAATCACAAGTAACTTCTAAAGATAGATTGGAAGCGACAGACTGTCGCCAGTGTCCGGTGTCCCTCGACACGTGCATGACCCAATTCTCTTTGTCAGAGCTGTCGTATAAATAAGACCGGCCTTAGCAACAGCAGTCAGTTCCAGTGAGTTCCCCATCAGCGTGTCGCCGGTTGTCACCAACTCATCGACCATGTAAAACAGTAAGAAACCTTCTCGATCTCCATCTTTGCTCTTGGCTCGCTTTTTATCTATTCAAGGAACTTCCCTTCTACAACGTGTCGCTTCGTTTTTTTGTGTGTGTGGACATTCCCAGCTTTTCCACTCTGCCTCGACCACGACTGCCTGTACTTTGGGAGAACTGTTAAAGGTCCTACAAGGTGCAGCGAGGTACTGGAAAACTCTCCACCCCTGACTGTCCCTCGCGGTTACTACAGGTTTGACCCTCGGTTGCCACAACTTATAGCGAGAGTCGACGAGGTTCTACAACAGGCTTACCAAACCCCAACGCATTCTTACAGAGAGTCGACAGGAGCTCAACATATTATTACAGCTAGTCGACAGGATCTCAACACAATATTACAGCTAGTCGACAGGATTACCACAACGAAGGAGACCACAACGAAGAAGGTAAAGACTGTCCAGATAGAAAAGAGCCAAGAAGCAAGATGGAGGAACAAGCACGCCATCCCAACGAACCGACCAAGCAATCTTCCCCTCAACGACACAGCCGAACATCCCGCAAAATAAGCCGGTGAGAAGTTACCCACCTTCGACCTTTACAACGCAACCATCCAAACGACATGCCACCATCGCCAAACAGAAGTCACAAGTTTCTACAAGCTCTACATGGGACGCCTTCCACGTCATCAGGACAACCACCAAAGACCAAGTCTCCTGACTGAACAATCATAAAAACTGTGAGTTTTTAAAAAATCTACTTAACCCTCTCTTCATGCTAACAACTTGATTTTCCATAAATATAATGTTTATTTTTACTGTAATTATTTTTAAATCAAATTTTACCATTTTTATAGCATTTCAATTCAAATTTTAAATATTGTACACCCTCATTTATCATTTTTTACTTTATTTTAAGCAACTTTTAAATTTTAATTCATTACTTTCAATGTTACATAAAAAATCATATTATATTTTAATTACTCGAATCCTATTTTCTAAACTTATTTGTTGTGTTTCTCTTAATACCTTATTTTTATACCAAAAACACCAATGTCTTAATTAAATACACAAAACTTTGCAAAAAATCATTGTTATGTTCACTATTTTATGTACACGCCCCATTCAAATTATAAGTCACTATCATGCCATTGCCCTTTTACAAGTATAATTTTTGCACTACCATAAACAACAATTTAAAAAATATATTCAAATTTTAATAAACATAGATGAAACGCATTTTTTTAAATACAAAAATCGAAAGATACAATATCTTCAAAAGCACAACTAGAAATGTAACTGTCCTTCCCCAAAACAAGTTAAAAATTCCAGCATAGCTACACTCCCTCGTCCTTTTCTTTTTACATGCATAATTATTAATAATTCACACATCTCTCGGAACGAACTTCAACACACTCCCCCATCACTTTCTCCAATTGGCCACATCTATTAACGCGCGATTTAACAACATCCAATTTCGAGCCACACGAGCTCCATATCGTCGCGAACACAAAGACTTCACGATAAACATGCCACCTCTATAACAATCTGAAAATTCTCGATGTGTTTTGTACAACCACCACCCATGACTAATAAATTTGTTATTTTTCGGAAACAAGTTAGATGCTGTACCAAGAACAGACTTCACGTGACACCTTTCTATTCAATCCACTTACTAAGTGTCACACAGCGCACCACAACAATTTTCTCACTTAACAGGCCCAAGACGCCTTCATGCCTGTGACACCTCACCAAAGCGTGTCTACGTTGAAGTCGCACTTTTATTCACATCTAAACCTGACATCATTGAATAACATTTTTTAATTAGTCCGCAGCATCGTCGAAACACAACACTTGCGAACACCGAGAAGACTATATTTTCAAACAGGCAAGAGGAGATAACTCGGGACGTAGGCCAGACATGGGATCATGTGACAGTCGGTAACAAAGGGTCGGCATCAAAGGACATGACACATGTTGATATGGACACCCGTTACAGCCGCCATGTTAAAATGACACCTCCAATTCCAGTTCGCCTGTACTTGAAACTCGTGGCCCAGCTCGCAGAATGGATAGATTGCAGCACCTAAAACTAATTGACTTACCAATCATTACCCAATTTACTTATTAATTTGAACTTTAATATTGAAATATCATAAAACTTTATATCTTCAACTATCATTGTGTGTTTTACAACTTTTACATTGTTTTCACGACCAGTGTGGAATATTTTTTCTAAACTAGAACGCCATCTTTTATATAATGTTAACCCTTTATTGTTATATATTACAATCATCTTCGTCAATGCAATCCATTTTTTAAAGAATCAATCAAGTTATCATTTATTTTATATTTGTATGCTATATGTCTTTGTTTTTCTATACCCCAACACGCAAAAGAGAAAACATTCTCTACATATCACCATGAACATTTCAGATCACGTATTCCCAGTTTCAGAGACATAGAAACACCAATGTGTACCAAAAGGGAAATGACCTAGTTACACACCACAGTTGTAACTTTTCTTCAAAAGAGACAATTTTTGTTCCTACTTAACATTTATATAATCATTAATAATCTTTAATTATATTATAACTTTGTATAAAATTTTGAATAATTATTTTTATTTTTATTTTTTTTTTTTTACTTTTCAATTATAATCAAATTTTTATTCCAACATTATTTTAACAACTTTTAACAATTTTATTTTTCATGACATTATTTTAGTATGACAAAACATTTAATTCTTTCAAATAATCATTTTTAATTCTCATTATTATATCTTTTATATTTTACTAATTCATTATTATATCTTTTTTATATTACATGTTTGATCTTATCCACTTATACTTTTTTTTTTTTACCCGCACTCATATTTTTATCTTTTTATTCACTATATTTTTGTTTAAGTAACTTTATTATATGACAATGTTTATTTATCAGCAACTACCGGGCATATACAACAATCGTTTACAACAATCTATTTCTCTAACCACTTCAGTGTACTTTACACTACTATCTTTCTCTCCGCCATTGCTTCACATCAACGTAGAGAAACGACAGTACTGCTTGACAATTTTTCTTTTGATTTCGTAATTCAACAAACTCTTTGAAAACACCGTTCCCCAGAAGTACAAGTCTCGACTTTTGGTCTGAACACGTTTCAAAAGTTTATTTCAATCATCCGCAGAGCACATCACCAACGCATGCACAAAGCGTTCACTTTTTTCAATTTTCAATTTTTTTCAGCACTAGCGGACCACAATCAACCTTTGATTTCAAGTCAAGTCAGACCACCTACTGTCGCTACAACAATTCTACGTATCGCATGGCTCTACCACCCCTTTCAATCATATTAATTCTTTTCTTCAACAACTTTTCAACCCCATAACCCTACAATTGTGTCAAAGCACTGTAACCTTATACAGGATCACAGGTGAAACATTGCCAAGGAAGACGCACAAGTCTATATCCTCGCTTTGCACCTGGATCTCAGTATTTGATTGTCTGTGCAACACTTACAATTGCATATTCTTCAACCCCTAACCCTTTCCAACGCCCGCCAACAATCTTTTAAAACATCATTTTTTATCATCATTATTTTTAGCAAACAAAGGTTTTATCTACAGTTCTCTTTTATAATGAATATCATAACTTTTAAATTAAACATAAGTTTTATTTTTATAATTTTCAGATATAGCCAAATAAACATCTTGTTATAGCCCTTTACCCTCACAGTTTTAATTAATTAAAAGAAATTTTAATTACTTACCTGTGTTAGAGAGGCTTTACCCGCTTAAACCCGGATAAACCCTTTCACTCACGGGGCCCATCTATGATAATTTAAACCAATAACCCTATATTATGTAATACATATAACAAGCTTGTCATGTTGTATATAGAACTAATTATAAACTATAACTAATTATACGCATAATTGACATGACGTGTGTCCTTGTATCCCCATATGTAATGTACTGAGGATGAATAAATAAAAATATATAATAGATTAAAAGCTGAGTTAAGAGCCAGAGAGAGAATCACAAGTAACTTCTAAAGATAGATTGGAAGCGACAGACTGTCGCCAGTGTCCGGTGTCCCTCGACACGTGCATGACCCAATTCTCTTTGTCAGAGCTGTCGTATAAATAAGACCGGCCTTAGCAACAGCAGTCAGTTCCAGTGAGTTCCCCATCAGCGTGTCGCCGGTTGTCACCAACTCATCGACCATGTAAAACAGTAAGAAACCTTCTCGATCTCCATCTTTGCTCTTGGCTCGCTTTTTATCTATTCAAGGAACTTCCCTTCTACAACGTGTCGCTTCGTTTTTTTGTGTGTGTGGACATTCCCAGCTTTTCCACTCTGCCTCGACCACGACTGCCTGTACTTTGGGAGAACTGTTAAAGGTCCTACAAGGTGCAGCGAGGTACTGGAAAACTCTCCACCCCTGACTGTCCCTCGCGGTTACTACAGGTTTGACCCTCGGTTGCCACAACTTATAGCGAGAGTCGACGAGGTTCTACAACAGGCTTACCAAACCCCAACGCATTCTTACAGAGAGTCGACAGGAGCTCAACATATTATTACAGCTAGTCGACAGGATCTCAACACAATATTACATATATATATCTACTGTGCAAAGTAGGAAAGCCATCTCTGTATAACTACCACCAACAAGAGGGAATGATGCAAGAATTGCTAAGAATTTCGAGAAGCTGGAGTCAATACGAGGATAGATTATAAACATACACAAACTGCCAGTCTCCAACATCTCCGTGAAGGTATCCAAGCCCCAACCTGGATCTTTGGAACAACTCATCATCAAGCTTCTGAGTCTCACCATCAACTTATAGCATTTTGGTCTTATATTCCATCAGTCATGGCATCGTGTGATGTACAGTTGCATGCTCAGAAGATGTCTACATCAGAATCATTTTACCATATGAGATTTTTTTCTTCTTTAACGTCTCCCCTATTTGCGCTCTTCACTTGTCAGAGAATAGCTATATTGTCTTATTCTTTTATGAGGTTGTTCTTAAATTAGAATTTCAAATCTATACATAGCAATTTATGCGATACTTTTATAGAAGAAGCTATTTCAAATTTATCAGTAATACCGTTATCATTCTAACATAGGTAGGTCGAGGAAATTTGAGAGTATTTCACCCAAATTTGTGTAGCAATCATCATGTTGGCAAAGGCAGCGTTCCTGATGTGTGTTTGGCGTGCGAGCCGCGTCTATTGTCAGCGTTATCGGCGGGCTAGCATTACTGGGAAGGTCACGCTGATAACATTGTGGCTCCATGCCTACATTATGTAAATAACTCTATAACTCTATTTTCCTCTATCGCCACAGCTGGCGCCATTCTCGACTTATGGACGCTACACGATTTTACCTTTGGGGCGGAGCCATTCTGACCTCTTCTTTATCCATCTTAATATAGTTTCTCAGAGGACCATGTTTAAATTCTCTTTATCCTTCCTATTGTAGTAAGTGTATAACCGAAATGGTATCGTAGAGGCCATGCGAATCTTCTCTGTATCCTTCTTATTGCAGTAGTTGTACCGCCGAACTGGTATCTCAAGGGTCATGCTAATATTCTCTATATTGAAAAAGAAGTAAAAGATAGAAAGAGGAAAAAAAAAGATAAATAAATAAATAAACAAATTAATAGTTTAGATAATTTAGTATTTAACTATTGTACTAACAGTAGCGATAGGCAGGTGATATTCTCTCTCTCTCTCTCGTTCGGCGGTACATATACTAAAATTGGAACAATACAGAGAAGATTAGCATGGCCCCTGCGCAAGGATGACACGCAAAATCGTGAAGCGTTCTCTCTCTCTCTGGAGGTAATGAGCGACAAGATTTGATGAATTTAACATAATGAGCTTTATTCTATTATAATAATATGATACATAAAACATAAACTAATTTCAATCGGAGTAAATATCTTGAACTATTATGCTGATCACCAATCTTCTTGCTAACCTCAGACTTTTCACTTTCTTCAGTTTCTACAACAGGCTTCTTATCACTCTGTATCGTTCCTATTGTAGTAGTTGTAGCACTGAACTGGTATCGTAGGGGTCATGCTAATCTTCTCTGTGTGTTTTGTTCCTATTGTAGTAGTTGTACCGCCGAACTGGTATCGTAGGGGTCATGCTAATCTTCTATGTATCCTTCCTATTGTAGTAGTTGTACCGCCGAACTGGTATCGTAGGGGTCATGCTAATCTTCTCTGTATCCTTCCTATTGTAGTAGTTGTACCGCCGAACTGGTATCGTAGGGGTCATGCTAATCTTCTCTGTATCCTTCCTATTGTAGTAGTTGTACCGCCGAACTGGTATCGTAGGGGTCATGCTAATCTTCTCTGTATCCTTCCTATTGTAGTAGTTGTACCACTGAACTGGTATCTTAGGGGTCATGCTAATCTTCTCTGTATCCTTCCTATTGTAGTAGTTGTACCACCGAACTGGTATCGTAGGGGTCATGCTAATCTTCACTGTATCCTTCCTATTGCAATAGTTGTACCACTGAACTGGTATCGAAAGGGTCATGCTAATCTTCACTGTATCCTTCCTATTGCAGTAGTTGTACCACTGAACTGGAATCGTAGGGGTCATGCTAATCTTCTCTGTATCCTTCCTATTGTAGTAGTTGTACCGCCGAACTGGTATCGTAGGGGTCATGCTAATCTTCTCTGTGTGTTTTGTTCCTATTGTAGTAGTTGTACCGCCGAACTGGTATCGTAGGGGTCATGCTAATCTTCTCTGTATCCTTCCTATTGTAGTAGTTGTACCGCCGAACTGGTATCGTAAGGGTCATGCTAATCTTCTCTGTATCCTTCCTATTGTAGTAGTTGTACTGCAGAACTGTGGTACCTCCTCCCAACCATCATACTCCTCTATCTATTCCTTCCTATTGTAGTAGTTATACCACCAAACTAGTTTCGCAAAAGGCCATTATGATATTCTATATATCCTTCCCACTTGATCAGTTGCATTTTCGAAAAATTATTGTAGAAATCAAGCTTATTTTCATCTTATGAGACAGGATATTCCAATATGTTTATCCTTCGTTCAAATTATTGTGTAATTTCGTTTTATTTAAGTTGATTACGTTGTGATTCTCAATTTGAAAAGTAGTAAATAATGATTTGGAAGCCATCTTCAGTATGGATTGCTGTCAGACAATGCGGTGTACGGAGTTCTTGCGATCACGTGGCCGCCGGCAAAGAAGGAAGACAGTTCCAAGATGGCGGAAAGGCCTCCGGGAGCAGCAGATGCACCCCCCATCCATAGATAAGGAATCATTAGGGTAATGACGGGACACTAATTGATGTGGTGGAGTGATAACGCTCGATTTCAACACCTTGCTTGTCTGTCACAACTTTACCTTTGTTCTTGTTCTGGCAGACTCCAGTAGTAACGATGTTCCTTACAACTGTTGCTGTTGGATGACGTCTCTTTGTCTTTCACAACTCTACCTTTGTTCTTGTTCTGGCAGACTCCAGTAGGAACGATGTTCTTTACAAATGTTGCTGTTGGATGACGTTTCTTTGTCTGTCACAACTCTACCTTTGTTCTTGTTCTGGCAGACTCCAGTAGGAACGATGTTCTTTACAAATGTTGCTGTTGAATGCCGTTTCTTTGTCTGTCACAACTCTACCTTTGTCGTGACAGACTCCAGTAGGAACGATGTTCTTTACAAATGTTGCTGTTGGATGACGTTTCTTTGTCTGTCGCAACTCTACCTTTGTCTTGACAAACTCCAGTAGGAACGATGTTCTTTACAACTGTTGTTGTTGGGTGACGTCTCTTTGTCTTTCATAACTCTACCTTTGTCCTGCCAGACTCCAGTAGGAACGATGTTCTTTACAACTGTTGTTGTTGGGTGATGTCTCTTTGTCTTTCATAACTCTACCTTTGTCCTTGTCGTGACAGACTCCAGTAGGAACGATGTTCTTTACAAATGTTGCTGTTGGATGACGTTTCTTTGTCTGTCGCAACTCTACCTTTGTCTTGACAAACTCCAGTAGGAACGATGTTCTTTACAACTGTTGTTGTTGGGTGACGTCTCTTTGTCTGTCACAACTCTACCTTTGTCCTTGTCGTGACAGACTCCAGTAGGAACGATGTTCTTTACAACTGTTGCTGTTGAGTGACGTCTCTTTGTCTGTCACAACTCTACCTTTGTCGTGACAGACTCCAGTAGGAACGATGTTCTTTACAACTGTTGTTGTTGGGTGACGTCTCTTTGTCTGTCACAACTCTACCTTTGTCGTGACAGACTCCAGTAGGAACGATGTTCTTTACAACTGTTGTTGTTGGGTGACGTCTCTTTGTCTTTCAGAACTCTACCATTGTCGTGACAGACTCCAGTAGGAACGATGTTCTTTACAACTGTTGTTGTTGGGTGACGTCTCTTTGTCTGTCACAATTCTACCTTTGTCGTGACAGATTCCAGTAGGAACGATGTTCATTACAACTGTTGCTGTTGGGTGACGTCTCTTTGTCTGTCACAACTCTACCTTTGTCGTGACAGACTCCAGTAGGAACGATGTTCTTTACAACTGTTGTTGTTGGGTGACGTCTCTTTGTCTTTCACAACTCTACCTTTGTCCTTGTCGTGACAGACTCCAGTAGGAACGATGTTCTTTACATCTGTTGTTGTTGGGTGACGTCTCTTTGTCTGTCACAACTCTAACTTTGTCCTTGTCGTGACAGACTCCAGTAGGAACGATGTTCTTTACAACTGTTGTTGTTGGGTGACGTCTCTTTGTCTGTCACAACTCTACCTTTGTCCTTGTCGTGACAGACTCCAGTAGGAACGATGTTCTTTACAACTGTTGCTGTTGAGTGACGTCTCTTTGTCTGTCACAACTCTACCTTTGTCGTGACAGACTCCAGTAGGAACGATGTTCTTTACAACTGTTGTTGTTGGGTGACGTCTCTTTGTCTGTCACAACTCTACCTTTGTCGTGACAGACTCCAGTAGGAACGATGTTCTTTACAACTGTTGCTGTTGGGTGACGTCTCTTTGTCTGTCACAACTCTACCTTTGTCGTGACAGACTCCAGTAGGAACGATGTTCTTTACAACTGTTGTTGTTGGGTGACGTCTCTTTGTCTGTCACAACTATACCTTTGTCGTGACAGACTCCAGTAGGAACGATGTTCTTTACAACTGTTGCTGTTGGGTGACGTCTCTTTGTCTGTCACAACTCTACCTTTGTCGTGACAGACTCCAGTAGGAACGATGTTCTTTACAACTGTTGTTGTTGGGTGACGTCTCTTTGTCTTTCACAACTCTACCTTTGTCCTTGTCGTGACAGACTCCAGTAGGAACGATGTTCTTTACATCTGTTGTTGTTGGGTGACGTCTCTTTGTCTGTCACAACTCTACCTTTGTCGTGACAGACTCCAGTAGGAACGATGTTCTTTACAACTGTTGCTGTTGGGTGACGTCTCTTTGTCTGTCACAACTCTACCTTTGTCGTGACAGACTCCAGTAGGAACGATATTCTTTACAACTGTTGCTGTTGGGTGACGTCTCTTTGTCTGTCTCAACTCTACCTTTGTCGTGACAGACTCCAGTAGGAACGATGTTCCTTACAACTGTTGCTGTTGGGTGACGTCTCTTTGTCTGTCACAACTCTACCTTTGTCGTGACAGACTCCAGTAGGAACGATGTTCCTTACAACTGTTGCTGTTAAGTGACGTCTCTTTGTCTGTCACAACTCTACCTTTGTCCTGCCAGACTCCAGTAGGAACGATGTGCTTTATAAATGTTGCTGTTGGGTGACGTCTCTTTGTCTGTCACAACTCTACCTTTGTCCTTGTCGTGACAGACTCCAGTAGGAACGATGTTCTTTACAACTGTTGTTGTTGGGTGACGTTTCTTTGTCTGTCACAACTCTACCTTTGTCGTGACAGAATCCAGTAGGAACGATGTTCTTTACAACTGTTGTTGCTGGGTGACGTCTCTTTGTCTGTCACAACTCTACCTTTGTCGTGACAGACTCCAGTAGGAACGATGTTCTTTACAACTGTTGTTGTTGGGTGACGTCTCTTTGTCTGTCACAACTCTACCTTTGTCGTGACAGACTCCAGTAGGAACGATGTTCTTTACAACTGTTGCTGTTGGGTGACGTTTCTTTGTCTGTCACAACTCTACCTTTGTCGTGACAGACTCCAGTAGGAACGATGGTCTTTACAACTGTTGCTGTTGGGTGACGTCTCTTTGTCTGTCACAACTCTACCTTTGTCGTGACAGACTCCAGTAGGAACGATGTTCTTTACAACTGTTGCTGTTGGGTGACGTCTCTTTGTCTGTCACAACTCTACCTTTGTCGTGACAGACTCCAGTAGGAACGATGTTCTTTACAACTGTTGTTGTTGGGTGACGTCTCTTTGTCTGTCACAACTCTACCTTTGTCGTGACAGACTCCAGTAGGAACGATGTTCTTTACAACTGTTGCTGTTGGGTGACGTCTCTTTGTCTGTCACAACTCTACCTTTGTCGTGACAGACTCCAGTAGGAACGATGTTCTTTACAACTGTTGTTGTTGGGTGACGTCTCTTTGTCTGTCACAACTATACCTTTGTCGTGACAGACTCCAGTAGGAACGATGTTCTTTACAACTGTTGCTGTTGGGTGACGTCTCTTTGTCTGTCACAACTCTACCTTTGTCGTGACAGACTCCAGTAGGAACGATGTTCTTTACAACTGTTGTTGTTGGGTGACGTCTCTTTGTCTTTCACAACTCTACCTTTGTCCTTGTCGTGACAGACTCCAGTAGGAACGATGTTCTTTACATCTGTTGTTGTTGGGTGACGTCTCTTTGTCTGTCACAACTCTACCTTTGTCGTGACAGACTCCAGTAGGAACGATGTTCTTTACAACTGTTGCTGTTGGGTGACGTCTCTTTGTCTGTCACAACTCTACCTTTGTCGTGACAGACTCCAGTAGGAACGATATTCTTTACAACTGTTGCTGTTGGGTGACGTCTCTTTGTCTGTCTCAACTCTACCTTTGTCGTGACAGACTCCAGTAGGAACGATGTTCCTTACAACTGTTGCTGTTGGGTGACGTCTCTTTGTCTGTCACAACTCTACCTTTGTCGTGACAGACTCCAGTAGGAACGATGTTCCTTACAACTGTTGCTGTTAAGTGACGTCTCTTTGTCTGTCACAACTCTACCTTTGTCCTGCCAGACTCCAGTAGGAACGATGTGCTTTATAAATGTTGCTGTTGGGTGACGTCTCTTTGTCTGTCACAACTCTACCTTTGTCCTTGTCGTGACAGACTCCAGTAGGAACGATGTTCTTTACAACTGTTGTTGTTGGGTGACGTTTCTTTGTCTGTCACAACTCTACCTTTGTCGTGACAGAATCCAGTAGGAACGATGTTCTTTACAACTGTTGTTGCTGGGTGACGTCTCTTTGTCTGTCACAACTCTACCTTTGTCGTGACAGACTCCAGTAGGAACGATGTTCTTTACAACTGTTGTTGTTGGGTGACGTCTCTTTGTCTGTCACAACTCTACCTTTGTCGTGACAGACTCCAGTAGGAACGATGTTCTTTACAACTGTTGCTGTTGGGTGACGTTTCTTTGTCTGTCACAACTCTACCTTTGTCGTGACAGACTCCAGTAGGAACGATGGTCTTTACAACTGTTGTTGTTGGGTGACGTCTCTTTGTCTGTCACAACTCTACCTTTGTCCTTGTCGTGACAGACTCCAGTAAGAACGATGTTCTTTACAACTGTTGTTGTTGGGTGACTTTGTCACAACTCTACCTTTGTTCTTGTCGTGACAGACTCCAGTAGGAACGATGTTCTTTACAACTGTTGCTGTTGGGTGACGTCTCTTTGTCTGTCACAACTCTACCTTTGTCGTGACAGACTCCAATAGGAACGATGTTCATTACAACTGTTGTTGTTGGGTGACGGCTCTTTGTCTGTCACAACTATACCTTTGTCGTGACAGACTCCAGTAGGAACGATGTTCCTTACAACTGTTGTTTTTGGGTGACGTCTCTTTGTCTGTAGCAACTCTACCTTTGTCCTTGTCGTGACAGACTCCAGTAGGAACGATGTTCTTTACAACTGTTGTTGTTGGGTGACGTCTCTTTGTCTTTCACAACTCTACCTTTGTCCTTGTCGTGACAGACTCCAGTAGGAACGATGTTCATTACAACTGTTGTTGTTGGGTGACGGCTCTTTGTCTGTCACAACTCTACCTTTGTCGTGACAGACTCCAGTAGGAACGATGTTCTTTACAACTGTTGTTGTTGGGTGACGTCTCTTTGTCTTTCACAACTCTACCTTTGTCCTTGTCGTGACAGACTCCAGTAGGAACGATGTTCTTTACAACTGTTGTTGTTGGGTGACGTCTCTTTGTCTTTCACAACTCTACCTTTGTCCTTGTCGTGACAGACTCCAGTAGGAACGATGTTCATTACAACTGTTGCTGTTGGGTGACGTCTCTTTGTCTGTCACAACTTTACCTTTGTTCTTGTCGTGACAGACTCCAGTAGGAACGATGTTCTTTACAACTGTTGCTGTTGGGTGACGTTTCTTTGTCTGTCACAACTCTACCTTTGTCGTGACAGACTCCAGTAGGAACGATGTTCTTTACAACTGTTGTTGCTGGGTGACGTCTCTTTGTCTGTTACAACTCTACCTTTGTCCTTGTCGTGACAGACTACAGTAGGAACGATGTTCTTTACAACTGTTGTTGTTGGGTGACGTTTCTTTGTCTGTCACAACTCTACCTTTGTCGTGACAGACTCCAGTAGGAACGATGTTCTTTACAACTGTTGTTGCTGGGTGACGTCTCTTTGTCTGTCACAACTCTACCTTTGTCGTGACAGACTCCAGTAGGAACGATGTTCTTTACAACTGTTGCTGTTGGGTGACGTTTCTTTGTCTGTCACAACTCTACCTTTGTCGTGACAGACTCCAGTAGGAACGATGGTCTTTACAACTGTTGTTGTTGGGTGACGTCTCTTTGTCTGTCACAACTCTACCTTTGTCCTTGTCGTGACAGACTCCAGTAAGAACGATGTTCTTTACAACTGTTGTTGTTGGGTGACTTTGTCACAACTCTACCTTTGTTCTTGTCGTGACAGACTCCAGTAGGAACGATGTTCTTTACAACTGTTGCTGTTGGGTGACGTCTATTTGTCTGTCACAACTCTACCTTTGTCGTGACAGACTCCAGTAGGAACGATGTTCTTTACAACTGTTGCTGTTGGGTGACGTCTCTTTGTCTGTCACAACTCTACCTTTGTCGTGACAGACTCCAGTAGGAACGATGTTCATTACAACTGTTGTTGTTGGGTGACGGCTTTTGTCTGTCACAACTATACCTTTGTCGTGACAGACTCCAGTAGGAACGATGTTCCTTACAACTGTTGTTTTTGGGTGACGTCTCTTTGTCTGTAGCAACTCTACCTTTGTCGTGACAGACTCCAGTAGGAACGATGTTCATTACAACTGCTGTTGTTGGGTGACGGCTCTTTGTCTGTCACAACTCTACCTTTGTCGTGACAGACTCCAGTAGGAACGATGGTCTTTACAACTGTTGTTGTTGGGTGACGTCTCTTTGTCTGTCACAACTCTACCTTTGTCCTTGTCGTGACAGACTCCAGTAAGAACGATGTTCTTTACAACTGTTGTTGTTGGGTGACTTTGTCACAACTCTACCTTTGTTCTTGTCGTGACAGACTCCAGTAGGAACGATGTTCTTTACAACTGTTGCTGTTGGGTGACGTCTCTTTGTCTGTCACAACTCTACCTTTGTCGTGACAGACTCCAGTAGGAACGATGTTCTTTACAACTGTTGCTGTTGGGTGACGTCTCTTTGTCTGTCACAACTCTACCTTTGTCGTGACAGACTCCAGTAGGAACGATGTTCATTACAACTGTTGTTGTTGGGTGACGGCTCTTTGTCTGTCACAACTATACCTTTGTCGTGACAGACTCCAGTAGGAACGATGTTCCTTACAACTGTTGTTTTTGGGTGACGTCTCTTTGTCTGTAGCAACTCTACCTTTGTCGTGACAGACTCCAGTAGGAACGATGTTCTTTACATCTGTTGTTGTTGGGTGACGTCTCTTTGTCTGTCACAACTCTACCTTTGTCCTTGTCGTGACAGACTCCAGTAGGAACGATGTTCTTTACATCTGTTGTTGTTGGGTGACGTCTCTTTGTCTGTCACAACTCTACCTTTGTCGTGACAGATTCCAGTAGGAACGATGTTCATTACAACTGTTGTTGTTGGGTGACGTCTCTTTGTCTGTCACAACTCTACCTTTGTCGTGACAGACTCCAGTAGGAACGATGTTCTTTACAACTGTTGCTGTTGGGTGACGTCTCTTTGTCTGTCACAACTCTACCTTTGTCGTGACAGACTCCAGTAGGAACGATGTTCTTTACAACTGTTGTTGTTGGGTGACGTCTCTTTGTCTGTCACAACTCTACCTTTGTCGTGACAGACTCCAGTAGGAACGATGTTCTTTACAACTGTTGCTGTTGGGTGACGTCTCTTTGTCTGTCACAACTCTACCTTTGTCGTGACAGACTCCAGTAGGAACGATGTTCTTTACAACTGTTGTTGTTGGGTGACGTCTCTTTGTCTGTCACAACTATACCTTTGTCGTGACAGACTCCAGTAGGAACGATGTTCTTTACAACTGTTGCTGTTGGGTGACGTCTCTTTGTCTGTCACAACTCTACCTTTGTCGTGACAGACTCCAGTAGGAACGATGTTCATTACAACTGTTGTTGTTGGGTGACGTCTCTTTGTCTGTAGCAACTCTACCTTTGTCGTGACAGACTCCAGTAGGAACGATGTTCTTTACAACTGTTGTTGTTGGGTGACGTCTCTTTGTCTTTAACAACTCTACCTTTGTCCTTGTCGTGACAGACTCCGGTAGGAACGATGTTCATTACAACTGTTGCTGTTGGGTGACGTCTCTTTGTCTGTCACAACTCTACCTTTGTCGTGACAGACTCCAGTAGGAACGATGTTCTTTACATCTGTTGTTGTTGGGTGACGTCTCTTTGTCTGTCACAATTCTACCTTTGTCCTTGTCGTGACAGACTCCAGTAGGAACGATGTTCTTTACATCTGTTGTTGTTGGGTGACGTCTCTTTGTCTGTCACAACTCTACCTTTGTCCTTGTCGTGACAGACTCCAGTAGGAACGATGTTCTTTACAACTGTTGCTGTTGGGTGACGTCTCTTTGTCTGCCACAACTCTACCTTTGTCCTTGTCGTGACAGACTCCAGTAGGAACGATGTTCTTTACATCTGTTGTTGTTGGGTGACGTCTCTTTGTCTGTCACAACTCTACCTTTGTCCTTGTCGTGACAGACTCCAGTAGGAACGATGTTCTTTACATCTGTTGTTGTTGGGTGACGTCTCTTTGTCTGTCACAACTCTACCTTTGTCGTGACAGATTCCAGTAGGAACGATGTTCATTACAACTGTTGTTGTTGGGTGACGTCTCTTTGTCTGTCACAACTCTACCTTTGTCGTGACAGACTCCAGTAGGAACGATGTTCTTTACAACTGTTGCTGTTGGGTGACGTCTCTTTGTCTGTCACAACTCTACCTTTGTCGTGACAGACTCCAGTAGGAACGATGTTCTTTACAACTGTTGTTGTTGGGTGACGTCTCTTTGTCTGTCACAACTCTACCTTTGTCGTGACAGACTCCAGTAGGAACGATGTTCTTTACAACTGTTGCTGTTGGGTGACGTCTCTTTGTCTGTCACAACTCTACCTTTGTCGTGACAGACTCCAGTAGGAACGATGTTCTTTACAACTGTTGTTGTTGGGTGACGTCTCTTTGTCTGTCACAACTATACCTTTGTCGTGACAGACTCCAGTAGGAACGATGTTCTTTACAACTGTTGCTGTTGGGTGACGTCTCTTTGTCTGTCACAACTCTACCTTTGTCGTGACAGACTCCGGTAGGAACGATGTTCATTACAACTGTTGCTGTTGGGTGACGTCTCTTTGTCTGTCACAACTCTACCTTTGTCGTGACAGACTCCAGTAGGAACGATGTTCTTTACATCTGTTGTTGTTGGGTGACGTCTCTTTGTCTGTCACAATTCTACCTTTGTCCTTGTCGTGACAGACTCCAGTAGGAACGATGTTCTTTACATCTGTTGTTGTTGGGTGACGTCTCTTTGTCTGTCACAACTCTACCTTTGTCCTTGTCGTGACAGACTCCAGTAGGAACGATGTTCTTTACAACTGTTGCTGTTGGGTGACGTCTCTTTGTCTGCCACAACTCTACCTTTGTCCTTGTCGTGACAGACTCCAGTAGGAACGATGTTCTTTACATCTGTTGTTGTTGGGTGACTTTGTAACAACTCTACCTTTGTTCTTGTTCTGTCAGACTCCAATAGGAAGGATGTTCATTACAACTGTTGCTGTTGGGTGACGTCTCTTTGTCACAACTATACCTTTGTTATTGTCGTGATAGACTCCAGTAGGAACGATGTTCTTTACAACTGTTGTTGTTGGGTGACGTCTCTTTGTCTGTCACAACTCTACCTTTAAGACAATTTAGACAAAAATCCAACCTGTATACCATTGTTTCGCTCTTTGGCCTTGCTCAATACAGGGATGGCTTCACTTTTATAACATTCCACGAGAAGATTTATGAAATTGGTCGAATTTACCAAATAGGTATTCTAGATAGTGAAGTAGCAGGGAATGATTTTCATGCTGGAATACAACAAAGTTACGGGAGGAAGATATTCATGTACCAAAATAGGCATCTCTCCATTTAATCCGATGCATCGTTCTGTAATTAAAAAAATATTCAGTTAATTGCTTGTTCGTTAACTTATAAAATTCAAAGATTGAAGTTCCATATACCTATTAACGTAGCAAGTCAAAGAATAACAAGCTTTTCTATGAGTCCTTGGCCGATGGGAACTTAACCTACTTGTACTGTTAGTTCGACAGTTCAGTAGGATCTGAGGATATCGTTGAAAAAGAAATGGAAGATGTTTAGTAGACACACATTGTGGTTGTTATGTCTCCCCACCTAAACAGTATATATAGTGATTTCCTATTTACATATTTATACTTTATACTATTGTTTGATTTGTGTTTATTCTTTTATTTGACACGGGGACGAGTCTATGTGAAACGAAATGTCTTAATAAAAGGTTTTGTTGTTGAATATGTGAGATACGGTATATAAAGATTCTAAGTGTTCATACAATATGTTCAATGGTACTTTGACAACCAAAAATATTAGATCATCAGAATTGAGAAATTACCTTCTTGTACTACTTTGACTATTTTCAACTTCATATCTTTGTGAAAAAAGGCATCTCCTTATCGTGCAACTGAAAGTTGCTGATGGCTTGCGCCATCTATCGGAATAAATATCAACTATTCTCGTTGATTTTTATTTATTCCAGAATTGACCAAATACCCATTCTTGATTAATCAAGAAAAGCTAACTACGGACGCGTTTCGGGCTTATGCACCTTATCCCAGTACAATGTCAAGCCATCAGCAACTTTCAGTTGCACGATAAGGAGATGCCTTTTTTTCATAATTTATGCACCTTATCCCAGTACAATGTCACATTTGTGCTATTTTTTTCATATCTTTTGTTGTCAAAATACCTCCACTGAACTTATTGGATTAAGACATAGGGAGTTATCAATGAATCTTAAGCACCACGCTATAATTCTTTTCATTCTGGTATAAGAAGAAAATCTTGTGATAAAATAAAGTAAACTACACTCATGGACAAAACTTGAGGCAATTTTGTTTACACTTTGTTATCTCGTGTGTCTTCAATAAAGGTCACGGTGTATCAAATATCTTTCAGATTTATTGTCTGAATCCCGATATACTGTGCTTGCTAAAAGGTACAACTTCCTTAGGTTTTGTCCATGAGTGCTTGTGATTTAACATGTTCCGCACTTGATTTATGTATTTGAATTAGTTGTCCATGTGTTTGCACATGTAAATATCTAAAGTTTGTTAAAACTTCCCTGAAAATCCTCCTCAACATTCTCTTAGAAAGATGTTCTCTACCGCCATCGAGAAACACGATGTGCAGGATGTCCGAACAGATTGTAGCGTTCCTTGTCAGGACGTTCGTGTCACCTTATCTCTGCAGGAACACGCCAGTAAAATTGCCTTCGATCTGTCTGACCTGGAATTTCAGAGTTTTGATATCAGACACCCAGAGAATCAATCGTCAAATCATTTAGCACTATCTCTATTGAACGATGATCCATATAGAGCTAAAAGATAGGAATTCGATTATAACCCACTTATTTCTTTTAATAGCTGGCAAACAACATTTGTGATTTTAATTAAATTGAATATTTTTATATCTACGAGGGTTGTACGTTAAATAAGTTTCACAGAAGTTTTTCATACAGAAAAACAGGTTTATTTGTCCTGAACTATACATTTTCGAAAATATCAGACTTTTTTCATTTTTCTACATATTCCCCGTTTCGTTCGACGCATTTTTGGATTCGGGACACCTACTTATGGAACCCAGAGTCAAAGAACTCTGCCGCCTGGCCGCGTAGAAAGCCTGAAACCGCTTCTTCCAACTCGTCATCGTCCTGGAATTGGGTTCCACCCAAGTTTTTCTTCAATTCGGGGAAGAGATGAAGTCACTAGGAGCTACGTCCGGGCTATAGGGTGTGTGTGGCACCAATTCCCATCCAAATTCTTCGATGAGGGCGGTGGTTTGATGGGTGGTGTGCGGCCGAGCGTTGTCGTGGTGAAAACACACCCCTTTGGTTAACATCAACTCCTCTTGTTCTGAATCGCGCGTCGAAGTAGTTTTAAGGTCTCACAGTGCCGGTCGGAATTGATTGTTGTACCCCGACGCATAAAGTCCCACAACAATAGACCCTTTCGGTCCCAAAAGACGGTAGCCATAAGTTCCCCGGCAGAAAGCGTTTGTTTAAATTTTAGAGGTTTCGGCGAAGAATTGTGCTTCCACTGCTTGGATTGCTCCTTTGTCTCCGGTGTGGTGTAGAGTACCCAGGCCTCATCACCAGTAACGATCGAATCCAAGAATTCCTCTCCGTCAGTTTCGTGGTAATCAAGAAAATTCTGGGCCGCTTCAACCCGCTGCCGTTTATGGTCTTCAGTCAGGATTTTCGGAACCCATATTGCGCAGACCTTTGAATACCCTAAATGTTCACGCAAAATCTTGTCGATGGTGGTTTTACTGACATCAGGAGCCAAATCTCAGAGCTTCCGCACAGTAACACTTCGATCTTCAAGCATTGCCGCTTCGACTTTGGCAATGGTTTCGTCCGAAACCGATGGCCGTCCAGCACGCGGTTCATCGTGGACGTCTGTTCGGCCGTTTTTAAATTCTCTGACCCATCTGCGCACCATCCCGGAACTCATACACCCGATGCAAAAGACGTTACGTTGTTAAATTTTATTGTTATTAATTATAAATATATAATTAACTAGATGATGTTTTAGAAGTAAAGGACTTTTTTTTTCTCTCTATCTATACTAAATAATAACAATTTACAAATTTTATAATTTGAATTTAAATAATCAAAATAATGAAGATAATTTTAATACAAAACTTAAATATAAAACTATACAACTATTTTTTGTTATAATTAATTTAGATTTAGCTTGCTAATCTAACCAAATCTACTTGATATGATTTATCATTCTTATCAGTTTGCTCCTTGAGTTTTAAATGTGGAATCACTGTTATATTTTTGTTATATAGTTTTCACACTATATAATGAATATAATATATATAATATAACGGTATAATAACGGTATAAAGAAATAATGAGCCTATCGTTCAAATTTATAATTGTAACGAATAGTATTTTAATTAAAACATTTTAAAAACACACAGTTTGGAACGGGACGTTTCACAAGAGTGACATCCATGGCGCCAATTTATAATTGTAACGAATAGTATTTGAATTAAAACGTTTTTAAAATATATACGCACTCGGGTAAAACCCGGGCCATTCGTATTATATAAATATATAATACAAAATATAATGTAATGAATATTATTATCATTATTATCATAATAGTCTATGTTCCGGAAAATTATTTTCAATAATATTCGTTAGGCAAACTTTCACTCAGATAAAACCCGGGCGAAGCCGGGTACACATCCGCTAGTATTATAATATTATTATAAGGTATATTAAAGTTATACTAAATTATCACAAAATATCTGTGATAACTTTAATCAATAATAATCATTTATATATAGATGTTCTTTGTTCTGTTGTTTATAAAATACTAGACGAATGGCCCGGGCAACGCCCGGGTTTTACCCGAGTGCGAATATATTTTAAAAACGTTGTCTTGGGTGGTCGCTATAGACAGGGTGGTCTGTATAGACAGGTGTATGTATCACACAGCTGATAACAGGGTTGTCTAGAGTGGCCGCTATAGACAGGGTGGTCTGTATAGACAGGTGGATGTAACACACTGCTGATAACAGGGTTGTCTAGAATGGCCGCTATAGACAGGGTGGTCTGTATAGACAGGTGGATGTAACACACTGCTGATAACAGGGTTGTCTAGAGTGGCCGCTATAGACAGGGTGGTCTGTATAGACAGGTGGATGTATCACACAGCTGATAACAAGGTTGTCTAGAGGGGGGCAGGGAGGACACGTGTTCGCCGGCAGCCAATGGGCGCGCATTCTATCCGTGAGCTTCAGACAGAATAAGGCAATTATATATATAGATATACCGCTATTACATACTTGTTTAGAAATATGCCTATGTAATGTCTAATGTATGTATTAAATAAACATATTTATTATTATCTATACAGTACAATTAATATAATTTTATTGACATCTGTTAATACATGTAAAAATACATAATAATAATAATATCCCCCGATAAGTAATTCAATGCTCGTTGTCACTTATCCGAGCGAGTTCTAAGTTGGAATGTTCAAAGATAGGTTTAGACAATCACCATCAGCAAGTTAGTCAAGAGATCGGGATTTCAATAATTCCAAGATAGGTTTTTAAAATTAAAGATACTTTGGTCAGTATAAATCTTTTTATTATCTCGACGTTTCGACAAAAATCTTTTGTCCTCGTCTGGAGCGAACAAATTAAAACATTTGTCAAAGCGTTAAAAATAATTCTAATAAGAATTTTTTTAATTTTGTTCCCACCTGACGAGAACAAAATATTATTGTCGAAACGTCGAGATAATAAAAATATTTATAATGGTCGAAGTATCTATATTTGAAGAACTATGAATGCCGGCCAGGCAACCTCTATCTTCACGATAATCCAAGATAGGTGTTGGATCAAATTTGAATGCAGCCGAGTTTGACATGTTCGGTCTTGCTGAGATGTTGGGAAACAGCGGTGATCTAGTTGAGAACATCTATCGGGAACTTTGCCATCAGCTTGTATGGGCCACTATAGAGATGGCTGGTTGGGAAACAGCGGTGATCTAGTTGAGAACATCTATCGGGAACTTTGCCATCAGCTTGCATGGGCCACTATAGAGATGGCTGGTTGGGAAACAGCGGTGATCTAGTTGAGAACATCTATCGGGAACTTTGCCATCAGCTTGTATGGGCCACTATAGAGATGGCTGGTTGGGAAACAGCGGTGATCTAGTTGAGAACATCTATCGGGAACTTTGCCATCAGCTTGTATGGGCCACTATAGAGATGGCTGGTTGGGAAACAGCGGTGGTCTCGTTCAGAACATCTATCGGGAACTTTGCCATCAGCTTGTATGGGCCACTATAGAGATGGCTGGTTGGGAAACAGCGGTGATCTCGTTCAGAACATCTATCGGGAACTTTGCCATCAGCTTGTATGGGCCACTATAGAGATGGCTGGTTGGGAAACAGCGGTGATCTCGTTCAGAACATCTATCGGGAACTTTGCCATCAGCTTGTATGGGCCACTATAGAGATGGCTGGTTGGGAAACAGCGGTGATCTCGTTCAGAACATCTATCGGGAACTTTGCCATCAGCTTGTATGGGCCACTATAGAGATGGCTGGTTGGGAAACAGCGGTGATCTAGTTCAGAACATCATCAAGAACTTTGCCATCAGCTTGTATGGGCCACTATAGAGATGGCTGGTTGGGAAACAGCGGCGATCTAGTTGAGAACATCTATCGGGAACTTTGCCATCAGCTTGTATGGGCCACTATAGAGATGGCTGGTTGGGAAACAGCGGTGATCTAGTTGAGAACATCTATCGGGAACTTTGCCATCAGCTTGCATGGGCCACTATAGAGATGGCTGGTTGGGAAACAGCGGTGATCTCGTTCAGAACATCTATCGGGAACTTTGCCATCAGCTTGTATGGGCCACTATAGAGATGGCTGGTTGGGAAACAGCGGTGATCTCGTTCAGAACATCTATCGGGAACTTTGCCATCAGCTTGTATGGGCCACTATAGAGATGGCTGGTGACTGTTGTAACTTGTAGGATTGTAAGCTGTCCTGGCTCTCAGCTTGTTCATTGGGAGAGTTCTGTTTAAACTTACTCTATTTAATAAACCTAGGTAGTGTTGTATAATATTAGAAACGGCTGGAGTCAACAATGGAGGCATTCAGTATTGTACTGGCGCTGAGTGAGGGGATACGAGCGGTGGCTTCAGCGGTATAGAGGGGGAGTCTCTCGCTACACTTCCTCCTCTACGGAGTCTCAACCGGGAGAAGCTAGGACCGAGGAACAAGACGGCCCCAGGAGCCCCCCCCCCCTCCCCCCCTACCTAACCCACCCATCGACGTTCCCGGGGACACAGCCGGCGTGTCCAGGAGAAGCCCCCGGAGGTCACCACCGGAGCACCGCGGGCCACGACACCCCTCAGCCCGCGGTGCTGCTGCTCCTCGCCGGTGGTCCGCCCGCCACCACCGCCCGACCTGCCGTAGCCGTCCTCCATCTGTACCTCGGTCTCTCCCGACTGATGACTCCGAGATGTCCGCCGCTTCTCCCAGTGGAGTTCCAGTCACTGGGGGTACCCCTCACTCAGCGCTAAAATTTTAAAAATATTTATTTAAAAAATTAAAAAATAAAAAATATAAAAAAATAAAAAATAATAATAAATAATAAAAAAATACTAAATAATAAAAAATTCAAAAATATATATTATATTAAAAAAATTATATTATTTTAAAAATATAAAAAAAATATTAAATAATAAAAATTCAAAATATGAAAAAAATTAATATGTATAAAAATTTTATAAATTGAAAATTTTTATAAAAATTATAAAAAATAAATAATAAAAAAAAATTGAAAATAAATAAAAAGTAAAAAAATAAAATGATTAAAAAAAAGTTTAAATGTTTCCATTCATTTACCATTTACACTATACAGTGGCTATTCCAATAAACAACCATCCATTGTAGAGATATGGGAGTATTGGGTAAAGTTTTCAACTAGCAATAATCGCGCCTCGGAAGATCCTCATGGGCTACGATATCGCCTCTGCGCAAAGAGATATGGGAGTAGTGTGACCGACATCCACACATGGGACATTTCCTCAATCTACTGGGATCAAAGACTCACGATAGGGGAGTTAACAATGTAGTACTCATTTTGGGACAATCTCCCTATTTGCTATAGAAGAAGAAGAAACACAAGTCAGGGAGAAGAACTTCTTCATATAATAGGACGATCTCTACAAGATTTCAAGCAAGACGTCCTTCTACGGGTACAGATATTTATTTTTGAAAAGAGATTATGGGAATGTTAGAAAATGTTTACTAAGAATTAGAGCCATGGAGAATTCAAGTTCCTAGAGCCTATAAGATATAAAGAAGAAATGGTTAACGGCAAGTTGTAAAAATAGGAAATGTAAGATACTTCGTTAGCCCAGAGAGGTCTATAAGATCTAAAGGAGAAATAGTTAACGGTAAGTGAAGAAAGAGGAAATCTAAGATATTTGGTTAGCCAATAGAAGTCTATAAAATCTAAAGAAGAAAGAGTTCACTCGGTAAGTCGAAAAAAAGAGGAATTGTAAGATATTTGGTTAGCCCAGAGATGTCTATAAGATCTAAAGAAGAAAGGGCTCATGCGGCAACTTGAAAAAAGAGGAAATGAAAGATATTTGGTTAGCTCAGATAGGTCTATAGGATCTAAAGAAGAAAGGGCTCATGCGGCAACTTGAAAAAGAAGAAATGTAAGATATTTGGTTAGCCCAGAGAGGTCTATAGGATCTAAAGAAGAAATAGTTAACGGCAAGTCGAAAAAAGAGGAAATGTAAGATATTTGGTTAGCTCAGAGAGGTCTATAAGATCTAAAGAAGAAAGAGTTCACACGGTAAGTCGAAAAAAAGAGGAATTGTAAGATATTTGGTTAGCCCAGAGAGGTCTATAAGATCTAAAGAGTTCCCGCGGCGGCAGAAGACACCTGCTCTAATCGTCTGCACTTCCAGCCCGGAATGTAATAATTGCCGAATCCCACTCCGAGAAATCTTCCAATCCCCTTAATGCACGTACCATTAGCCCCCGGTTTATCGATGGACTAATTGTGGCCATTTTGGCTGATGCTCCCATTCCCATTTCGCTGTCACCTTCATGTCATCTCTTTTTGTTGTCATTTCTTCCTTGCCGTTCTCCCAGCTCATCTACCGCTGCGCGCTATATTTGGGAGCTGAGTTTGTTGTCAACGTTGGCTCAAGTTTCTGTTTCTATTGTGAGCTCGGAGTTTGTTCATTAATCCTGACCTGATGTTACTTCAGCCTAGGTATCTGTCATTATTGTTGGCTCGAATTTCTCTTGTCAACTCGGATTTTTATTGTTAATATTGCCTTGGATTTCTGTTAGCCTGGGTTTCTGTAACTATTGCTGGCTCAGGGTTCTGTTAGCACGGGTTTCTGTTTCTAATGTTGACTCGGGTTTTATTCATTAACACTGACCAGGGGATGTTGCTTCAGTTTCTTGGCTTAGGTTTCTATCACTCAGATATCGACTCGAATTTTTATAGTATATTAGCCGAATGACCTGGGCAACGCCCAGGTTTTACCCGATTAAATGTTTTTATTCAAATACTATTCGTTACAATTATAAATTGGCGCCGTGGATGTCACTCTTGTGAAACGTCCCGCTCCAAACTTTGTGTCTGAGAAGCGATATTTTTATAAAGAGATGATCTGGCTTTGTGTCTTCTGCTCGAATGAATGTTTTTCTGTTAGAATTTTGTTCCTGCACACTAAAAATGAACTGGCTTCACCCGTGGTCTCAGCTTTTTGGAATTTTTCCCGATATAATTTTGTATCTGATAATCAAACATGATACAGCAATATTGTCATCATTATTTTCTAACTAAAAAAACAACTATTTTTGCCCAGAATCTGTCAATTTTATTTTTTATTGGCTAAAAATCCGATAAATATATTTTCCAATTTTTTTTCTATGTCCTGTTGAAACACATTTTACATGTATATTAGGGCAGCTGATATTACCTCCCATCTTCACCGCTTGAGGCGCTGCTTGCGAGCGAAAAACCAAATTTGCAACGCAATTTGCAAATAACTCGAAGAATATTCGGGATAGAGACCTGAAATTTTCACTATAAGGTTTTCTAGATTCTACTCTATACACTGTTAAAATATCAGTCAGATTATTTGCGTATTGTGGACGTGTATAGCCGACATAGATACCCACATACATACATACATGCATACATACACTGACTTTTATATATATAGGGATATTGCTTTGGATTTCTGTTAGAATAGGTTTCTATAACTATTGTTGGCGCAGGTTTCTGTTAGCCCGGGTTTCTTTTTATATTGTTGACTCGGGTTTTGTTCATTACTGCTGACCTGGGGATGTTGTTACAGTTTATTTAGCTTAGGTTTCTGTCACTCAGATATCGACTCGTATTTTTATTAATATTGGCTTGGATTTCTGTTAAAATGGGTTTTTGTAACTATTGTTGGCTCAGGGTTCTGTTAGCACGGGTTTCTGTTTCTATTGTTGACTCGGGTTTTATTCATTAATACTTGACCAGGAGATGTTGCTTCAGTTTATTTGGCTTAGGTTTCTATCACTCGGATATCGACTCGAATTTTTATTGTTAATATTGGCTTGGATATCTGTTAATAAGGATTTATAACTATTGTTGGCTCAGGGTTCTGTTAGCACGGGTTTCTGTTTCTATTGTTGGCTCGGGTTTTGTTCAGTAATATGCTGACCCGGGGGTTTTTGCTTCAGTTTTCTTTGGCTTAGGTTTCTGTCACTCAGATATCGACTCGAATTTTTATTATTAATATTGGCTTGGATATCTGTTAATAAGGATTTATAACTATTGTTGGCTCAGGGTTCTGTTAGCACGGGTTTCTGTTTCTATTGTTGGCTCGGGTTTTATTCAGTAATATGCTGACCTGGGGGTTTTTGCTTCAGTTTCTTTGGCTTAGGTTTCTGTCACTCAGATATCGACTCGGATTTTTATTGTCAATATTGGCTTGGATTTCTGTTAATAAGGATTTCTGTAACTATTGTTTGGCTCAGGTTTCTGTTGGCACGGGTTTCTTTTTTTATTGTTGACTTGGGTTTTGTTCAGTAATGCTAGCAATAAATACACTCATGGAGACAAGACTTAAGGAAGTTGTACCTTTTAGCATGTCTATTTTAATTATTTTTTTGAAGGAGACCGTTCGAATTTACATGGGAAATTTATCGTTATATGAGCAAATAAGGAGTGGTTTATGTTTAAAATATGTAACTTTCTTAAGTTTTGTTCATGAGGGTATTTTGTGTTTCAATATCATAATGAGATAGTTTCAAAATACGTAAAACAGAAGAGGGACCCAACTTGAGGAAAGATTGATGTTATCTCCACTTTCTGTAGATACATATTATGTTTACTTCTGTTTTACCATCTAGGAGAATCGTGTATGGGACGAGTGACCCTAATAAAGGCTTTTGAAGTATTATAATGGTAGAGAGAGAGTTTATGTGTTATTAATACTTACTGTCACATACTTCACTCGCTGTATGTGAACTTACAATGTTTTATATGTATTTACACTAGCCGAATGACCCGGGCAACGCCCGTGTTTTACCCGACTGTAGATGTTACAACGGTGATCCTTAGGTCGCTGGTTCAAATCCGGCTCGAGGGAGCCGGCGAGCACGTGACCTTCCTGTGCGCGCGCATCCGTGACAGAGGCCGATGAGGAAAGACGGTCGTGACTATATATAGGGATAATCTTTTTGGGCCATTTATGCTTACTGTATAGGTGTCCAAATTTCTCTTTACGTATACTTCGTTCACCCTATATATTTATTATATATTCAAATCAATAAGCTTGAGGGATGAGTATCTTCTTGTTGTTTTTTTTTTTTAAATACCTAAGCAACAAGAAAGAAATTGTCATCACGCAAGCAGACAAAGGAGGACAGACAGTCATCCTTAAACGATCGGACTACAACAGCAAAATGATCAACAAGAAGATACTCATCCCTCAAGCTTATTGATTTGAACATTCTATTAAGGGATTAACCTATTAAATATTTATTATATATTTTTGTGTGGTTACGTACATAACACACTGTATATATGTACTTTCTATTTTATGTGGTTATTTATGTACTTTTTATTATTTTATTTACATTTAGAGCGCTATGTGCCAATAGGAACACTTGCACTTTAAATGTAAACTAAACATAGAAAGGAAAGAAAGACATATCATTTTAAATATGTACAAGAATTAGTATGTAAGTTAGTTAGATGAAAAGAGAAAAAATAGCAACACAATTGAAATATGTACAAAGGGTTGGTATACAAATTTAGTTAAATGAAATCAAATTGTATTGTGTGTATTCGAGGAAAACAATTTACAGATTGAACAAAGTTTTATGGAATATTTTATAATGAAAATATATACAAGATATTAGAGAATTATTCAATTAAAACTATGCTAAACAGAGTTAATTTCTAAATATAAACGTTCCATTTGTTCATACTGTCTTGTTCGTAGATGTTGCTCACTATATATATGTTTGTATATTTAAAATTATGTTTAAAATTATATATTTATAAAAAATATCTTAAAATGTTTTTCATCCTAATGTGCTATGAAAATCTCTATATATATAAAAATGAATGTTTGTATGTTTGTCTGTTTGTCTGTCTGTATGTCCGGTATACAAATTCGCAATAGTTCACTAATTCAAACCAAAATTTCCATACGTAGGTAAAAGAACACGGGGAAGACGATAGGCTATTTTTAAAAATATATAAATCAATTATTAAAACTATATATTTTTAGTCAGAAAATGATGATGACGATATTGCTGTATCATGTTTGATTATCAGATACAAAATTATATCGGGAAAAATTCCAAAAAGCTGAGACCACGGGTGAAACTAGTTCATTATTTTGTATACAGGAACAAAATTCTAACAGAAAAACATTCATTCGAGCAGAAAAGCCAGATCATCTTTCTATAAAAATATCGCTTCTCAGACACAAAGTTTGGAGCGGGACGTTTCACAAAAGTGACATCCACGGCGCCAATTTATAATTTTAACGAATAGTATTTGAATAGGGTACATTTAATAGGGTAAAACCCGAGCGTTGCCCGGGTCATTCGGCTAGTGATCAATAAAACAGACAACTTGTATCGAAACATATAACGGTATATACGAATTAATTTTAAGTCTATCTAAGTATTATAAATGCTTATTAAAAAAGAAAGAGAGAATAGTTTTATATTTGAATTTCCAATATGCACATCTTGAATTTTCAACTAAACCTGAAGAACATGATTTTCTTCAAAATTCAAAATTTCCCAACGATAAAAAAGAGGCTTTCTCTCTTAAAAATAATTATAATAAATAAATATACATGACATATAAAAGGTATCATTGAAATAATAATTAAAAAAAAGTACACACAATGGTCACGGAATGCTCCCACAGAATATGACAGTTGCAAAGAAAGAGTTCTCCAACATTGATCAATGCACCAGCCCATCAATCAACGTTGTGACCAAAATTAAGACAATGACGTAATTAGACTGTGACAAAAAGAAGGAACAACTTGGGCGGTCCCAAGTTAGAAAAAGACCAAGCGAAGGTTTGTGTGGTCGGTTAGGTCATTATCACAACAATTTGGTAGAATGTTTGTTTGTTTGTTTGTCGACCTAGGCTAAAGCATATACCTCCAACTATACTTCTTTTGTGTTAAACTTGACCTCTCTCTCTCCATGTATATGTATTTTTAGGTTGAAAATAGCTGTATTCAATCTTGTAAGAACGATTCATTGGTTTGTGAACTTTAGTTTCTACTATCGCCTTTGTGTTCTCTGACCACTTTGTAAAAGAAGACGTAATGAGGCTTCCCTTTGCCAGAATTCTTTATAAATCGAGCGCAAACTTAATTCTAACTGAAATGATTAAAATAATGGGAGGACCTCTAAACCATCAGTGGTGAACCCTCCCAGCGATTTGCCAGTTTAATCTACCATACCGCTTTATTATTGTTCTATTTTGATTTTTCCTTTAATACTGTTTAATTTAGTTAGAATATTTATGTTTATATAAAGGTTTAATATAATTTTTCTATGATTGTGTAAATATTCATTGAATTTATCATCATCACCTTTTTTTTGTTTACAAAAATGTTATGAAAAATAAAGTAATGTAATTGAGCGAAGTGGTTGCCCTCATGTTTACTGATCCAATGTTTTAATAATCTAAGGTTTATGTTGTAAGAAAATTATACAAATACTGATACTGAAGATCAACTCTTGGAAAGGTGTTTTAAACAAACTATAGACATAAGATTTGAGGACAGTGTAGAAATACAAATAAACATAAATATGCTTAGAGCACTACTCTTCCGCTAACAAATAAAGTTATTTTAAACTTGTATAAGCAAGGCGCATTAGAGTGCCATCTTTATTTGGAAAATTGAACTATTTATGTTGTTTTTTTTTACGCGTATGATTTTTTTTTTACATAGAACAATATCTCTACTGCGCTTATGGCAATGATAAAAATAATGGGAAGGCCTGGTTAATCAATGGTGAACTCTCCCAACCGTAACCCCCCACTTTTCCATGGAGTAGACAAGACACCACCATCCCTCAATAAATTAGTTGGGTAAATCACCATTTGGCACAACCCGGGCGAAGCCAGGTCATTCGGTTAGTTTAACAATATATCTCGAGCTAGAGTTTCTAGCTAAAGTTCTGTGTGTGTGTTTAATCATACCATGCATATGTTAATACAGTTAAGCCTGTCTATAGCGCCCCCTCTAAATAGCGCCTTCCTCTCTATAGCGCCCGATTTTAAACATTAAAATGTAAACATTTTACATTAAAGGTGACCTGTCTATAGCACCCTATTTTGGTGAGTCCCAAGAGGAGGCGCTATAGATAGGTTTAACTGTATACATAATAAAGAAAAGCTTTAATATTTAACGATTATTTTTGTACAATCATTTATAATAAGAACTTACTAAAAAAAAAAAACATAAAAACCTAAAAACAGAATTTTACAATTCAATAAAATCAATTTGTTCCTTAAATTTTCACATCAATGTACATTTGGTGAAAAAATAAAAAAACTTTAAACACACAATTTCAAATTCAAAAATAAAAAAGACACTATTTTACCTATGATATTAGTAACAGATGTCCAAAATAAATTTCATATAATTCTAAGAAAAAAAAAAAAGAAATATATATTTAAATTTGACCATTTTACTAATCTATTTTTAAAGGTTTCAAAAAGATAATAGTTATACGAAAACAAATAAAATCGTTAACTATTTCTTTGCTAACGCTAACTATAAATATATTCTCCCTACTTTAAAAGCTATTAACAAAGTTTTAACTATTTTCCTATCCGAAATTTAAGGAATCCAAATGGAAAAGTTGCATAGGGAAAAAGCAGTTAACTGAGATTTCGGTATGTATGTAAGGATGTAAATAAGTTAATTATTAACAAAACCATATCCCAACCACGTAGCTTATGGTGATGGTTGAGTTTACATTTGATTATACGTGTAATTGGTTTTCTTCCCAACTAAATACTTAATAAGGTTTTTCTAACGACTATTTTAAATTGGGCATTAAAGTAATTTGCAATCTGGTACCGCTGGAATAATAGAATTAGACGGAGCTATTAAAGCTACTCTGTGACTCCACTAATTCAGCCATCATCATCATTTGAATCTCCCGCAGCAGATAATGTGTGGGGTCCCACGTCGATCATTCATCAGACGACTAATTGGTGGGGTGTTCGTCTGGCCCGAATTACGAGAGTTGTTCTGATTGGTTGAATTAAAACTTCGCACCTTTCCCTTGATTTAATTAGTGTAATGAAATAATGAGATTTTACTACTTTTTTTTTTTTTACAATTTTGATTGCACTCTTTGTAGTTTAATTTTTATTTTTGTAATTCATGTAAGATTTCAAACTGTTTTTTCGGGCTTTTACTTTTAAAATTGAAACATTTCTATGTGTCTTGATATAATTGAATATATTTTTTAAAGGTTGGCTAATCAGAGTTGAATCATTACAACGGTTTCTATATTTAATCTATTAGAGAGAACATACAGCATTTATATTTCTTTAGGTTCTCTTATATGTGTATTGCTTATTTTGATGACATTTTAAGGCAATTTTGGTATTCAATGAATTACTACATAAGATTTTTAAAAAAGATAGAAAAAAAAAATTGTATACAAATACAACACTTATACTCATGGACAAAAGGAAGTTGTACCTTTTAGCATGTATATCTTTGTCATTTAGACTGGGAGCACTACTCAGTGGCAGGCCGACTTAGCTCCAAAATAAATGGCCGCCTCTGACATGAGGAACAGACGCCATGTGCAGCTGCTCCTAACATGGAGTACAAACGCTGCTCATCCTGTATCCCTGGATTAGGAGCCCTTACAGGGTACTATCAGCCGGGCCAACTTGATTGATTCAGACAATAACTCTGAAAGATATTTGATACACAGTGACCTTTATTGAAGACACACGTGATAACTAAATGCGAACAAAATTGTCTGTTTCCTTAAAAAAATAAAAAAAAAACACGACCGACATCAAAGACTTTTTCACTTCCTTAAGTTTTGTCCATGAGTGTATAAGTACTTGTATAGAGTGTGGTGGTATATATCGAACTCTTCCTCAACTAAAACAATTCACAAATACACAAGCTATTATTTTAAAATACAGAAGAAAACTAATTTTTTAAATAGCGATTGAGGAACAATATAAAATCTTAAAGATGCCGCAATAAAACCTTGTTTCGTGCTTTCTATGTAAGTTTTGAATATTAAATCACTTTAAAATAATGAAATACTCATTCTCAATAAAGTCTAAAAAATAATATCAATAACAAAAACCTTTATTAAGAACATGCGTCCCATACAAGATTCATAAATTATTTAAATCCAATGTTTCGATGGTTTTCAAGTCTCAATTTTCCTTTGGGGAAACTAATCCAGTGTGTGGGTACTGTAAAACCTCGGTGTACGAGATATATAAACCGTTGATTTTAATCAGACACGACCCAGGATCGAATCCCATAATGGGAACTTTTTCTGAAGAAAAAATTTGCCCCAATGGCCCCCGATTCTTGAAAAAGTCCAACCCCATCAATAAGTGCAGGTAACTAAACTCTGGTGTGCTAAAGTGCAAAAGTCGAATTTCTATATCGTAATGATAAAGGTTGCCTGGCCGGCATTTATAGCTCTTAAAATGAAAGATATTGTGAATATATAAAATTAAAGCAAAACTCTCTCAAAATTACATATATTATCACAAATAGTTATGTGACAATAATAAATATGACTTTATTTTCAAAATATCGCTTTATAGTCTTGGGCAGTGAAACCTATAATTTGATTTTAACGGATTTTTCAATCAACGAATTTGATCTATCGTCCCTTAAAATTCATTATAATGAGTATTTATTGTAGATGCTTCCATAACAAAGGTGCTACGCTTCAATGCACATACAACCATATATTCCTCAACAGAATATTTAAAACCATAAATATCCTCAAAAATTCTCAACACCACAATAATAATTTTTAAGAAAATGGCGGCGAGAAACATACCAAAGCAACTTCTAATAAATCTTCACATCTTTATTTATTGCCAGACGATCTGTAAAATACTTCCTAAATGTAGTCACACATGGAGAATATAGATATTATTATTAATGACCCCTAGTGTATAACACGCGGCAATAATATTTATACGCAACTATAATTTAAAGATAAAAAAAGGCCCATCAATAAAACAATTAGGCCTATGGATGATAATTCAAAACAACTTTCAATACTGCCAAGAAGGTATTGCCAAGGATTTAGTGACCAGCGATCCATAAATTGGGATTTTATAGTCTTCTGCAATAAATCCAAGTGCGCTTCCCTCCAAATTTATGATTTTTGTAAAAGATTGGCATTAATCTTTTGTCCCTTACTGTTTCAAAGCTCTCGTCTTATGTGTCAGGATTAAATTGTTCCTTTCTTGATATCTTTTGGTATTTAAATTAGTACTTTGAACTCGTGTTGTTGTTATTTAAAGTAGTTTATCTTTTGTTTCTTTGTAATCTCTTTTTATTGTTAGATGATTCTGAAGGTTGTGGAAATCTCTCATTTTTATTCTTCAGTCGTCGTCTGTTTATTGCTAGATGAAGGCCTTCCTTCGTTATTTTCTATTTATCTCTCTTTCTTTTGCTTCCTTCCAACAATTTCTTCTATCCTTGTTTCAAACCTGAACTTTTCGAAGGTCTTTTCTTTCTTCTGCAACTAATTTCTGGTATTGGCATGTGATAAATGCTTATTTTCGTGAGAACATTCGCACAAGCAAAAGAAATGTATCTACAATACACAGGAAATAAACCATTTCAAAGTATAATAATAACTAAGATGTTATTTTGACTGAGATCAATAAAAGATCATTACTACTTTAGGGTAATTCATTTCTTTTACTGCAACGCATTTGCACAATCTCTTTCGAACTTTACCGTTCTTTGACAGTGTGTTTTACGCTAGGAATAAAATAATGGCTTATATAATCCATTGAACTATTATTAACTGATTAGCTAATAAACTCTCTATATATATTTACTATTAATTAACTATTTACTTTAATTTTTAACCATTATTTTATACAGAGTATATTCTCCAGTAAAGGAACGGTAAAGTTTGTAAACCTGTACGAAAATGTTGTGTTAAAAAACCGTTTTAACATTAATGTAATAATTGATCGTTTATTTTGAATTCTATCAAAAAATTAACGATATTCAAATATAATAGATTTTTTTATTATTTTAGTAGCGTAGTTGTCGAAGAGTTGTTGAGCCAGAAAACTTGTATTGCCGTTATATATAAATTCTTCACTCAGTGAATTGTCTTTTATTTATAAGTAAACCGAAGTGATTATATTATCAACATGTTCAAGTATTTATACATCAGCATATATAATCCTTTTCTGATGAATCCCCGCACACAGTATGCAAATACATGTGTTTTCGGAATGATCAAATTATAAGTTTTTACAGATTAAGTGATGAAATACACTGTGGATAAATTTCTATAAATACAAAAAATATAATGGTATAAATATTAGAAATCTCAATATATTATTTTCATATGTAATTTTTTAAATATTTTCTTATTTCATAGAACATTAATTTTATCACTATCATCAAATATCATCTTTATTGTTTACATATTGTATTTTCTAATGAAAAATATAGTTCTGAATAAAGGCATACAATGCATACATTTGGGGGATATTTATTTCTTTTTTTAAATTTAAAACAGATAACAAAATATCTACAGAAATAATAACGCAATACGCGAAATGCGCAATACGCAATATGCGAAAAAAAAAAGTACAAAAGTAAAATTGTACTGAGATCAGGTTGGTAAATTAAGAAAAAGACATCTCCTTGATTGTGCAGCTAAAATTTTCTGATGGCTGTCAGAATAAATATCAGCCTAAAACACGTACGTGGTTAACTTTTCTTGATTAACCAAGAATGAGTATTTGACCAATTATGAAATAATTAAAAATCAAAGATTAAGTTAATATTTTTTTCCTACAGATGGCGCTAGCCATAAGAAACTTTTAGTTATACGATCAGGAGATGCCTTTTTCTTACAATGTATTTCTTCTTTTGGCTTGCTGCCTTCCAGGAAGAATTTTCAAACTCTAAACCTCAGTACACAGTATTTTGAAACAAGGGATTTATTTTATTTATTTGTGATCAGTTTTTTTTTCTGATTAGATATTTCTTCTGGATAAATTTTTAGTAACAATTCATTTTATCTATTTGTGTGTTGATGGAAGTCTAGTAAAATGGCTTTATTCTAATTGATGTCACCGCTTTACCAGAAATGTCTTTTTCTGGGAACCAGGTAAAACTGGTGGATAAATGGACCCTTGACTGTTAAAAACTGTGATGGGTTAACACTCATTGCGGGTCAGTTGAGTTTTAGAATAGTATGTTATTCATTTTATACACACACACACACACACACTCGAGCGTGCGGCCACGCTTTCGCGAGCTCCGCCGTTTTCGCCTCTGGAGTGTGTGCCATTGGCGCTGAACATGGCGAATTTGGCACCCAAAGGTAGCCCAGGCTCTGCTGAACATGTGCCTGAAAGGCCCAGCATCCTAACTCAAGCGGGCGAGGAATCAGCCCCGAAAAACGAAATTCAGAGAAGAAATTCTAAAGAAAACTCTGAAAATCAAAAAAATGCAAATTCGCCGGCAGGCGATATGCATGCAAATCCGGCCGCCGCGCGTGGTGACGTCACGGCGCCGAAGACTGCTGCTACGATCAGCGCAACTCCAGCTAGCCCGGCCTCGCTCAACTGGGCCGACAGCGAGATGGCGGAGGTGAACGACAACGAGGGCTTCATCGTCGTGAAGGGCAAGAAGAGGCGCCTCGGCTCAACTTCACCTGAGCACGCTACAAGGCAGCCCAACAAGCCTGGAAACCAGCGCAGCTCCCAGCAGCAGAAGCGGCCAACAGGGCCGAGAGCAGTGCCGCCCAAGGAAATCAAGGCGACGCGCGCCAACATCGCCGACGCCAGGGCGAGGCAGGCCACAACCAACCACGAAAACTACATCTTCGTGGAGCTGTGCCCTGACATCCCGGACTACTCCTACCTCCGGGCAATCGGCGACCTGGTCAGAGGGCCCAAAAACATCGCCCACTTTGGCAGGATGAACGGCCACTACATCGTGGGCCTCGCGAGCAAGAACCTTGCGAGCCGTTTGGTGGAGGAGGGCCTGAACATCGAGGGAACACTCCTCAAGGTCTTCCCCTTCCGCAAGAGGGCCGAAAGGATCATCGTGGCCAATCTCCCCGGCTTTGTAGAGGACGCCACCATCGTGCAGGCTCTGCGTCAATACGGAGACATCACCTCCATCGCCCCCATCATGATCAAAATGGGGGAGTTCGCCTTCAGCGACGGCCGCCGGGAGGCGTTCATCCTGCTCCACCAGGGCGTAAGGCTGGAGACCCTGCCCGCCCGACTGACCATCGAGTCCAAGGGAGACACCCTATCTGCCTTCCTCTCCTTCGGAATTAAATGTTCCAAATGCGGAAGGCAGGGCCACCGCAGAGCTAGCTGCCCATCGCTCGCCAGGCAAGGGAACAGCAGCCCCAGGCAAGCAGCGTCTCCCATCGACGCAAGGCCTCCCCCCCCTCCTCCTCCTCCTCCTCCTCAGCAGCCAAGGAAGCCGGCACCGGCGCCCGCAACACCGGCGTCCCCTGTCCAACCGGCGAAAACATCAACAGAGTCTCCGGCGATCCCCTCGGCGTCCCATCCTGCCGAACCGATGGATCTCGCCCAGCCCGCCCATGCCGCCCTTCCTGCTCCCCTGGCTGTCCCGAGGCCCCTCGAGCCTCGCATCTCTCCGCTCGACCACGAGATGTCGGTGGAGAAGCTGACCTCACCTCCCTCCACGCCTGCCCGGGGAAAGGCCGCACTCGAACAGCTGCTGGAGCACCTCAAGAAGTCCGCTAACATCTCCATCGACTGGGATAAGTTGCCCGACCTAAACCGCGAGGAGGCTCAGAAGCTCCTCACCTCAGAGACCACCATGAAGAGGCGAGCGTCCACGCTGACCCCGGCACAGGTCAAAGCCCTCAACAAGCTGCACGATACCATCAAGCCCTTGTGCCCAGACTCCAACTCCACAATCCGCAAGACCCTCCAAAAGACCAGGAAGGTGCTGCGTGAAGGACCGTCCCAATGAGTTACCGCGTCGCCACCATCAACGCGCGAGAGCTCGCTACTCGGAGGAGGAGCCTTGCCCTTTGTCATCTCCTCAGGCAACATCACGTGGACATCGCGTTTGTCCAGGAGACAAACGCATTTCATCTGGGCAGCGGCCAAGACCTCTGCCTCGGCTACAGTGCTGTTGCGTTGGCCCATCCCGTAGCCATCTCGGGATCCGGACTCGCCTGCGTCTTCGGACCAGGCGTAGCCGTGCTACATCAACGCATCCTATGGCCGGGCCACATCGCCTTGGCAACCATTGATGTCCGCGGCGAGGAGATGACGGCCATCGCCGTTCATCTGGCGCATGAACCCCGGGAGAGAAACCGGCAACTGGAGCTCCTGGCGGCGACAGCGGCACAGGAGGAGGAGGGAGCCTGCTGGATCATCGGCGATTTTAACATCAGGGATCGGGGCCCCTCGTCATCATCATCATCGGATGCCCTCGCCGCTCTTCTGGACCTGGCCGCGCTGGTCGACGTGGCCACCCAGTTCGACGCCGCCCACCTGCCCACCAGAGTCGCCATGCACGGCGACCAAGTCGAATCGAACCGCCTGGACCGGATCCTCGTCCCTGCTGGAGTCCTGGATCGCACGTCCATCTACGCGACCAGCCACTATCACCTCTCGGACCACCGCCTCGTGCTGCTCCAGGTGGGCCCGCCCACCACCGCCGTCTCCTCCCCCACCCAGCCTCGCTTGGCCGCGATGCTCCGCTCGGGCCTTGCGCTCGAACATCTGGCTGGCTACATCCGGGAGTTGGAGGAAGACACAGCGCACGATGACGACGACGGGACCTTCTGGGATAGGTGGACCTCCATCAAGGCGGGGCTGCTGGCGGAGGCCAGATCCCTGCACGTCCCGCGCCACGCTGCCAGCGACAGCTACGTCTACAGGGCGAGACGTTACATCGCGGCGCAGCTCGAGGCCTCCTCCATCCGGGCAGACTACCCATCGCTGCCGGACCTGGCACGCGCCATCCGCCTCCGTCGCCCGGTCAGCGTCATCAGGGACGAGGAGGACAACGTCATCGAGGGCCCAGAGCTTCGGCGGAGGGCGTTCGCGACCTTCCAGCCCCGCTTCGCCCGTCCCACCAGCGATCCAGCTGCGGGAGCTGCCTTCATCGCCAGCAGCGCGCCCACCACCACCACCCGCGAGCTGAGTGAGGAGGACCCGCTCCACCGGCCAGACATCAGCCCCAGCGAGATAGCCCACGCCATCGAGCACCTCCCTCGCGGAAAGGCCCCCGGCTGGGACGGCTTGCCGTGCGAGCTCCTCGTCGCCTTCAACGAGGACTTCTTCGCGGAAGCTCTGGCCCGGGTGTTCGCGGCTTCACGGCTCCGCGGTGCACTACCTCCGTCGACGCGGCGCAGCTCCATCTGCCTCGTGCCCAAGGCCCGCGGAGGTCGCGGCCTTGATGGCTACAGGCCTGTCGCGCTGCCCTCGGCCGACTACAGGGTCCTGGCCGCCATCCTTCACCGGCGCCTCAAGCCCCACCTGCGGACCCTTGTGCCGGAATGCCAGACCTACGCCGTCCCCGGGAGGTCCCCGTCATGGAACATCGCCATGGTGACGGACGCCGTCGAGGAGGCCACCGCCCTGGGCTCGCCGCTGGCCGTCATGGGCGTAGACCTGGAGTCCGCCTTTGACTCACTAGACCGCGGCTTCTTGGAGTCCCTGCTAACGTCCCTCCGCCTCCCGCCAGCCTTCAGGGCCTGGATCAACATCCTCTACGCCGGGGCGGACGCCACCATCCGGGCCGGAGGCTTCTACACCACCGCCTTCCCCCTCCTCAACGGCCTAAGACAGGGTTGCGCCGTGAGTGCCGCACTCTTCAGCATTGCCACGGGGCCGCTGCTACGTCGCCTGGAGTTGACCCTCGGCGTGGGCAATGTCATCGCTTACGCCGACGACATCGTCCTCCTATTTCATCGCGACGGAGACTTCGAACGGGTGGCGACCGTCTTCGAAGAATACAAGCGCCTGGAGTTGGCGTGAACCTCCGGAAGAGCGCTGGCCTCTGGTGCGGCGCCTGGCGCAACCGCGGCGACTCCCCACTCGGCGCCTCCTGGTCGACCACCTCCATCAGGGTCCTCGGGCTCGACATCGCCCCCAGGAGCACCGTCGCCTACCGGGAGCAGCATCTCCTGGCCCTCCTGGAGACTGCGTGCCGCAGATGGACGCCCTTCACCCGCGGCCACTCCCTCGTCGGACGAGCAAGAGCGGCGAACACGCTGGTGGGGTCCACGATCCAGCACCACCTGCATGGATACCTCCCATCACCCCCGACCATCGCCAAGCTGCAGGCCCGACTGGCGAGGTTCGTCTGGGGGCCAGACCACACGGCGTGGCTTCCCGCCAACGTCATGGCGAGGCCAGTTGCCATCGGAGGCCTCGGCCTTCTCGACCTCGCGACCCAACTCCAGCTCGCCTGCCTCAAGGGGGTACAGGTCGCGCTCCGCGGGGGCAGAAATGCCTTCAGCTGGCTGGTCAGCGGCAACAGCGGGGAAGCCTGGATCCACCCTCCACCGGACGGCACCCGTCTCCAGCCCCGCCGTCTCCGGCTGCTGAAGCTATGGGAGGAGGCCTCCAACATCCTGGGCCTCAACCACCGGGCGGTCCCCACGGCTCAGCTGCTGGACCTCCCCATCATCGGCGGCTGCCGGTTCCTCCGTCCTCCCGACCTCCTGGCCCCCGCCCGCTGGCGCGGAGCCCGAGTCCGGGACCTCACCATGGAGGACCACCTCACCGCCCGACCTACGCGCTCGGCCCTGGCTGACGCCGCGGCCCTAGGCGCCTTCTGTCGGAGGCTGACCTCCGAGAACGCCGTGGGCTTCGGGGCGGAGTCTGCACCCTCATCTAGCTCTTTAGCTGCGGCCGTGGTGCTGCGGGGGACGGCTACGCCGTTCCTCAACGGTCTCACGACCCGCTCGGCCCGACGGGCCCTGGATCGTCCGCGCCTCGCCGCCACGCCCATCTCCAGATTCCTGGCGAGATGGACGCCCACCATCAATCCACCATCCAGGATCGACTGGGCCTCGCTGCGGCGCTGCGCCTTCTCGGGCCACGAGGCCGACGCGGCCCTCAAGTTGGCCCTCCACGCCCTGCCCCATCCGGCCCATTCTGCCTCGGTCGGCCCCTCCTGTCCTGCCTGCGGGTCCATCGACCGCTCCCTCGGCCACCGTTACTGGTGCTGCCGTTCCATCAGGCCTCTCATCAGAGAGGCCTTTAACATCATAGGGCGGCCCCCTGACCTGCAGGCTTGGAACTTCGGCGGGTCCGGCCTTGAGGACGACGCCCTTTCCATCCTGGCGTCGGCAAAGTTGCGAGTATATCGCTACTTTGTCCAGGTTGGGCTCGGAGAAGCGGTGGAGGACCCGCTCATCGCCTGGTCCAGGACCCTCCAGCGCCGAGGTCTCCTACTTTTATCCCCCTTGTAAATTTGTATATTATATATGTATATTGTCACACTCTGCATAGTTATTTTGTAAAAATATGTAAATTAGTATAAAATATAATTGGTAATAGAAATTTATGTAAATAAGGCTTTTGATATAAGAACGAGATACAATTAGTTGATAGAGCTTCTTTTGTTTTTTGAGTTTAGTTCGTTGTTACTCTAAATCAGTTTAACTTCTTTCATTATTAATAAATAACAGTTGCTTGCTTTATGAGAACGCGGTCTGGTTTATTTTATGAGATGGCGAACGCTGATCAGAAACCCTTAGAAGCACCTACGGTCGAGGCAGGTGTAACAACTGGTGGAGATGCCGGTTTCGACCCTATACCCTTTAATCCAAGCTTGAACATCAGGAAGTATGCTGGAGACGAAGACCCACGCCAATGGATCACTTCTCTTGAAGAAGTTGGGTTTCTTTACCGCTGGGCGGATTACATCATCACCCGCTACGCTGCCATGAACCTAGTCGGACCTGCTAAAACTTGGTATGAATTCCACAAGGTCAATCTTGCCACCTGGGAAATTTTCAAGACTCGCCTCATCCAGGACTTCGCGTCGCTAGAGAACAAGGACGAGATGATGCTCAAACTGAACAGAATGCAGGGGTGGAATGAACTCGCGATGCGATTTGCTGAAGATATATTGCTTCAATGCAGCAAAGTCCAGCCCAATATGGAAGAGATGGAAAAATTCAATTTGTAATCGGAGGTCTAAAGAAAGAGTACGCGCTGGCGCTATATCTCAACCCCCCTAAAACCATCGACGAACTTCTGGAAGCATGTAAGAGAATCGATGGGTTCGAGAAGGAATACCTGGAACGAAAGGAGAAGAATAAAATTCTTATGAATCGGATTTCTCAAAAAGAAACTAATCATGCCGGATGGAACAGGCGACCAAGAGAGTTTCAATCATATAAAACTGAAAATTACTCGAGGCCTATGATGGGAACACCAAGACAAAACCAAACTTACTTCCCCCCACAGGAGACTCGTACATTTCCCCGATCCACTCAAAGGGATACATATAGACGAACTCCTTCTGGCAACACTTATGATAGAAAACCTCGGAATGATAGAGGTAGAACCGAGTACGGACGACCTATCTGCTTTAGATGTAATAGACCGGGTCATGTGGCAAAGTATTGCAGAATAAAATATGTTCGCATGGTTGAGGAAGTTCCCCCTAGCCTAGACAGCCCGTCTGATGACAAAAAACCGCTGAACACCCGGAACCTGAGCCCAGAGGTATACGCCGATGTGTGTGAGAGACCAAGCATTCCAACTCACAACAGATTCGAGGTGTTGGATGATTTAAACTAGAAAGCGCGCCTGTTCCAGTCAACCAGGGCATGTCGAAAATAGGCGCGATCACAGAGATGGATTCAAAAAGCCGAATAAATGTGAGTGTTGATAGAATTGGAATATTGGAAGCCTTGGTTGACACAGGCGCGGATCTCTCGATTGTGGATTTGAGAACTGCTCTCGAAACTGGCGTTCGTATTGAGACCTATAATGGAAAGTGTATTGGCCCAGATGGTAAAAGGCTTAATATATTGGGAAGCATTTCAATGGATATAAAAATTGACGAAAAGTCGTTGAATCATAGATTTGTAGTTCTGGAGTCCAATATGAGGTCATTAATAATTGGAAGAGATCTTCTCAGGCGTTTAAATGCGAAAATAAATTGCAAACGGGATATTTTAGAATATGACATTGTGACCGAGTGTCAAGACTCGAACGAAGCACCCAGGAAGATAATCAATCAGCAGGATGAAGTAGTGCCTCGGCTTTGTGTTAAACTAGTCAGGGTAACCGTGAAGGCCGGTGATGGCGAATACGTGGTTGAACCAAATGAAAGGCTAACTCTTACAAATGGGCTTAGAATTGCTAGATGTCTGATCACGGTAAGAAACAAATTAGCAGATTTATGGATAACTAATCCTTATCCTCGAACATTAAAAATAATGAAGAATCAGACCTTGGGCTACGCAAGTCCTCCTACCACGGTTAATTATATAGAAAATGATGAGGAAGATAAGGTGACGGAAATTCAGATAAACGAGGACCTGACATTAAGCCAAAAGAATGAATTAAGGCAAGTTTTATCGAAATACAGTGATCTATTTTCATCAAAATTGGGCAAGACGAATTTGGCCAAACATAGAATTGAAACAGAAAATGCGAAGCCGATAAAACACAAACCGTACAGAGTTAGCCCTAAGGAGCGAGACATCATCAAAGAACAAATTCAGGATATGCTCCAGGAGGGAGTAATAAGGGCATCTTCTAGTCCATGGGCTTTTCCGGTTATTTTGGTTAGAAAGAGAGATGGCAATTGGCGATTTTGTGTGGACTACAGGAAACTGAACAGCATAACGGTAAAGGATGTTTATCCGATCCCCAGAATTGATGATGTTATGGACACACTTCAGGGATCTAGATATTTCACGGCCATAGATCTCAGATCGGGATACTGGCAGGTAGAGATCGAGGAACAAGACAAGAAGAAGACGGCCTTCACAACATCCCACGGGTTATACGAATTTAATGTTATGCCATTTGGGTTGTGCAATGCCCCAGCTACTTTCGAAAGAATTATGGACAATGTACTAAAAAACATTAAATGGAAATTTTGCCTCTGTTACCTAGATGACGTTGTTATCTACAGTCCCGACTTTACCACTCATCTCGGAAGGATTGAGGCTGTCTTAAAGTGCTTTCGTGAATCGAACCTGAGGCTTAATGGGAAAAAGTGCCGATTTGGATTTGAAGAAATTGAAATACTCGGTCACGTGACAAGCAAACATGGAATTAAACCGGCAGATCATAATGTTAAAGCGATTAGAGATTTTCCCCGTCCTTCAAAGACAAAAGAAATTCAGTCATTCATAGGACTTTGCTCATATTACAGGAAATTCATTAAGAACTTCTCGCGAATAGCTGACCCACTGTTCAAACTAACAAGAAAGGATTCTCCATTCATCTGGTCAGAATCTCAGGAAGAAGCATTTATAGCTCTGAAATCTTTGCTAACAAATCCCCCGATATTGTCACATTTTGACCCAGAAGCACCGACCCAGATCCACACCGATGCATCAAATATTGGCCTAGGTGCTACCCTTGTTCAAACTATCAATGGTCAAGAAAAAGTAATTTCATACATAAGTCGATCATTAAGCAAGCCAGAACGTAATTATTCGACAACGGAGAAGGAATGCTTGGCATTAGTATGGTCAATGTCGAAGTTACGGCCTTATCTATATGGAAGGCGCTTCAAAGTTATGACGGACCATCACGCATTATGTTGGTTAAGAAACCTACGGGATCCAACAGGTAGACTTGCAAGATGGGCATTAAAAATACAAGAATATGACTTCGAAATAATTTATAAATCCGGGAAAAAACATTTGGATGCAGATGGTCTTTCACGAGGTCCATTACCAGAGGCTGATTTTGACGATAACTATGATAGTTTGTTTTTCAACCCAGTCATCGAGGATTCCGACGAATATATCGAAAACATCAAGAGATGCCTCGGTGACACGGAGGGCAAGCGATCGATCGTTGAAAATTTTAAAGAAGAAAACGGATGTCTGTACAAAAGAAATCCGAGGCCAGAAGGAAGAGCCTGGCTGCTGGTGGTACCCGGAGTGAGAAGGAGGGACATTTTAAAAGAGAACCACAATCATATGATCTGTGGCCATTTAGGTGTGACCAGAACAATGCACCGTCTAAAGGATAAATATTTCTGGCCATCCATGCTGAAAGATGTGGTGGAATATGTTAGGACCTGCCATCTGTGCCAAAGCAGGAAGGGTTCTAATCAGTTGCCTGCTGGCCTACTTCATCCGATCCCTGCTGCAAATTATCCCTTCGAGAGAGTTGGGATCGAATTTTTGGGACCATTGCCATCTACGAAGAACAGAAAGAAGTGGATGATAGTATTGACCGACTATTACACAAAATATGCGGAAACGAAAGCTGTCATCGATGCCACAGCGAGGGAGGTTGCTAAATTTCTGACAGAAAATGTGATTTTGAAACATGGAGCCCCACGGTATCTGATTAGCGATAGAGGAAGCCAATTCACGAGCAATTTGGTGAAAGAAATAACCAAGATATGTCAAATTCAGCATTGCCTCACAACAAGCTATCACCCACAAACAAATGGCCTCACAGAGCGATTGAACAGAACATTGATCAATATGATAAGCATGTACGTGAACGTAGATCAAAGGAATTGGGACGAGATACTACCATTCATAACCCATGCTTACAATACGACAATACAAGAAACAACCAAATATTCCCCGTTCTTCCTTTTGTATGGAAGGGAATCAGTCTCGATTTTGGATGACACGAATATCTTCATTGAGCCCGATTCGGAGGATTATGACGAGTACGTGAGCAAGTTGATGGAAAAAATCGTGAGAACGAGAGATATTGTGAAAGTTAATACCGAGAAAAGTCAGGAAAAAATGATTAATTATTACAACCAAAAACATCGGCAAACTGGTTATGAACCAGGTGACTTGGTAGCGCTGTGGACTCCAATAAGAAAACCTGGAAAATGTGAGAAACTTTTGAGACACTATTTCGGACCCTACATCGTGCTGAAAAAAATTTCCGATGTGAACTACTCCATCGTGCCAGAAGATAACCCTGGGAACCGCACACAGCCTACAACAGTTCACATAAGCAGAATCAAGCCTTACTTTGCGAGAATGGAAGACGGTCACGAGGACGCGACCATTTCGGAGGAGGGAGAAGTGTCACACTCTGCATAGTTATTTTGTAAAAATATGTAAATTAGTATAAAATATAATTGGTAATAGAAATTTATGTAAATAAGGCTTTTGATATAAGAGCGAGATACAATTAGTTGATAGAGCTTCTTTTGTTTTTTGAGTTTAGTTCGTTGTTACTCTAAATCAGTTTAACTTCTTTCATTATTAATAAATAACAGTTGCTTGCTTTATGAGAACGCGGTCTGGTTTATTTTATGAGATGGCGAACGCTGATCAGAAACCCTTAGAAGCACCTACGGTCGAGGCAGGTGTAACAATATATTTAATTCTTTTTGTATATATTTTCTTCTCTCTCTCTCTCTCTTTGATATGTAACATTGTCTAGAAGACAATAAATAATGTTTAATTGTCAAATTGTCACACACACACACACACACAAAAGCCTTTATTAAGACACACAGGTCTTACAGAGGATTCTCCTTGGGGTTACAAAACGGAGAAAGTGGGAAATAAAAATGGTGAAAGAATATATACATATAGTAAATATATACAGATTATAAGAAAGAATAAAGAAATAAGAAGAAATAAAAAAAATAAATAAAAAAAAATAAAAAAAAATAAATAAAAAAATTGGAAATATGGATGGGAGAAGTGGAGAGCGAAAAGAGGAAAGAAAGCAGGTATTTACATATGGAACAAGTCAAATTAAGTTCTTCTGCAGTGGACCATGGCTTTTTCAAGAGATTTTCCAGGAAAATCCGAGTGTTCAGGGTTGTGTTATTCATTTTATATATTGTCGTTCTGTGCTTGTGGTACATTGAAGAAAAAAGGTTGATGGTATATTATAGTGATTTCCGTGAAATTTCTCAGAATATAGGTTGTTAACAAGGAACGGAAAAAGATCTTAAAGAACATCATCCAAGTCTACGTGAACCCAGTTGAGCTAATCAGAATAATGTCCGAGAAAAAATATATAGCGATAGAATTGTTTAACTTTCATAAAGCGTTTGAGAACAAGGTAATCTCTAAGAACTAAAATTACAGAACAATTTCCATCTATAGTTAATTTGTATAGTTATGTTTAATACTTCGATTTATTTTTTATTTTCCCTTCTCTCCTTTGTTTTTTCCCTTTCTTCATGAAAATGATGTATGGCGAGTCCTTACAGGACGGAAATGTCCTAATAAAGCTGTTGTTGTTGTTGAATATAGGTATCTATACATTGGGATTTGTCTGGTTCGTATTTAATCTTTGTTTCTAGCAAGATTGGTTCTGTCATTAACTTCTTACAATAGGGGGATTGGTTGAGTATCAATACCAAGAAGTGATACAAGGTTGTCCTAAAAGTTAATAAAAACTTGCAAAAAAAAAAAAAAATGAAATACCAATATTATTTAATACAAATGAAAACACCAAAACGCGAATGTTTCTTTTCACAAATAAAACAAACTTCTACTGTCCTTACTGCGATGAAAAAATATATTGGGAGGGATTGTCTCATCAGTGGTTACCCCAACCAGCGGTTTCGCCAATTTAATCTACCAGACCGCTTTAGAGCTTAAATACTGTATTGGATCATTCTGCTTTTATTTGCAACACTGGAGGGTGGAATCTTAGAAATGGTTTTCAAGTAAACTATGGACATAAGCTTATAGGACAGTAGAATTACATTCGAATATTTGCATCGAGCAATGCTCTTCCGCAAACAATAAGGACAAGGCCAGTTAGGCATAAATTAATACATAGCAATATTATTTGCAGTTATGTATAATGTCTTTGTATTATATATAAAGTAATTATATTATGTATTAATATATATTCGCCGTAATAATATTATTCGCTAAATAAAAACACAAAGTAATAAGACCAAATCCAAATAAATAAATAGTGTTTGACGTTTCGGTAACAGCGTTGTTACTATCTTCAGACAAAAGTACTGAATGAGACATTTTACCACAGCATGTTTTAAATGGTTCCTGTTATCAAGTGTGTAAACAAGATAACAGATAAGAAGAAGATAGTATGTTTTTGGCTTATTACCTTGTGTTTATAATCGATAATTCAAATTGTGCCTTATTATTTAAAAAGAAAAACGTTTTAAGAAAAACACGAACTTTTGGCATAACCTTATAAAAGCTGATGGCGACGCTAGTTTAATTAAAAAAAAAAAAAAGAAAATCTTAGTCGTCAGCTTTTATATCTTCTTAGTTTTCCTTCAGTTCAAGTTACCGCATATCTCAATCGTATTTTATTAAGGCTTTCATCCATAGCTGAAATCTAAGACTCGAACTGAGGCTCTAAGGAAATTCTAAAACAAACTCCTCTTGAAGCAGGTTTAGATAAAGGCATCAAAGAACTGATAACAAGGCTGTCTGGAACATTCGATTGCATGCTGAGAAAATCGAAATACCACTTACTCACTAAATTAAAAAAGGTGTTTGAAAGATGAATCAAAGATTGCAAATTCTCTAAGTTCCTTAACCGAGTGAAATTTTATCACAAAATTTTAAAAATGATGTCGAGGAAGTTATATGGATTATGGAGAGATAATCACAAACTTCTAATCTTATGTCCAACGCTGTCCTTTCTACTCTTTCTACTTTATTCTTTTTGAACATGTCTTTTTATTAGGACACATGTTCCTCTTAGATTGTCAAATTACTTTGACAAACATAAGCAGTTTAAGCTTATCAGTTAGGTGGAAATATGGTTGCTTATTTGTATTTGACTAGCGAGATGATCTCCCACGCCTTCTAATTGGACAAATGTGGCCATGTTTGTATATAATGAGGGTTCATAGGTATGCGGGGACTCGCAGGGAGAGAAGGGAACTCCCGCGTCATGTAAGTTTGTTCACTGGCGGTGGGTCTGCCTTTAGTTCTAAACTTTTGTGTGCGTGCGATTGGGAGCGTCTTTGCCGAGCGCATCATGAAAAACCAAGGTATACCCATAGCAGTACCACCCTCCCCTCCTTCATTCGATTTTCCGTGTTAACCTCGTATCTCAGAGATCCTTGATTCGTCGAAAGATTCAGGGAGTACTGGGAACTAAGGGTACGAGGACCAGCGGGGGAGGGGGGGGGGGGGGTCCTATTGGAGCGTAGGACGGGTTTAACCAAGTCCGAACAAGAGGGCTCGGACAGCAACCTGGCAAAGAAACTCTCTTAGACGCCTGTGGGCTGATTGGTCGACCCCATGGAGATAGGCCATAAAGGCGGGCTCGAGGGGCCATACCAAAGTTTGCCTTTCCTAATTTTCTACGTGACATTTGGTAGCCATGGTAGATTATGGAAGACAAACTGAAGATCGCCGAGAAGACCTTGAAGCCATGGGATACTGTGATCTACATTTTCAGAGACTGGCTCCAGGATTCCACCGCCGTGTCAAAGCCAAGACTTCCCTCCAAGATGACGATGTCCTTATAGACGATACGACGACAAAGCCATTCTTCACGCCGAAGAAAAAGGACGTAAAGCTACTAGGGACAGACGTCCAAGACTCAGAAGGAATACTTAACAGAAACAGGATGCAAGGACCACAGGAGTCTATATCATCCTTGGCCCTGCTTTACCAGGCCGAATCTCTTCTATGCGGGACTTTCTTTCCCAGGAGTTAGTTGTGGGGAGACGCTTAAAGCGTTCTCTGTGTCTGGTGATCTCGCATACCTGTATAACCTCGGTGTCGCATATCTGTGTTAACCCGTACAAGTTAACATTTGTCAATATTATAGGTACAGTGTGGAACCTCTAATTATAACAGCCTCCTTTGTCTCCTTTATAACAGCAACTTGGCTACAGAAACATCGTTAATGTTTCGAAATGATTCCACTGCCAACTTCACGATTCCAACTCCCAGATGGCAACAGCAATTCGGCCTCCTTTTCCCCTCGTCTTTTTCCATACCCCAGTTTCTAACTTTTGTTTGTTTTTCTTCCTTATCGACACAGGGGGGTGTTGGGGAGCGTCCAGGCCCTTCAGCATACAACAGCGGCCATATCTCAAATCTCAACAACAGTCTTATCCAAAATAAATATTTGAAACTTTTCAACTATTATCACTTTAGCACCATCTATCGATTAAAAGTGATACTAATTTTAACGCTACTTGAAAAAAAATAATAGTGTACATATAATTGAAAACTATTTCTATATAAGTAAAAGATTTGAAGCGAACGAGGATACTTTTCTTTTAAACTTTAATAAAGATTCTAGCTTTCAGGCCTATTACCCTTCTACAGGACTACACTCCAACAAATAAATGTGCATCTTATATATGTATCAGAAAACTAGTAAAATTAACATATGTAAGTAAAAAAAATAATTATAAGATATATCTATAAGTTTTGAGTATGCAAAGTAGGGACATCAAAAGTGGATTCTGGACTATGATACATTCATTAAATCTGCAAGGTTGAAACTTTCCGAAATAAAACAAACTGGCAGTGGGGGTATTTCTATATACACTCATGGACTTCTATAGGGACTCATTAATTTGACAGAGAGACCATAAAGCATTTATATTTCTCTAGAATGTCTTTTATGTTGTATTTTGTATTTATATATAAATAAAATTAACTCTGTTGATTTTTTTTGTATTTAATCGATAACAGCGAAGTTTCGCATGTTAATGTTAGGGAAAAATATTTTGATGTTAAGCAAAACCTGCTCCATCTCGTTTTACATAAATGTTGAAAATTTGGTTGAAATTGATGCATTGTAACGAAAGTTTTTAGTGATGTACACTTATGAAATTTGCATTTTATTAATATAGATTGCTTATTTTGATGACATTTTAAGGCAATTTGGTATTCAATGAATTATGTACATATATATATATTATAGATTAGAAATTTTTTGTGTGTTTGATTGTTGAAAAGAGGTGCAGTCGTGGAAAAGTGAAGATAATTATTTACCTTTCAAGCAGATTTTTATTTTGAATCTCTTGAAGTAAAAATATACATAAAATTATTTATATCACAGGAATATAGAATTTATACAATGAATTCTATAATCGTGAATAAAAGATAGGTAGGGTTAAATATACATATTTACAACAATAATAATTAAAAGTGATATTTTTTTGAATATATGGTCAAAAATGCAGAACAGTCAATGAATGAAAAATAAAATATATGTTTTTAAAAAAAATATTTGTATTTTAGATTATATAATATATATATATATTAAAGGTATAAAAATGTATACAAATACAACACTTATACTCATGGACAAAAGGAAGTTGTACCTTTTAGCATATATATCGAGATTCAGACAATAACACTGAAAGATATTTGATACACAGTGACCTTTATTGAAGAAACACGAGGTAAATAAGTGTGAACAAAATTGCCTCTGTCTTCTTCAAAAAGACAGACAACTGGCGACATCAAAGTATAAAACTTCTTTAGTTAATGAGTGTATAATTGAACTCTAGGATAATTATACGTACGCGCATAGCTTTCGGATACTGAATTTTCTTTTTCAGTTTTGGACGACCTGAAACTAAGAAATATGGAAGATGAGTTTGACAATAAGTTCAAGACAGCATTAATAAAAGGATTGGTATGGCGAGAATATATGTCGTTTTTTTTTTTTTTTTATTATATATTGTAGCAGATTATTTATTATTCTATGAAAATATTTCGATATTTGTATTTTGATACACTGTAAAATTTTCTCATTGTCTCTCTGCTATTTAATTAGTTTTAATTTGATTTTGCCTTAAATAAATTGCCGCGTCATTCTGAAGTTTGTCTTTCCTAATTTTCTACGTGACATTTGGTAGCGTTGGTAGATTATGGAAGACAAACTGAAGATCGCCGAGAAGACCTTGGGGCAATGGATGCTATGATCTACATTTTCAGAGACAGGCTTCAGGATTCCACCGCCGTGACAAAGCCAAGCATTCCTTCCAAGATGACGATGTCCCTATAGACGATACGACGACAAAGCCATTCTTCACGCCGAAGAAAAAGGACGTAAAGCTACTAGGGACAGACGTCCAAGACTCGGAAGGAATACTTAACAGAAACATGTCAGATCCATGTCAGTAGCAACAAGATTTACAAGCTGTAGGTCACAGCTCCCATAGGGAAGGAGTTATGTAGCAGATTATTTATTATTCTATGAGTAGATATTAAATTAAGATATTTGTATTTTAATACATACTAAAATTTTCTCATTCTCTCTCTGTTATTTTATTAGTTTTAATCTGGTTTGTCTTTAAATAA